>CM037790.1:23826511-23875699 GCA_021229015.1 Solen grandis | reverse complement strand
TTGAATTTAGAGACAAGAAGAGTAATTAATTAATTTTTTTAAAGAAAATAAATAGAGAAAAAAAAATAAAGAGTGTCCCAAAACTTATCCAAATATCTTCCAGTGATTCGGTACGATATTATACGATGTAGGATATACGATATACCATTGCTTTACGATACGATGCAATAAGATCCTGTTAATTATGTCTACTACGATTGAATGCGATAGGATACGATTCGATACATTACGATGTGATGGAGTATACTATGCGATACAATACAATGCGATATTAACAATATACGCTATTTTTGACAACTGATACGATAGCACCACTGTACTGGCTATAAAATTAATACCCATTACCCGATGTTAACCTTTTCTATTATGATAGTTCATGTACTTATTATCTTAAATATACTTATCAATACCCATATCAAGATATGATTTTATCATAAATCTGCACTTTGTCAAGAAATTACATTTGTATTTTCATGTGTGGTCATTTTGAAGATAAGATATATTTTAGGTGTAATAAGTCCATATCGTTAAGTGCTTATAGAAATATGTTGAAATCAGTGACTATGGTTTTTTTAAGGGCCCCGAGGGTAATAGTATGACAGGTACCAGGGTAGAAAAAATGGACTCATTTTAGCCATAGTCTTACGACATATTCAAATGAAAAATAGCCTTTCATGGCTAGATTATGTTGTTCTAATGGCAGTGTTCAACAGATTCTGATGTGTCAGCAACAAATAAAAATTGAAGAAGTCTATTTTTGTTATGATATAAACAGACATTTAAAGGAGATATATGAAACAACCTACTTAAAATTGGCAAATAAATCTGTTAACTGTTGAATTATCAAGTAAATATGACCATTACTGACTCAAGAATGAACTCGTAAATTGTAATTAAGGTGTGTAAATAGAGGTTTTGAGAGGCAAATTCCCAACTCAGATGATTATTTGCGACATTTTAAACGACTAGGGGCGGGGTGGGGGGCAATCAACGTTTGTAATTATGTGTGGTGGCATGTGGATGTAAGGCCATCTTTATTTTTTTTTTTCCTTTTTACCAACTTTCCACTTAAATATAAAAAGAAATTATAAGTAAAACTGTTTAGCCCTTACAATGCTGTGGGTACTTGTGACTGCTTTTGAGACTGGTGCAGACCATTATCTGCCTGCAGTCTGTGCAGTCTGATCATGGTCTGCACTGTTTGCTATAGTATACATGTATTGTTTTCCATCTCCTCTGAAACCACTGGGTAGAAATGTATGGAACTTGGCATGAATGATCCTTGCCTATCATGAAAATAACATGAATAAAGGTTCCTATAAAAAGAAAATTGAAAATTAACAGTTACTTCCCATTGCCATTGTTTTAAGACAGATATGAAGATACAAATCTTTGGGATATTGCTGTTGGTATTAATTAAGAAATACAGACAGGTTAGTGCAAAGAAAAACTATGTTTAAGAGTGTTTTGTTGTAACTGCTAAACCCTTACAATGCTATGGGTTCTTGTGACTGTTTTTATACAACCCCCTCACCCCAACCCCAAACAAAGTTTGTCAGTTGATCTGTTGGAATTTTCTTGTCCTGAACATAACTTGAAAACTTTCCAAGATATTGACTTGAAACTTAAAAATTTAGACAGATGGCTACTAGGAGAAGTGCAGTATCCAAGAACAGTTACTCTATATGGTCCCATTTTTTAATTATCTCACTTTGTTTAATTCTTTTTTCCTGTCCAGATCATAACTCAAACATTATAGAAGGTATTGACTTGAAACTTAAAATACAGTAAGTTAGCAAATAGGAGAAGTGCAGTGTTCAAGAATTGTAACTCTATGTGGTCCTATTTTTTTTTATTAACTTCCTATGTTTAATTCTTTTTTTTCTTTTCCGGAATATAACTTGAAAATTATACATGTTATTGACTTGAAACTTAGAATGTAAACAGATGGCGACTACGAGAAATGCAGTGTCAAAGAGCTGTAACTCTACCTGGTTCCATTTTTGAATTATCTCCCTTTGTTTTATTCTTTTTTTTTTCTTGTTTGGAAATTTAACTCAAAAATTAAACAAGGTATTGACTTGAAACTTAGAATTTAGTTAGATAATGACTAGAAGGAGTGCAGTGTCCAAGAAATGTAACACCACACTTTTAAACTACTGTTCCAAACAACCATAACTCAGTGACTCTCTATCCACTTTAAATAAAGACTTTACTTATTTATTTACTTACTCAGTATCATAACAAATATATAATGTATACAGGTTCTTATCTATGCTCCACCTGGAGTCTGGCTTCTCCTGTATCAAAGCATTTTACGGGGGTATTAATCACCTTCAGTGATAGTTCTAGTTGCAATGGTGCAGACCATGATCTACCTGCAGTCTGTGCAGTCTGATCATGGTCTGCACTGTTTGCTATTAAGTCAATAAATTTTCAGCAAGCACCGCCATAAGCAACTAATGGTAGTCTGAAATGAAGAAAATGACAGGTCAGATTAAGAAATTTTGCCCGGTAAATGTTAAATAACAAACTCTGTCATTTCAGTGAATGATGACAAAGTTCTGATAATAAATTCTAAGCATTGGAAGTATAACAATAATTGTTCTCTCCCACACCCTTCAGAATTCAATGTTACTTTCACAAAATTAGGACCTTACTGTTAAGACCATTAATTTTATTAGCTTGTGTGTTTCAAGAAATAGTCAAGCAATTACACGTATGATTGCTGAGTTATTTTTCTTGTTGTTGTGCATAAACTGTAATGTAGCCCATTACTCAAACACTTTTAAAGTTATCAACACAAAACTTAGTATACTCTATGATCATGACAAGGGGCATTATTCTGAAAGCTTTATTTTCAGAGTTGTGCTAAGGATGAGCTTTTGTGACCGCCTTTTGTCCGTCGTGCATCGTCTGTCGTCAACAATTGCTTGTGAACACTCAAGATGCCACAGTTTTGACCCAATCTTCATGAAAATTGGTCAGAATGTTTGTCTACATAATATCTTGGCTGAGTTTGAAATTGGGTCATGTGGGGTCAAAAACAAGGTCACTAGGTCAAATCTGAGAATTTTTTTTAAAAAAACTTGTGAACACTCTAAGGGCCCTAGATTTAGCCCACTCTTCATAATATTTGGTCAGGATGTTTGTCTACATGATATCTCAGATGATCTTGAAATTTGGTCACATGGGGTCAAAAACTAGGTCACTAGGTCTTGAAATGCCTTGTGAACACTCTAGAAGCCACAGTTTTAGCCCAGTCTTCATAAAATTTGTTAAGGGTATTTGTCTACATGATATCTTGGGATGAGTTCAAAATAGGGTCATGTGGACTCAAAAACTAGGTTATCAGCTCAAATCTTAGAAAAACCTTTTGAACACACTTCAGGCCACACTTTTGGTCCAGTCTTCATGAAATTTGGTCAGGATGTTTGCCTTAATGATTTGTCAGATGAAGTTGAATTTGGGTAATTCTGGGTCAAAAATTAGGTCAAATTTTAGAAAAACCTTGTAAAGACACTAGAGGCCGCTGTTTTGGCCGAATCTTCATGAAAATTGGTCAGGATGTTTGTCTACATGAAAGGACATGACTGTTTGAATTTACTGTCACTTCCACAGTATTTCAGTCATATAGCGACGTCCAGCTAATTACAGGTGGAGGAAGACCCCGAATGCATGGAGGCATCTGGGTAGAACCACCGACCTACCGCAAGCCTGTCTACATGAAATCTCGGATGAGTTCGAAAATGGGTCAAAAAGCAGGTCACCTGGGTAAAACCTTATGACCACTCTTTTGGCCTAACCCTCATGTAACTTGGTCAAATTGTTTGTTTACATCAAAACTTGGATAAGTTCAAAACTGGGTCAAATGGGGTCCAAAAGTAGGTCACTGGGGCAAATTTTAGAAAAACCTTGTGAACACTCTGGAGGCTACATTTTTGTCCCAGTCTTCATTAAACTTGATAAGAATGGTGACTGCATTTAATCCAAGATGAGTGCAAATTTAGGTAGGATCAAAATCTAGGTCACTTAGTCAAATGTTAGAAAAACATTGCAAACACTTAAAATGCCACATTTTTTGTAATCATGTCTAACTCAGCAATCTTACTCAGGTGAACGACACAGGGCCATCTTGGCCCTCTTGTTTTAACTTTTTGGTTAAAATTGCTTATTAAGTAGAATGTTTTGAAAATTAAGCAGAATGTTTAGAAAAAATATGAAAGGTATCATCACGAAACTCATAATACTGGATAAGTATGATAAGGCGCAGTTGTAAGACAAGGGGCATTATTCTGAAAGCAATATTTTTAGAGTAATGTCCCTTTTAAACTCAAAATTTATGTTAAAATTGTTTATTGATACAATATTTTTAAATTTTTCCAAGATATTGGTCTCATTCTTGGCATACCTGCTAAAGGGGATGAGTGACATAACTCAGTGATCAGTATTTTTGAACTTCTACATAAATAACAATATCTTGAACATTTTCAAAATTATTTTGTTCTAGTCATTCATTTTACTGATAGGATTTGAAAAAGTAGACCTATTGTGAACAGCTTTTGTGATCACTGGTTCGTCTGCGTTTTTTACAAAAACCTTCATGTGACTGATTACTCAAAAAATATTTAAAATATTGATATGATACACCAGGAGGTATATAGACCTCCTTCAGTATCTAGACCTGAACCCCCCCCCCCTTTGTCGACATGTAAAACAGAAGAGCCACTCTGTGGAGCTCTAGTTCTTGTGAACCCACTCTCCCTCCTTCATTTTCAGATAGAGGAAAGATGAAAGATAACTATTTTAATTATTTCCATCCTTATTTTGATGCATGACAATGAGTCATAAATTTAATGGATTCGATAAAAAAAAAATCCAATGTTGAAGTAAACATTGAAAATTAATTTGCAAAAACTGATTAAATAGTTTAGATGCATTTGATTTCATGTACACACACCATCACCACATCACACACACCACCCATCACACACACCACCATCATTACATACCACCACCATCACACAACCACCACACCACACACACCACCATCATTACATAACCACCACCATCACACAACCACACATCACACAACCACCACCACCATCACACAACCACAACCACCATCACATACCACCAACATTACACACCACCACCACCATCATCACACAACCACCACCAGCATCACACACCACCACACATGCCACACATACAGACACCATCACTACCACAACCACCACCACACATACCACACACACAATCATATACACACCACCATCTCAAAACCACCACACACGCCACACATACAGACACCATTACAACCACCACCACACATACCACACACACAATGATATACACACCACCATCACAAAACCACCACACATGCCACACATACAGACACCATCACAACCACAACAACCACCACCACACATACCACACACACCATCATATACACACCACCATCACAAAACCACCACACACGCCACACATACAGACACCATCACCACCACAACAACCACCACCACACATACCACACACACATATTACACACCACCATCACAAAACCACCACACATGCCACATATACAGACACCATCACCACCACAACAACCACCACCACACATACCACACACACAATCATATACACACCACCATCTCAAAACCACCACACACGCCACACATACAGACACCATCACCACCACAACAACCACCACCACACATACCATACATACCACCATCTCAAAACCACCACACACGCCACACATACAGACACCATCACCACCACAACAACCACCACCACACATACCATACACACACACAATCATATACACACCACCATCTCAAAACCACCACAAACGCCACACATACAGACACCATCACTACCACAACCACCACCACACATACCATACACACCACCATCATATACTCACCACCATCACAAAACCACCACACACGCCACACATACAGACACCATCACCACCACTACCATTTTTATTAATGTTGCATCCAGACTTACCAAAAACACAGTATTGCATCAATGGGGATTAAAATAATGGAGAATGTAGAATGCCTATGTAATATACAAACCATAATATCCAAGAAAGTCAAAATAGGGTTAGATAAAAACTTGGTATTAAAGGATCCCCTCTGCAATGATTGGCGGAGTAAATTTCTAGTCATTCGAAGACAATGAAACAACTGCAGGTATTTATAACATTCAGCCCAAAACAAGTCTTATTGTGCATTAACCCTTTCCCTCATAGAGGACACCATGAAAAGACCTATGCGAACAGTATAAAACCAGATCAGCCTGCGAGTAACTTTTGTAATTAAATATGGTAAGGTTTAACTGTGGTTTTCTGCAGATCAGGCTTTATGTGGTACCTATTGAGTGCGTCAAAATGAGTCTATATGAGGAAAAGGGTTAAAGAGGGGTTCTTAAATTCATGTTTATTAAACAAACTGTAATTCATGCAGAAGACTTTATCAAAATATCATGAATACAAAGTATGTGTTTAAGCCGGTTGTTGTCTCATCAAATGATGGTAATTTTTTTCCGTGAGTATAGGAATATCTACCAATGAAAATAATTAAAATACACTTTTGGCACTGTCGTACGTCATCTTCGCTAAGTAGGTCAACTTAAATGGATTTTTCTTGGCACTCTTAAAAACAAGAATCCAAATTAGAAGGCCTTATACTGAAAAATTATCTTCTGTGGACACTCATTAAGACGAAAAGATAACCAGGTGACATTAAGACTTGATTATTCTGCATAAATCCTGATCATCATGAACAAAATAATGAGTCTCGTATGTTCCTTTAATAATTGTTACCAAAACAGATTCAATTACTTGTCACTAATAGTTTACAATGAGGCCAGGGCCTTCTGCCGTAGAAGATTTTAATGATCTTATTACAGGTGTATTTGTATATTTATGTGTCTTAAGATTCGAGGTTAATATTGTCATTATATAGTAATTGACAGTATGATATTTTTTACAATCTATACTACTCAGAATTTGCTAAAGATCACTTAGTGAAATCCCATTTACTTGTGTATATGATAGATTTGCTTTTGACGATCCCCATTTTGAGTGATACATCTTAGCTGGTTTATTTGATTATTTGAGGCAATAATAATAATCATTATAAGTTGCCTTTCCAATCATTATATTAAATAATTCAAGTGTTCTGATATGCAATGAACAGTAAGTGATCCTTAGCAAATTTTGAGTAGTATATGTCATAGTTAAGACACTGGCTTATGGTAGGTTGATGGGTCTACTCAGGTTGTGGGCTGACAGCAAAACTGTTCTATCTCCTTTCATTTCTATATACAATTAGAGCAGTTTCGTGGACAGCCCTCAACTGGAGTCCCTTGAGTTAGGTGAATTCAGAAATAACAACATCATATGCATAGATCAAGTCTATGACTAAATAGCAGGTTTTGACATTATAGGCTATAACTGAACATATTTAAATCACTACTTGTTGTCAGGTCCCATTAAGTTTGATTAAGTAACCTAAGAATCTGGCTAGCTCAACTGGTCATGTTACAGTATGTTTCCATCATCAGATTTTTTCATCAAATCAGTCTAAATAGTAAAATTATGGCTTAAAAATGTCTGCTGGCTAGTTTTAACTTCCCAAACAACTTCATGGGAATCAGTGAAAAATGATTTTATTTGTAAGTTGCATAAAAACAATTAGTTTCCCCAGTGATCAGCTATCTAATTGTGACAGAAAGTAATAGCTGATGTGTTTTGAGGTCAAATTAACCCTTTACCTCATGAATATTCATGTTCAAATCTATTACTTCATGTATATGGATTTACTTATCTTCAATTGGTATATGAATTTACAATGCAGACTGAGTAAAATCTGAGCTACAGTCAGATTTGAAAACATGTTAACAAACCAGCAATGTTTTTATCAATGTAATTCTTTAGATCCAAACCAGCAATGTTTTTATCAATGTAATTCTTTAGATCCAAACCAGCAATGTTTTTATCAATGTAATTCTTTAGATCCAAACCAGCAATGTTTTTATCGATGTAATTCTTCTTAATTTTTGGCATTATTTAGTACCAATTATTGCATCAGAGGCAATGTTTTAATATCACATTTATTATGTTGAGTAAAAATCAATGACTATCTGATTTACATCCCACAGCATCTGGGAACAGTCTGATTAATCCTGGTATCCTCTGATGGCACATACATTTGTATAGCCCAAGCTCTAAACAGTCTGGAAAACAAAGAAAATCTGTTGTTACATATTTCAGATCAGTGTTACCTCCCCTTACAGTTGTAGACAACCACTGCCACCACAAGTTAAACTTAACAGTATTTAGTTAATTTTTCTTTTTTTTCCAAAAAAATATTATTTTACTGCGAGTGGCATTTCCCTAGGTATATTTTCTTTAATAATTATAAATATTGCTTTGTGGTAAAAAAAAAATTCATTTTAAAAGATATATTTGGTGTTGTGACATTCTTAAAGTGACAGCAGACGGAGATGCCATTTTGTTATTTTACCATCATCATGTGACATTTGTGATGGCAGTGATTCTTTTGCTAAGTGAGCATGCAAGGGAGATCACTGCATGGAGTTTGTGAATTTGTATGCATCAAGTCAAAAATGTATACATGAATATTTAAAAAGTAACGGTTAATTGCTGGTTGCTATTTAGCTCACCTGAGCACATGTGCTGAGAATGAGCTATTATGATCGTTGAATGTTCTGTGTCCATCCATCTGTCCATCCACAATTAGTTTTGTTTGCAGTCTAGCATCAGCATTTCTTCAGTAATCATCTTCAAACTTTATAACAGTGTTTATGGCAAAGTTTGACTATGGCTGATATCAGCTTATTGGGTAAGGTGTTATGGCCCTTTCATTCTATAGAAATGCCAGATTTTACTTTGTTTACTCTCTAGTATCTTCATTTTGAGGTTTCATGACATGTTAATGGCCATGGTCTCTCAGCCAAGTTCATCTTCAGATTTTGACAATAGGTACTGTTTGCTGTACTTTTGCATGGAAAATGTATTCGGAATTTCCTTTGTCATGCAGAATCAGGCCCTCGATATAGTATAAGAAAACAGAGGAGACCCAGATTAGAAAGCTCTTTTAGGATCTGGGTCTCAACCGTTGGCCAGCACGTCAAAATGAGTCTTTAATTATAAAGTACAGGGTTAAATCATGGAAGATGAGTATGACTGATTATATAATTTATCATAATGATTCTAAACCATCAAAAAAATAACTATCTTTTATTATGTTCATTTTTTCAGACTAATAATATACCCATAAAATTTACAAGTGATAAAGCTATGGAAATTTGTCTCTTTCAAAACTAGAAACTTGGAATGTTTTCTGTAGCTTGTATAATTTGTATGAATTAACCAAAAATAATCAAGAGGAAATTGAATGTAACTCTTTAATCAGGAGTTGATATACCAATCAGATATTCATAGTGGAAAATAACTTTTTTTATTCATTAATTTATCTGGACATTGTTATTTTCCCTATGTAAAATTTTGTAATTTCAGTATTATTTATGACATATGAAATCTTAGTTCTGAAAAAATGAGAAAATATTTGTTATGATTAATTACAATGTGGTCATAGGATTGGTGCATTCTGGAATTAGACGGTTTGTTGACGTGAAACAAACTGCAGGGATTTCATCTTAACAAGCTATTCTTTGTAACAAACAATGCATGTTTTATGAATAATACTGCCTCTGTGAGTGGTACTTCCTGTTAGTTCAGTTGTAATGAAGCTGAGATAGCACCAGTGTCAGGACTGCAGCAGTCATAATGTCTGCCAGTTTCCCGCCACACAAGGAAAGAAAACTGTGTTTGAACAAATTGTTAAGTATGTGACAGATTTACTTATTCAGTGAGGGGATATAGAAATAAACAGGTTTATATGATATTGTTCATAAAAGGTCTAGAAAATTTAGTTAAACATACCAATAAAACTGATATTTTTATAGGCATGTTGAATGAAAGGGTGTGCTATGGATTTACTTGTGGTTTACAGCCATGTCAACTAAGAATGTCCACTCTTAAACTCCAACTAATGTTGACCAATCTGTACTTAACTTATTATGTATTGGCACAATATCTTGACCAAGTTTAGCATTGAGACACTCCAAAGTTTGATGTTAAATTACTAAATTAACAGTGTCCACTCATACTAAAGAAAAAATTTAAAAATCCAACAAAATGAAAACCAATATCTTAGGCACTCCAGATTGTGGTCCTTACATTAATTAAAAAAACTTTGTAACACGGCCTAGGTAGTATTCTGTAGAAAAGTACCCATGTTTAAACTGGATACCGCACACTTTTTAGGAGGTGGAGTTTCCACGACCATGCATTAACTGGTGAAAAACCATGCAGTTATCCAGACAACTGCACAGTAATAGGGGACCATGCAGGTATCAAGATAACCGCACAGTAATGGCGGACACTCGGTGGATCAAATATCTACCAGAGATGTGAATACCTAGCCCATTACATATTTTCTATATTTAACCATAAAATATCAAAATGAAGTAGACATTAGCAGTGTGGTCACACTACTGATATGTTACGTCATTTTTAACTGTCACAAGCAGAAAATTTTGCCTCGACTTGGAGAAGAAAAATACTTAAGTTATGCTCATTTTTTCTCACCCTTTTAAACAGGATATAGCGCATTCGAAGCACAAAATTGTGCCTTGCTCATAGGCCCTAATGATTCTTTTGTTTGATGTAAAGGATTTCCAAACATTCGGGAAACCCTTCAAAGCACACCACTAATAATGTTCTCCAAATATTAGAAACTGACCGGCTTGGTTTCACTGAATTAAGACCTTTTGAAAAAGAAACAAAACTATTTCAGTTCATCTTTCTCAATTCAAATTTGCGCAACTGTACAGAAGACGCTGAAATGAGAGGGTTTGTTTGGAAAGAGTTAATTGATTGATAAATAAAATTTTCCTTTCACTGATTGGTCATTTTCATGGGGTTTCTCTTTGATAGCTATGGCACTGTATATTTAGGATCATCTGCATAAAAAAAGTCATGAGACCGTAGTACCACCTCCTTCCTATAAATTTCCATGTTACAAGACATATATTGCACTGGCTTCACTCATGATATTGATTACCCCCCCCCCCCCCATGTACATTCATGCGCATGCGCACACTCATGTATAGTGTGCAGGTTAATCAAGCTCAACTCATGACAGCCATGCAATATATATTACACAAATGATCAGTCTCCATGCTCTTTGACAAATGTGACCCTGTCTTTACCAAACTGGCAAAATTTCTTGGGGAAGTTTAAAAACCAGCCATTAAGTTCCAGACATCCCAGAGTAATTGCCTTTGAATGAAGGAAAGTGCAGGACTGGTATATTTTGCAATTACCAGCGCTCTCATAATTTAGCAATCTGTTTCGACTGATAACCTATTTTCTACAAATGGCTTTTATACCTTGAATTCCAGTTTTTGGCCTCTGAGGTCAAAGCTGTAGTGTTCTACTTTGTCATAGCTTTATTCTGTGTCACTTGAAAACAATGCTAAATTTTCCCCTTTACCTCATGAATATTCATTGGCTCATTTATGACTTGATGATTACATGTATCAGTTAACTGGAACTTCAAATGGTTATTATAACAATGGATTCTTTTCTGTGCAGATTGTGTAGAATCTGTGATGTATAAGCAAACAGAGGAGACCCCGATCAGACAGCTCCTGAGATTTAGGTCTGCTTTGATTGCTAATGCATCAAAATTGGTCTCTGCATATAAAGGGTTAAATAATAGATTTGTCCTGTGTTTTGATCATTGCTTGAGCACATTTTATATTGAGGCAACACTTACAAAAACTAGTGTAGTTACAGTAAAAGAAACATTTCCCAGCATACTAATTAAAATGTTATGGTTCTTGAAGTTAGACAATACCAAATAAACACAATATGAAATATAAAAGACAAATGCAAATTTGTGATAAAATGTTTTATGGAATCCAAAAACACAGACAAAGAGAAAATGATATCATTTCTTAAAAACTTTTATTCAGATGTATTTAATGAACACTGTCTTTCGTGCTAATTAATCTAAATAGAGACATTTATGAGCTCTATTAACATCTTTCTGCTTGTGTTTTATTTTTCTGGCGTTGCTTTCTAACCTCTCTTTTTGTCTGTTTACAAATGATGACCAGAATAATCCCTAATGAGTACTTGATCGATAATGCCTATACTTACAGGGGAAAAGCTTACAAACAATTGATTGTTGAGATGACAATTTGCTAAAATATATTCTTATTCATGAAATTTTAATAAGGTATTCTGTTTTATCAAAACATCCCTCTTAGATCTACATTAAGGCTGGTTTCAAGCTGAATGTCACAGATATCTACAGTGTATTTTGGTTTCCTGTCTCTGTGAGACTGAAAGAAGGGGCCAGTTAATGTGTTCCAATTAGTTCACTGTTTGGTTCTTGGCAGAGTTACCTTCCCCTTACACTGTGTTATTATGTCTCCTCCATATTTATATGAGGGATACATATTGTTTTTGTCAGAGTTGTTTGTCTGTAAGTCAGACATTTAGTGTAGATGATCAATCCTCTTCTTCTTATGCTATTTACTGTGAAATCATTAATTTTCATGGGACACTAATTTTCGTTGATTTTGTGGTGGGTTTTATCCACAAATATTAATCCCAACTAAAACTTGTCTCTTATATATACATCATGTTTTTTAGATAGAGATCCACAAATAAATGTACCCATGAAATTCCCTTGGGTACATAATGCACAAAATTTAATGTCAACAAAAATTAATGATTTTACAGTAATTGAAATTACATTTACGAGTAGAATTTGATTAAATGTGGTGTCATGCAAAAGGTCTATAACTCTGGCATCTGTTTTTAAACAGGTTTTCAACAAAGTTGAAACCTGGTTATTTAAGAATGGGGTACATTGTTACGTGGGCGGGCGTGCGTCCAGGTTTCCGTCGAATATCTCTTTTAAGAATTAAGGTAAAGTAATCATATTTGGTAGATAGATACCTTATGGGAAGAGAAAGACTGGGATTGAATTTCAAGTCAATAGGGTTTATAATGTCACTGTTATTTTAGATAGTTTTCCATCAAACACATTGTTACCGTCGAATTTTCAAAGCAATGTACACTTTATTAAGAAATATACATTGGTTATCTTTACCTATAGATTTACAGATAGAACTTTTCAATAAAACTATTCAACCAATTTTACTATATGGGGCTGAAATCTTGGGGTATGTAAATAATGCAGTTCTAGAGAGGGTGCAATTACAGTTTTTAAAATATGTTTTAAACATCAAAAAGTCTACTCCAAATTTTATCATATACAGAAAAACAGGAACACTACCCCTTTCAGTCGATATAAAAACTACAGTAATAGCTTACTGGTCAGGATTACATTTAGCAACTGAAAACTCCCCTTTAAAACTATCATCCAAAATTTATAACTGCACCCTACATGAATCAAAACACATACAAGAACAAAATCTTAAGAAAAAATATCCATGGATTCACCTTTTAAAATCAATTTCGATAAAATGTGGGTAAAATAATACTTTGAGTAATCAATCATCTACCTTTCCCTCATATAGACTCATTTTGACGCACTCAGTAGGTACCACATAAAGCTTGATCTGCAGAAAACCATAGTTAAACCTTACCAAATTTAATTATAAAGTCCTCATTTCCAGACCGAGGAGCAGCGAACAGCATAAAACCTGATCAGCCTACGAGTTACTCGCAGGCTGATCTGGTTTTACGTTGTTTGCATAGGTCTTTTCATGGTTTCCTCTATGAAGGAAAGGGTTAATCTACTAATTAAACTAACTATCAAGCAAAAATTTAAAGATTTGTTCATAAATGAGTGGTACAATCTTGTCAACAGCTCAAGCAATAATACATTTTATAGAATATTCAAGACAAAGTTTGGTTTTGAAAATTATTTGATAAAAACTCCAACTAGATATTTAAAGTGTCTAATGAAATTTAGAACGTGTAATCATAAAATAAAAGTAGAAATAGGCAAATGGAATCAAATCCCACTAAATGAACGATTTTGTCCACATTGTGCCAATAAATTAGGGGACGAATACCATTATCTTTTTCAATGTAATATATTAACAGAAGACAGAAAGAAATTTGTAAAACCTTATTTTTATAGAAACCCCAATGTCTTTAAATTAGAAAAAATAATGAACTCCAAAAACAATAGAATATAAATTTATTTAAGTTTATACTATCAATTATGACCAAGATAAGGTAATGTTATACTCTGAAATTTGCTTAATAAGACAATCTGACTACATGTTTAAAGTGATCACTGACAAGTGTCAAATCTGAAACAATGATTTATTAATTAATCTGTGTTATTTATTTATGAAACAAATGTTATACATTGTATGATTACTTACCTTACTTTTATGTTTGTCAGAACCTCTTTATATGTCATATTTGTTAATACCTGATTTATCTATTACTGTCAAATGGAATGAGAGAAATAAAGGAATTTGAATTGAATTGCATCAGACTTTCTTTCGCATGCTAGATGATTATCGGTTGTTTCCATCAATACCATGTATATACAGTATAAGAGTCACTAGTGCCACAAATAAGCAATGCCCTGATATATTGTATTAAATTATTTTTGTGAGTATAAAGAACAAGAGGATTTTACAGTTTGTTAATATTTTTTATAAAGTATACATGCATAAAATTAAGATTGAACCGAATCACTCATATTGCTGTTATCAGGTTATAAAACACTGCATCTTTTTATTTTCATTATTTTATATGTGTTATCATGTACTGAAATGTTATGCCAAAACAAAGATGACCAACAACATTTATGCTGTTGATTACATATTGACATATATAATTAATCAAGTAACCCCCTGCTACAGACAAACAAATGTGCTTGTATGATAATTGATTTGTGCCATTGTGTCTTGGATGCCCTACTGATTGGTTAATTACATGTCATAATGGCAGACAGGTGAAAGTGTCTCTGGCAAGGTGCGAAAGATGACCAACACTTCATTTTAGTGCATCATTAATCAACTGTTCATTGGTCCTGGAGATTTTTTCAATGGTTTGCTCCATTGCATCTTTTGTTCCATCCAAACTTCGTTCTTTCACATTTTTTTATATTGAATAAAGAACAATTCTGCTGAGACCTGAGACTTACCATGTATTACACTATTATTTCATTCCATCGCTTTTCCTTCCATTGTGACTAGACTAAATATGTATTATTTTTGTTTCATAATTGTTTTCTTTGAGTTGATATACATGTTAAATCTCATGCTGTTTCAATTAAATATAATTGTGCATTGTTTTTGCATGGAGTTGTAGGAAGCAAAAAGGGATAGTCTTAGAACAAAAGTGAATTTTTTACTCATATTACATTGATTTCAAACATGTAAAGAAAAATTGCAGTATGTGTTCGTTAGTGTTAGAGGGACAGGAATAGCCGGATCAAATTATGACTCTAACACCATCAGCGAAATATGAACTATAGACACAGAGGGTGTGTGGTGTGTACACGTAAGCTTAACACCATGCATTATTCTGTGATATACCACACAAGTCAAATCTCTATTTTCTAAATAGATACCAAACAGAGAGAAAAGTTTAAAGGAGAGAAGCAGAATTGATGGGCTGTGGGTTTGTGATTATAAAGTGTACCAATTGAAATTATTTTTGGATATTTTCAGGCCAAATGTACCCCGCAGGATGTGGGGAAGGTCAGCTGTAAGTGTCGCGTGGAATTGGGCTTCAGTGGGAGTGGCTACCGTTGCTATGCCAACTTGGTCAACACCATCTTTTACCATCCAAACTTGACCCGCATCGCTGGCATGCTGATGGTATGTAGAAATTTGTCTTAAACAGTCCCAAGGTTCCCCCCTTGTCATTGTTAGATAACCCATGGCTACTGATTACACTACTCTCCTTCATCACATAAATGAAGAGTAAAAGTAAGAATAGATCGGAGTGGGGGGTTGGGGGGTCTGACGATGCCTCTCATGGGCAAATGAAGAGTCGGACAGGCCATTTGGTTGTTGTTTGCTCACCAGGCCCAGTGTTCTCGAAAATACTTAAGTACATCTCAGGCTCAAATTTGAGTATCATACTCAAATCCCTATTGAAACTAATGAGCAAAACTTGAGTTTGAGTATGAAATCAAAATAAAAAATTTCACCTCTGAAACCACTTGATAAGAATTAATGTTACTTGCTTTTTGGGTGACCCTTCACAAACGTTACTAAAATGAAGTTGATCCATGTAGAACTCTGGATGTTATGGCAATATACAAATTTTATTAAGAAAATAATATCACTCTTCTCCTCTGAAGCCAATGGGCAGAATTTACTTTCATTTGGCACAAACAGTCATCTCATGGCTCTGTACCATAATTGCTAAAGAAAAAAATGATCCCTTGAAAAATGAGGTCCCTTATGGGGGTTGGCTAGTTTCCTTATATACTCCATATAGAAAATTTCAAAAATCTAAAACCATTGATTATACCCTCAGATGCGAAGTATATGGGGGCTATATTGGAGTCACCTCCGTTGGTCTGTCTGTCAGTCGGTCTTGTAGATGAGATTTGTCAGCCCTATTTCTCAGCTACCTTTGTTGGATCTGATGAAACTTTACAAGACTGATAAGTACCAAGTCTTGTTGCGCATATTGTTGGCATGTCATGATTTGCTTGATTTGAATGAGTTATGGCCCTTTGTTATATTTCTCAAACTGTCTGACATGGTAACAGTAACTGTGACAAAGCGCTGTCTGGGAGTATTCATCATCTTCAATAATAATTCTTGTTAGAATTTAATTATACCCCCGCAAACGAAGTTTGACTTGATTTGACTATTTAAGTTTACTGTCGCATTGACAATATTTCAGTCATATAGCGACGTCCAGCTAATTACAGATGGAGGAAGACCCCTAATGCACGAAGGTGTCCGGGTATAACCACCGACCTACCGCAAGCCAGCTGGAAGGCTTCCTCACATGAAAATCCGAATGACCCTGCCTGGATTCGAACCCATGCGGTGAGGGGCTGAGTGAGTGCTAAAGTCAGCGGCTTTACCCTCTCGGCCACGGAGGGCCCTAAACGAAGTTTGAAGAGGGTATACTTGAATCAACCTGTTGGTCGGACGGTTGGTCATGCGGTCTGTCTGAAAAATCTAGTCCATTGAACTCCTCCTTTAGTTTCTGTCCGATTCACCTGAGACTTCGCATAAATATTCATCAGGAGCAGTAGATATGCAAGACGCAAATTTCCCGTTCATTCGCACAAGGATTATGGAGTTATTGCCCCTGAATCAACTTGAAAAGTCTTGTCCGGTCAACTCCTCCTTCACTTTCAGTCCGATTCACCTGATACTTGGCATAAATATTCATCAATAGTAGTTAATGTGCAAGACACAAATTTCACATTCATTCGCGCAAGGATTACAGAGTGATTGCCTCTGAATCAACTTGAAAAGTCTTGTCCGGTGAACTCCTTCACTTTCAGTCGATTCACCTGATACTTAGCATGAATATTCATCAGGAGCAGTAAAAATTGGAGAAATTTTTACAAGTAATTCATTGTGCGTAATATCTGTGACGCGAACTTCTTCTACATTTCTTAACTGATTCAGTTCAAATTTTGTGTGTGCATTGATAATCAGGTGGAGAGGTGCTTGACATAAATTTCACTTGAGTTGTCTCACAGATGGTAGAGTTATTGCTTTGGTCCAATTTTTAGCTCACCTGAGCAAAATGTGCTCATGGTGAGCTTTTGTGATCGCCTTTTGTCCATCGTCCGTGCGTGCCTGCGTGCGTTCGTCGTCATAAATTTCTTTAAACAACATCTCCTTCTAAACTACTCACTGGATTTTGATAAAACTTCACAGGAATATTCATTATGGGACCCTTTAATAAAGTTGTTAAAATTATTTTGATTGGTCAAAATTCTAGGTCACAGGAGCTAAAAATAGATTTTAAAAATGAAAATTTTAAAAATCTTCTTCTCGAAACCACAAGGCCTAGCCTTTTGATTTTAGTTATGTAGCATGATCTTATGACTCTCTACCAAGATTGTTCAAATTATGACCCTGGGGTCAAAATTGGCCCCGCCCTAGGGGTCACATGATTTTACATAGAGTTATAATAAGAAAAACTTAAAAAAGTATAAGTATAAGGCCTGGAGCTTAGATATTTGGCGTGTAGCATCATTTTATGGACCATTACCAAGATTGTTAAAATTATGGCCCTGGGATCAAAATTAGGCCTGCCCCAGGAGTCACTTTTTTACATAGAGTTATATAAATTACGAAAACCTTCAAAATTCTTCTTGTGAAAACCCATAAGGCTTAGATATTTGGTGTGTTTCTCTCCATGAGATCTTGGACAGGTTCGAATTTGGGTCATGTGGGGTCAAAAAGTAGGTCACGAGGTCAAATCTTAGTAAAACCTTGTCAACACTCTAGAGGCCACATTTTTGGCCCAATCTTTATCAAATATGGTCAGAATGTTTGTTTCGACCAAGTTCAATTATAGCTGATATCAGTCAGGAGTAATGCCCCTTCTAATTTAAAAAATGACAGATTTCACTTTGTTTTACACTCTAGTATCTTCATTTCTTAAGCAGTCATCTTCATAAAGTCTCAGTTAAGTTTGGTTATGGCTGATTTTGACCTATTAGGTGGGGAGGCATGGCCTTTTTAATAAAAAAAATCACCAGGTTTCACTTTGTTTACACTCTTGCATCTTCATTTCTTAAGCAATCATTTTCAAACTTCATAACAATGTTTACAGCCATAATCTCTCAGCCAAGTTTGATTATGGCTGTTTTAGGCCAATACGGTCAGGAGTTATGGGCTTTGAATTATAAAAAATGCAAGATTTTAACTTTGTTTGCCCTCTAGCATCTGCAATTATTAAGCAGTCATCAACTAGCTCATGAACAATGATAATTGCAATAATATCTCAGTTGCATTTCATTATGACTAATAGAGCTACATTTTAGGTCCTTGAAATATCAGAACATCCCACATTTTTGCCGTTTTTACACTCTAACATCTTCATTTCTTAAGCAGTGCAAGCAATGAAAGTAATGCTTCTAAGGTGAGCGACTTCAGGGCCTACATGGCCCTCTTGTTAATTATTATTATCTAATCACTTGAGTCCTTCAATTATATAGATTTTTCGAATTTACAGTTTTTTAGCTCACCTGAGCACAACGTGCTCATGGTGAGCTATTGTGATCTCCTTTTGTCCGTTGTCTGTTCGTTCGTCCATCTGGCATCAAAAATTTTCTTTAAACGACATCTCCTCCTTAACAGCCAATTTTGATAAAACTTTACAGGAATATTCCTTGGGTGAAGCTCTACCAAAGTTGTTCAAGTGGTTCAGGTCCATTGTATATCTGGACCTAAAATAGATTTTTAAACTGAAATCTTTAAAAATCTTCTTCTCCCAAACTGCAGGGCATAGAGCTTAGATATTTGGTGTGTGGCATTGTCTTAAGGACCTCAACCAAGATTGTTCAATTCATGGCCCTGGGGTCAAAATTGGCCCCGCCCCAGAGGTTATTTGATTTCACATAGACTTCTATGGGAAAAAAAAAATCTTCTTGTCAGAAACCACAAGGCCTGAAGTTTAGATATATGGTGTGTAACATGACCTAGTAGACTTCTACAAGTTTGTTCAAATCATGGCCCTTGGGTCAAAATTGGCCCTGCCCCAGGGGTCACTTGATTTTACATAGACTTCTATAGGAAAAACTAGAAAAATCTTCTTGTCAGAAACCACAAGACCTGAGTTTAGATATTTGGTGTGCAACATGGCCTAGTAGACTTCTAACCAGTTTGTTCAAATCATGGCCCTTGGGTCAAAATTGGCCCTGCCCAGGGGTCACTTGATTTTACATAGACTTATATAGGAAAAACTAGAAAAATCTTCTTGTCAGAAACCACAAGGCCTGGAGTTTAGGTATTTGGTGTGTAACATGGCCTAGTCGACTTCTACCAAGTTTGATCAAATCATGGCCCTTGGGTCTAAATTGGCCCTGCCCCAGGGGTCACTCCATTTTACATAAACTTATATAGGAAAAACTAGAAAAATCTTCTTGTCAGTTACCACAAGGCCTGGAGTTTAGATATTTGGTTTGTAACATTGATGGCCTATATAAGTAGACTTCTACCCAGTTTGTTCAAATCATGGCCCTGAGGTCAAAATAAGCCCCGCCTTAGGGTCACTTGATTTTACACAGACTTAATTATATATGAAACCCTAGAAAAGAAACCATTAGGCCTAGAGTTTAGATATTTGGTGTGTAACATTGCCTAATGAACCTCTAAGAAAGTTGTTCAAATCATGGCCCTGAGGTCAAAATTGGCCTCGCCCTAGTGGGCACTTGATTTTACATAGACATAGAAAGATCATCTTTTCAGAAACAACAAGGCCTGGAGTTAAGAATGTTTACTAGTGAACCTAAACCAAGTCTGTTCAAATCATGCCCCTGGTGTCAAAATTGACTTATTAAAGCTGTGACCTTCAAAATTTGGATGACATTTACAGTTTTTGTGTGGAATTGAGATGATCTTGCTGTAAATCTGCATGGATTATTTATTCAGCATAACTCATAATACTATAATATGCTATGAAGGCAATGTTTCTCAGGTGAGCGATCAGGGCCATCATGGCCCTCTTGTTTTTTTAACAGATTTCTACTCATGATATATATAAATCATATATATAGAGCAGATACAATGTATATGGAAACAGTTCGGAGGACATGATACTGATCAATAATGAAACACATAAATATCTAACATTATCATATGGGCAGGTTTTTGATTGTTCATTATTTGTCTGCACATAAAACATGGCTTTTACGTCTTGGGAGTGCATGCAGTTTATCTGAGAAGTTTTGGGGTTTTTTTTCAGCAAAGCCGATACACCCTCAGAAAAGCATATCTCTTGCACTATTCCTGTTTTTTTTTATGTTGATAAGTATTGACGCACTTCCATCCTGTTGTTTTTTGTTGTTTTGTCATTGTTGTGGTTGTTTGTTTTTACATTTCCATTAAATTGACGCACTTACTTGGTATATTAGATTTTATAGAAGCCTGAACGTCTGGTATGTTGTGTTGTGTTTCAGTAGATATGATTTTTAATAGGTTTGTGTGCATGTTTGTATATTTGACATGATCATATCAACTATTTCTTACAGTATGCTTGTACTTAGCAAAATAGAAATTATGATCTCAAAGATTAGCAATCAACTGCAACCTTTGGGCATTAGTTGCTTATTACTTTTAGCATGGTTGGAACGTTAATAGTTTGTAGTCTCAGATATAATGGTTTTTTGGAAGTTTCTGAAAATATAGCAAAAATAATTTTGGGTTGATCCCTTGAAATCTTCTATGAGAAAAGCAACTTATAAAAAGATTATAAAAGAACTATTTCTGTAGCAGTTAACATGGCTACACAAAGTGAAGTGTCTCAGTGCATTTAACCCTTAAAGTCTCATATGTACTTGTTTGATGCATGGGAACAGCGTAGGCAGTTCCTTCCAGGAGCTGTCTGAACAGGTTCTCCTCTGTTTGTTCATACATTATTGTAGCTCAGATTCTTGTAAGTGACAAACATGTTGTTGAGTCCTGAAATGTAACCATATATCATAACATAGCAATGCATACATTATGCACATATTTTATCATCAGTCCTGGTAGCTAATTAATTGGTTAGGGGTCCAACCAACAACCTGGCTATGACATATCAAAGTCACTGAAAACAGTGCTGGTGCTCTTTTTTGCCTTCCGTCTGTCCGTCCAGATATCAGGAAATAATTTAAAAACCGTTTAAGATAATATGAAACTTGGTATATGAATAGATGGCAGAATGGAGATTTTGAACATCACTTTGTTTTTTTCTCGAACCAAAATTTTGGTTGCTATTGTAACAGAAAAAAATATGCACCTCACTGGTAGGGGACTCATGTTTTGCGTGCAACACCATTTACTTGTTTTATTGAGAACTCACCTATATTTCCTTTATTGACATATTCAGACATATGTTTCTGTGAATGATACAGCTATTTGACTGAAATATTTATAAACAAAAAGGGGGTGCGTATAACATTTTCCACTGATAACAGACATGAAGTAAAATTAACACCTTGCTGATTGCAACTATTCACGATTGTGCTATTTTCACGTACTATCTTGAAGGATCAAGCAAGATTTCTGACTGTAGGTCTGTTTATTATACAGAGACAGATACGGCAACTGAAGCCATAAAATAAACAAATATGATCAGATAAGAGTCTAGTTTAGGACATTTCATGATGAAGACATGTGGAGCAAATGGGAGGGACGTGCCATTCGACACATAAGCTAAAATTTGTTACACATTTACTAAAAAATTGGGCTCATTTGAAATTATAAAATTATTACATGTATAGTTTTACTTAGTATTTTGAACTTTCAACTTAATTTATTTTAAAAAGGTATTTTTACTTTTTTAAAGAAAATTAAAAACTTAGGTATTGCTTAAGTACTTTTTAGCTCACCTGAATACAACGTGCTCATGGTGAGCTATTGTGATTGCCTTTTGTCCAGCGTCCAGGCGTGCATCTGGTGTCAACAATTTTCTTTAAACGACCAGGGGGCCAAATTTGATAAAATTCGCCTGTGATGTTCCTTGCATGAAGCTCTGCCAAAGTTGTTCAAATGGTTCCGGTCCATTGCATATCTGTGTCACAGGAGCTAAAAACAGATTTTTAAAATGAAATCTCTAAAGATCTTCTTCCCCCCCGAAACCACAAGGCCTAGAGCTTAGATATTTGGTGTGTGGCATTGTCTTATGAACCATTACCAAGCTTGTTCAAATCATGACCCTGGGGTCAAAATTGGCCCCGCCCCAGGGGTCACTTAATTTTACATAGGCTTATATAGGAAAATCTAAAAAAAATCTTGTCAGAAACCACAAGGCCGGGAGTTAAGATCTTGTCATGTGGACTTCTACCAAGCTTGTTCAAATCATGGCCCTAGGGTCAAAATTGGCCCTGCCACAGGGGGTCACTTTATTTTGCATAAGCATAGCTATCCCAGGGGTCACTTGATTTTACATAGACTTATATATAGGAGAGTCTTTAAAAGATCTTGTCAGAAACAACAAGATCATGGGTTTAGATATTTGGTATGTAACATGGCCTTGTGGACCTGAATCAAGTTTTCAAATCATGGCTCTCGGGTATAAATTGGTCCTGCCCTAGGGGTCACCTGATTTTATACCAGTGACCATCAAAGTTTTGACCACAGGTACAGTTTTTGCATGCAATTAAGATTATTTTGCTGTACTTCCGCATGGATTTTGTATTCAGTTTGACAGTTTTATAAAAGGCAACGAGGGCAATATTAATCAGTTGAGCGATTCAGGGCCATCATGGCCCTCTTGTTCAATGTAAGGATCTCAAATACAAGCCTTTTTATCTTTAGCAGTAGTTGTTTTCATTATTCATGGTTGTACTGTATGAAATATTTACCTCATGAATATTCATGTACATATTTTGATGAATGTAAATTTACTGAACTTTGGGGTTTTAATGCCCCAATGCCCACCAACTGAACATGGTTAAATTGGTTGTTTTGGGTCAGGTTTACTTTTGTGATTTAAGCATTTTTTTCTATGACAATAACTTCACATCATCATGAAACTTGATACAAATGTACATCAAGATATAAACTTTTAAAAAGAAATCAAATATCTGTTGTGACCAAAATATGCCATGGGGCATCAATGTCACAGAGACATTTCCTTGTTTTCTTCACTGTGCAGATCAAGGTCAAAGCCCATCTCATAGGAGATAAAAAGTTAAGCTGCCAAAAAAGGGAGTCTGCATATTTACAAGAATAGATAAAAAATATTTTTAAAATTCTAAAGGCTGACAGCTTATAACAGGTTAGCTGCTTATTATCACAGGAAACCTTTAATACAGATTGGGATGTACAGTTAAATATGCTTGTACATCTGCAGAAATCAGTCCCAGCAGATCTACAGCTGTTCCTGGATGGGAACTACACTATGTTTGCCCCAAACGATGTGGCCATGGACAGGTTTGAAAAGGAGGGGAGTATCCACTGGACCAATGTGGACAACATTATAACACTGGGGAAGTAAGTGTTGGATGAAAGTGATTTATTTACCATTTTGATTTTTGTTTTGTTTAACTGTTACCCAAATGAATATTCATGTGAATTTATTTTTTTAACTGGTATTGACATATGAAACAATGTGTTTTTCTTTGCCATGTAGCCTGTAGAATCTGATGAAATTATTAGGAATGTGTATTAGGAAAACAAAATATAAAATATGTCTCTAAGTATTAATATATTCCATCTATCGTTAAGTTATAATCATGGTCCTGCAAATGCTTAAAAAGATATCAGTGCAGATGCAAGCATCCCTTAACTTAGAGTTATAGGCAATTCCCACAATCTTCCTGAGGGACAATTATCATAAGTTAATGATGGATGAATTACCTGAAAGAATTACTTAACCCTTTCCCTCAAAGAGGAAACCATGAAAAGACCTATGCGAACAACATAAAACCAGATCAGCCTGCGAGTAACTCACAGGCTGATCAGGTTTTATGCTGTTCGCTGCTCCTCAGTGGTCTGGAAATGAGGATTTTGTAATTAAAATTGGTAAGTTTTAACTTGGTTTTCTGCAGATCAGGCTTTATGTGGTACCTATTGAGTTCAACAAAATGAGTCTATATGAGGTAAAGGGTTAAATATCATATTGGATTAAGATATTCCTTTGATGCATTTTTTTTTTTTTTTTAAATACTGCATAAATAAATAAATAAATGAAAGATATTATGATAAATCAAATACATAATTTAAAAAGATATATTTATACTTCTGGAAATAATTCTGTAAAGGATTATTACTTGTATTTTCAGAAAAACATATTCAATTGTAGCTGAGCACTTTGAAAAAGTGATTACTTATTTACTGAAAACTTGAAATGAATTCTGAAATTGACCTTTAAAAATTCATGAAAATTGACTTTAAAATATATAATTTTAAATTTGTATGATTTTTATTTTACAAATCTAAGACTTGGATTTTAATCAGATAAAGTTATGTTTTTATTTTTATCAATTCATTTATTTCGTCACAGCAGTTACCATATAAGGTAGTTGCAGGGCTGGTTTGACCAAGTCTGGATAAAGGGACTGAGTGTGATATCATCCCTGATGACCTCATCCTGATATCACATTAAGGCACTCTCATCTGTCTCATGTAGACTGGGTATGATGTCATGTCTGATGACTTCAACCTGATATCACATTAAGGCACTCTCATCTGTCTCATGTAGACTGGATGTGGTATCATGTCTGATGACCTCATTCTGATATCACAGTTAGGCACTATATCTGTCTCATGTAGACTGGGTGTGGTATCATGTCTGATGACTTCAGCCTGATATCATGCCTGATGAATATGACATGATACCACAGTGTGACAGCACTTCACATACTTAGTTACTTAGTTACAATGGGAGAGCAAGGCTTTCGGTAATAATGTATAAAAAACAATGTTGACTTGACCTTGACCATTACACAGCTACCACATGCTGCCAATGGGCTTGACCCTGTCTAAACTGCTACCTATCTCCATCTACAAGACACAGCTGGAGACCATGGCCGACGGATTCTTCATACATCTCGTCTTTACTGAACCAGATGTAAGGAGAAAAGAACACTCTTTTTTACTGGAAATTCCTTAAAAGATTGGTTTTCTATGATTAAAATACTATGTTTTTCAAGTAACAACAATAAAACATCTTCTTTTAGTTGACTGAATAATCACAATCTAAATATCCCAGTTTCTACATTAATTTTTTATCCTTATAAAAGTAAGGTGGCTAAACAAGCTTCTAATTAAACACTGCACTCATCCACTTAGTCAAAATGTTGAATCTTCAACAGATCTTTACTATTACGAGGGTTAAAAAATAAATAGGACTGCGACAATTATGTTCACATCGTTTCATATACATACGTAATTTTACAAATTACATAAATCGGAACATGTTGTGTACATACACCGAAAAAAATCAGTAAAATATAATAACATATAATAATTCTATGAAAATAACAATAAGCAAGGGGTACGCAACCCGGCGCACCATAACAGCAAAGCACATGACGTTCACGACGTTGCACGGAATTTCACATGTTCAGCGACGTTATTATTTCTGGAAATACTCTCTCGCGTGCTCGATGCATCGACGGTGACGGTGAACCCACTGTCTGTATACGTTATGGTACCACTCAGTGCTGAAATGATGCGTGATGTTGATTGTTGCTGTCATCAGTTCTTGAAGCGATGAGAAACGATATCCCTTCAGCTGGGCCTTGATGGTCGGAAATATACAGAAGTCGAAGAACGCAAAGTCCGGTTAGTAGGGAGGATGTGGAATCGTGGCGAACCCTTGAATCTCTATCTCAAGAGTCGTGGCTTCGGCGGTGTGTGAGGAGGCATTATCCATAGTAGGATGAAATGCTCGAGGGGTAGACAGGGTCGCTTCTTCCTAAGCGCATACACAAGATCGCGAATACATTTAAATACATGTTCAACACTTACGTTAATTATTTGAATCCTGTTGAGAAATATTATTTTAAATTAATTTCACAGTGTAAAATTTCACAAAAGAATAGCCGCCATAAATGAAATTAAAATGCATTAAAAGTGGTATAATATTAAATGGTTATAAACATCGAATGTAAAAGAATGAATAAGAACAGTCCATTATACTGGGAATGAGATTATATAAACTACAGTTTGCGAACCCTTACGAGAGTGCATTTATAATTTCTAATAAAATTTATGTTTAAACTAACATTGCAAAAATAATCTGCATTTATCGTCTGCCCCTTTGGTACCGCATGTTGAAGTATCTTGCCGTCCCTATCCGCAAACATGACGAACATGTACTTCCCGCCGCTCAGTGACACTCGGGCCTTCTTTGGGGGAGGGGATCCGGTCCGCTTCCATACGGCTGACTGGGACTTTGTCTCCAGATCATGCAACCATAACCATGTCTCATTGGTGATAATTATGCGTGAAAGGAAACTGTCACCTTCTTGCGCTACCCTCCGCAAAAATGCACGTGAATCTGCCACACTCCTCTCTTTCTCGTGCTCCTTTAGGAGTCGCGGCATCCAGCGTGCATGGACCTAACATGTGAAAAAATTAGCGTTTAGGCATATATTTACCACTTTTAAACATTAATAAGAATATTACAAATAAACATATTTAATATTTCAACAAGACTCTATATGAAACTTTTTAAGTTGTACTAAACACAAGTTTAGACGATAATAAAAGCTATATAGAGCAATCAGTCACGAATTTAAACATGCCTAATAAACATAAAATATTGTGTTTTAAGAAAAAATACCGTTCTCATGTTCAACTCTTTAGTAAGAATTGAATGGACCGTTCCCACGCTGACATCGAACATGTCCGACAGCTCTCACACTGTAAAACGTCGGTCGTTCCGCAGTGTTTCTGCAAATGACGTCACCAACGTTCCATCAATTTTCCTATTTCTCCCTCCTCCTTCCCTGTCGGTTATGTCGTTTTCACCATCTTTAAATCGTTTGTGCCAGCTTAAGACAAGAGACCTGCTAACACTGTGCTCGTCCTTCGTTAGCTTGATTTTTTCAAACGTTGAAGATGGTGTATCGCCCATTTGATGACAAAACTTGACGATAGCGCGAATTTTTAACTTTTCATTCGACGGCATCTTCGTGTTTTGAACGTTGTAACTAGACCTATCCAAATTTTGTTTTATTCGGAACCTAACGTCAAATGTGTACATGACGTCAGTTAAATGCAACGAAACCTTTTGGCGGAATATTACTTGCGGCAGACGGCAAGATTTTAAGACATTAATAAAACAATGTTGCATATGGAGTGAACTTAATGGAATGCGCCAGGTGCACGTTACCATGGTTATTAAATACCGAAATATGCGCGCGTACAATCATACAATATTATAAAAATGTAATATAAAGGTTAGAAACAATTTCCGATTACCGTATATACGAAAATATTAAACATCTAACGGAAAATTTAAATACAGGAGGCTCAGTCCTATTTATTTTTTAACAACCCTCGTATTCACTGGCTTGAATTCCATCAGCAATACTTAGCGCTAAGTAATACGTAAATTCTTAAGCTAGGTAGATACACGATCCACTATTACTATTTCATGAAATATTCAAATACATGACTATGTATGGTCGAATGGAATTACTGTCTTAATAACTAACAATAATTGTAAAGAAAATTATAGAAGAAATAATATTTGGTTAATTTTATCATATAAACAAAAATAATGAAATTCAACCTTAAGTATTACTTAGCCCTAAGAATTGTTGGTGGAATTCGACCCAGGTATTGCGTTTTGGATATTTTTTTATTCAAGAATTATAAAAGGTGATTTTTTTTTGTTAATACAAGGATAGGATATACATATGAGAGCATAGCATCCAGAAGGGTTGTCAGCTTTTCCTCTTTAGATGGGGGAGTTTGGTAATTTAAATGGGGTTGTATAGGATCTTCATTAATTTTGTGTTCCTCAGATAAAGTCTTGCATTCACAAATCATTATCAAAACCACTTATCAAACATTTGTACCATTGAATGCAAAATGCTACCTTCGATTTTCTCAGTTTTATATTTTTACCAATGCAGGTCTTGATAATTTCTCAATTAACAAGATAGATGTAGAATATAAACAGCATAAATAGTCAAACAGAGCTTGATGTAGGTCTTAATAAGGCAAAAAAAAAAAAGTTCCGTTTCTGGTCTCCCATTAACGACTCTCTTTTTTAACAACTAATCATAATCTTTTTTTTTACGTTTCCGCCTTTAAAAAAAATATTTCCCTTTATTTACCTTTCGTTTCATGTAAAAAATATATAAAAAATAAAATCCGAACCTACCGACCCTCTTTTTTATTTCCTGGAGACTAGAAACGGAACTTTTTTTTTTTGGCCTAATACAAACCATATCATATTCCATAAGACAAATACCTGAATTTTGTTTCGTTTATTTCTGACTTAATGCATTGTTCAGTCAGCCAATTAAATTGAAGTTTGCTGTATAAGTACAGTTGAACCTTAATTAGAGGCCACCTGTGTTAAGTGGTCAATCTGCATTTAGTGGTCAGTTTTGACATTACCAAAGTTAACTAGTATTTTGTTATATGTTTAACCCTCACTTAGTGGCCACCCCTATTAAGCAGTCACTTTCATTTGATTCCTTTATTGACCACTTAAGACAGACTTGACTGTATACATTTGTGGGAGATGAAGAAAGTAATCCTTTTATATGGAAACTGCTTTACATTTAAATGTCTTCTTTAATACAGCAATATTCTGTGGTATCCGGAATGTATCAGACGGCCAAGGTTCTGGAGTCAGACATCTTCACCACCAACGGATATCTTAACATCATTGACACAGTGAGCTGATGTTTACCCTTTATCTCATGACTATTCATGTACAAATTTATGTGACTTGATGAATGTTTATATTCTGAAGTTTTAATGGTATGCAAAACAGTGGATTCTTCTTTGCCATGCAGACTGTTCAGGATCTGAGATTTAATGTTGTTTGAGAAAAAAGAGGAGCTGTTTGAACCAGGTCTGATATAAAAACATTACGGCATACTTGTATTTATATCAGGGTTTACTATACTCCTTTGAAGCACAAGTCCAGCCAGGGTTGGTACGTAAGTGTCATTATCACATCTGAGGAACCTATTATAGATTTAGCTGAATTAGACCTCAGAAAAAGCGTTTAACCCTTTCCCTCATAGAGGAAACCATGAAAAGACCTATGCGAACAGCATAAAACCAGATCAGCCTGCGAGTAACTCGCAGGCTGATCAGGTTTTATGCTGTTTGCTGTTCCTCAGTGGTCTGGAAATGAGGATTTTGTAATTAAATTTGGTAAGGTTTAACTGTGGTTTTCTGCAGATCAGGCTTTATGTGGTACCTATTGAGTGCGTCAAAATGAGTCTCTATGAGAGAAAGGGTTAAATTTGACATGGATGGTGTAGAGAATAGCAATGATTTGAGTAAATTTTCAAAACTATTGCGTATTCTAGGTAAACAGTGGATTGATATAATTTGAAACAAGCATAGATCTATATATAATAAACGATTATAAAGCATGTTTTTTTTTGCCATCTAAATGAATCTGTGAACATTGTCATGACATTGTACCCAACCCATGAACTGTTGATTTATTATTCTCCACTAGACTGACTGAAATATATGGCCGTTACTTACCGTAAATACAGCCATTGTTGAACTGAAATTGGTTCATAATAGGTATGCAATAATAGCCAACGCTGATCCTACACTTATATACGGCAGCCCTGCTATAATGTGGTGGTCCATGGTGGCATTTATAATGCAACCCGTGTTATAAGTGGGGAGTGTTCTATAGAAATAAGTGCACCCTTCCCACTAACTTTGCCTTATTGGTTATAACGTATATTGCAGGTTCTGGAACCTTATGAGCCTATTTCTGATGACGATCTCCCTGAGTTGGCTGACTTCTTTAAGAAACATCCTCAGTACAGCATCTTCTGGGGTTGGCTACAGGTACCATGAACCAACCTTGTGTTCATGGCTGGTTTTTACCTACGTTTGTTAGGGTCTTTCATTTTATCATTCTGGATATTGATAGACATAACTGATGTAGAGAGTTTATGCTACATATTGCTGGATATTAATAACAAAACAACATGATAAACCACGCAGTACTTTTAATGTAACACTGAAATGCATCAAATTAGAGTAAATTATAACCACATATGGTTTTAGTATTATTTTAAAGTATCTTATGAGTAGATCTCAAAATACCACTTTTATACTTTTGAGTGGATACTGTGATATAAATAGAAATTATATTTGACAATATCACAAATTTACAGTGATTATCATAAAAAAAATATAATTTTACTCTTTCCAATAATGAAAATGCTTTTTTAAAAAAAAGTTTGATTTTTTCATTAAAATAAAAAAATAAATATATATGTATATATAAAACGAACGCAATAACAATATATATATATATGTATGTTTGTTCATTTTTGCATGTTTGTTGCATAAGCATATTGAAATTTAATACAAAGTGATTCTGTCATGATTCGAGGCTACCGTTGGGTTGGGTGGGGGGTTGATCCAACAGTCAGTTTAAATTTGTCAAATATCGCATTCAAGCATAATTTAAAAAGTTATTTTGTTCTGTTTTTTGGGTGGAAGATGCAATTTTATTTCATTGTGTAAAGTTCACTTGATGAAATAAAATTACATTTTCCACAGAAACAAACAAATATTTTCTATCTTGCCTTGCTCTTTATATGTGTAAAGTTGGTGCTTTTATAACTGTTTTTTAGATAGATCAGAGTAAAAAAATGACATAAAAATATTAAAAAAATTCAATTATGCATAAAATCAACATCTTATTAATCAGTAAACAAATTTTTTCATATAAACCCATTATTATAAACTGAGGGCTGAGTGTAGAATTATTGTAACTGTTTTTAGACGGCGATCAGCCGTCTTATGCTGAAGAACGAAATCAGGCCTTGCTAATTTGCATATTTTCCGCAAAAATTTTAACTGTACCTCTCCACGCTTAGTGTGGATCCATGCAATGCGATTCTGCACTAACGAATACGAGTGGAATATGTTACACAGACGTTTAAATCATAACCGTAACCGCTTTTAGTGTGTTATTGTTTGTTAACATGTTTTTTTTTGCCATTATTTTGCATTGGAAGCATCAATTTTAAGCGTGAAAAAAATATCCGTGACATTTCTTAACCAGAACAGCAACCCATCTTACGTATATGAAGATCTACTCCTGTAAAAAGAAAAAAATAGTGCTCCGTATGTATGTAATTGACCTAAAGTAGTCCACACAATATTTTGCATGATGGCGAGTTAGGTTCCTCCCAGGGCATTTCTTAACTTGGAAATAGATAGGCAAACATTCTAGTATCTTAAATAATCAAATACCTGGTCAATTTCTACATATACAAAACAACAGATAGAATTCGCTAGCACTAGAGAAAGAGAATGACCTACTTAGTTATGCAGCTCTTTATGAATGAAAGGTTCATGACCTTTACTCCGGATTATTATGTTACAAACAGAAATTCTGTCGTCATGTGACTGCTTCAATAATTTCAGAAACTCTGGGTTTATAATGTTAATTATCCCGTCGCCGTCTCTCAGCGCATTGTGCGCTTTGATTTTGGACAGGTTTTCAACAAAAATTCCATCCTGTCAACTGAAGATGTCCGTTCGGGCATTGTCGGGCATCTGCTCAGCTGCTTAAGTGGATGGACCCTTACATTATGCAGTTGACTTTGTGACTTTGACCTTGCTCTTTGACCTTATTTTGATGAAAAAGGCTGAAAAAAAACCCTGTCCATAACACCTTCAGGTCTTGTTTATTTATATGTTATTACCATAGTGTTGAACCAAGCCTTCATTATGGTTACTAGACAAAAGATATCAATCAAAATGTAACCTTGTCATTGGCACACCTTAAATTGACCTTAATAATGGATGGCAGGACTCAAAATTAACACTCGCATTTCGGCAAAATGCGAGTAGAAAATGAAGTTTGCAAGTTCAATTTTAAACCACTAGCATTTTTTTGCGAGTGAAACATTTTTTAACATTTTCTTTAACATATCTAAATGAGATATTTCAATAAAATAATCAAGAACATCACCAAATTTAAACAATCCTGGGTTACTTTAAATATAACAAGTGCAATTTATACAGGTATGTTGTTGTATGACTAGTATAAAATGCGGGTCTGGTCTGTCAACTACGGTACAAAACACGCGGACACATATACATGTATACCCTAAATATTTCCCCTAATGAATATAAATACTTGATTTTGCTTTATTTTCTAATTATTATTATAATTATTAAAGATTAAATTATGGTATTAATTTAATTTTCAATCAAATAAAGTTACCCACACCTTGGAAGCCAGATTTTACACAAGTCCCGGTTTCCAATGGAAACGCGTCTGATGCTGATTTCGATCAATGTCAAAACGAAAGATATTTTATTATTATTAAAATGATTAAATCTGGTCATGTCAATGAACTAAGCACAGAATCTGAAATCAACAAATCAAACACACATATGCAAAAAAAAAAAAATATATATATATTTTGAAATGCGCCATTTTTGAAGCAGTTGTAGACAAACAGCATAATCATTTCTTAAAAATCTAATAATTTTTTAAACAGTGATCCTGATATTTTTATATACAAGCCCATTGGAAGTAATTTCCATGAAAGTAAAATCATTTGCGAGTAAATCTAGGAATTTGCGAGTTGAAATTAAAGGCACTCGCACCTTTTTGCGAGTGGAGAAAAAAAAAAATTTGAGCCCTGGATGGAATACCTTAACTTACTTTTCATTTGTATCATGTATGTTTACATGACTAGTGATTCAAAGTCACATTATAAAAAGTCTATATTATGAGGGTAATTAGTCCCCTACCCCTACTTGGGGGGGGGGGGGGGGGGGGGGGCTATAGGTCTGCTGTCCGTCCGTCCATCCAGATGTCTGAAAATCTGGATCCCACGATAACTTAAAAAACGTTTAAGATAATATTATGAAAAATGGTATATGAAAAGATGGCAGTATGGAGATTCTACACGTTACTTTGTTTGTTTTTTCTCAGACCAAAATTCTGGTTGCTATTGTAATGGAAAAGTTATGCACCTCATTGGTAGGGGACTCATGTGTTGTGTGCTACACCAGTTACTTGTTTGATATGTAACTTGTGCCATATTTCAAACTGTAGAAGATTTTTCATATGCAACTTCACTAGTCGTATAAAAATATATGATGGTATTTCTTTGTTTTCTGTCAACATTTAAGAAAAATGTTATAGTTGGAGCCTGTAACACACCTTTTCTTTGACCATTGAAGTTATCAAAATTGTTTTAATAGTTTTGCAGAGTCATCTCACTCAACTAGTTGATATCATCAGTGGAAACTTATGGTTGACTTATTTCATGTCACTTCAAGACTTCAAGGTATAGGAAGATAGGCTTGTTTTACTGCAGTTCATATCAACCAATGAATATGCACCTTATTGGGTACATTACCTGGTAAAATCATGATGGAACCAATGAAATAGTGTAATTTGATATACCCTCAACTGACGAAATACAGGCTTTAAATCCAACAATCAATAGATGATATTGATTGGTCATGGCTGATATCCGATGATATGGTATACATTGGTTTCTTTTGTAAGATCCTCTGTCTGTACCATGTTAGACCATTGAAATGTTTTATCAGACTTATGACTTCAATTCAGGCTTCCATTTAATAAGATATTCCTCAAATTAAAAATCTCAAATTCTGTATCACTTTAAACTTCTAAATTTTTGAAGAAATTAAAGTCTTGTGAAACAAAGGCTAGATGTTGAAATGGCTATAGAATCTAACAGTAGTCTTCCTGAAATTGTTCAAAATCTGCCAGTTGATTGGAGAAAAAATTGCCAGTCTGAAAATGAAAATGCCTGTCTGAAAGCTATTATAGTTCTGACAAAATTTACCACTTACCTCAACAGGGGGCTGAAACAAACTGTCCAGCCCACCAAATGCACATAATGGGAAGACTGTAAACAGGCACTTTTTTCTGCTTTCAGGAACAAAATATGACAGATGTGATAGAAGATTTGGACTACTATACTCTGTTTGTGCCTTCAAATGATGTGGTGAAAAAGGAGTTGAACAGGACAGTAGTGAGTTGTCTGTGCTTAGAGTAAAAGATGACATTTCCCTATGTTAGACATAATTGAAAAAGTTTCTTGTTTCCACCAACCCAAAAGACCCTATTTTTTGTACTAACCTGAACTTTTTTCCTTGCATTAGGTTTATCTCAGTTGCAAAATGCTGTAAAAAATAAGGAAAATAGTTAAAAAAAAAAAAGTTTTGCAGAACTACAGACCCTATTTTCTTTTTAGATGTTAGTGGAAACAGGCAACTTTTTATTTTTTGCCTAATTAAAATCTAAGAGATATTAAAAGATTTGGTATATAAGTCTAGAAAATAGTGAATTATCAACACAAATATACCTCACCTTATGTAAGACCACCTCAAAATAAACATGCATAACTTTTAACTTGATGAAAAGCGGCACATTACCCCAATTAGAATATGTACAGTCATGGACTTTGATGATTATAACCATGGCTTTAGCATTAGGTCCATTAACACTTTGCCTCATATTAACCTCTTTTAATGATATATTGCAAACTGCAGAGACCTTAATCAAACAGCTCCTGGAAGGAGTTATTTGATTAGGGTCTTCTTTGCTTGCTTAAAATCATGCTCCTATTTATGATATCACTGCCTCACAGGAGTGTGGGCTATATAGGAGACACATGTTGTTCACAGATGGTCATTGACTAAAATTAATTATGTTAAAAAAAAAGAATGAAAAATACTAAAAAATAACTTTATATGTGTATTACATCTATCAATATTGATCTACAGACACATGGTCACCAAATGTAACTATCCAAGATTGTAAAAAATGGTGGTTTCCCCATCACAGGCAATACCATTACAGACAGTATTGAAACAATATTTAGAATTATAAAGCCTATATTTAGTTTTTCTATTTTCATTTGCCGATACTTGGCTGATCATATTCACTCCTTGCGCATTCGCTGACTTTATGGGCTGAAATTACGAAATCACTACCCTGAAATGGTGAAAACACCCTGTTGGGGAACATGTCATGTGGTACCGCAAGAACCTGTCTCCAGAATACCATTTTCTATATAAATGATTTTGCCCATTAAACTGATTTTGCCAAAGTTGTGTTTACTTAAAAAGCATTTTTCCGTGTAATGTGTCCTACACTTGCTGAGTTTATTTGTCAGGTAACAAAGACTTCACCAACATTAACGAGGGAAAGTAGATTTTCCTTTCATTTCTACTAATCATCTGTGAATTAGCTGCTTTTAAGCATTACTAAATAGCATAAAGCAGTGTTGGTGGACAACAAACCTGGTCTGAATCTATATATTACATATATTTTAAATTCTTCAAGAAAAAATGAGAATGTTATGAATCCTATAAATAGGAAAGAAAAAATTTGAAAATGTATCTAGAATGAGTTTAATTTCTTTACACTTGAACCCGATTTTCTGACAATGTATATATTGTTACAGACAAAGGATTTCCTACGTTACTACATTCTGCCTAAGATGTTAGTGACTATTTCATTGGAATCTGGAAAACAGGTCACAACCCTACTGGGTCCTGAATATCAACTGATCTATAAAGTTTATGGCCTAAAAAATGTAAGTAAAATCCTCAATCCAAGGGAGGTAACATTCATAGCTCAGCTTTATCTAATTCTTGGATATCAACTAAATTATCTCCCTTTAAACATTTACTGAGAAACTTTATTATTTAAATACATTTGTTTCATATTACATTTAAATGCATCACATTTACAACATTCTATACAACATCTATCTTTCATTGCAACAAATATCTTTCTTCAAGAGTTTGTAGATGATACATGCATTTATCTGAGGCAAAATACTGTCAAACATGCTCCCTCCATTAACAGTTACTCTAAAGGTTTTCCCCATTTTCTCTGCTAGAATTTACATTAAATTGTAGACATATCCTTTCCAAAGCTGAAAACCTGCAATCACCATGTCCAAATTGTGTGACAGTGTGCATGGCAGCTTTGAGAAGTACCTCCTTCTGTTCCAAAGCTTGATGTTGCAATACATGTATACTGTTGCATAGAAATAAACAGAAGACAACTATGAAATGCTTTGGAACTTTTTGTGATATTGCTTTGGATGGTTTCAGATTACAATAAACAATGTACCAATAAAGAAGATGGACATGTTTACATCGAATGGTGTCGTGAACGAGATCTCTGGTCTCTTACACCCGGTCCTACACCATTGTGATGAGGAAGTCAAGGTTGCCATATATGTGAGTGTAAACATCCAGATTGTGGGAGTGTGGACAAATTTGGGTCAGATGAATTATCACAGAGTTATGGCCCTTTGTATTTTTGACGAAATATTTTCAGATTGCATCTCCAAAACCCCTGGCTTGAATTTGGTGAAACTTTACAGGATTGATCAGTATCAAGTGTATTTGTGCATGTTATCCGCATATTTTGTCCGATGAGTTATCACAGAGTTTTTGATGCAGTCGTTTCGCATTTTATCTCAAAAACCCCTGGCTTGAATTTGATGAAACTTAAAAGATTGATCAGTACCAAGTCTAGTTGTACATGACATAGGTATTTTTGGGTGAGTTGATTTATCAAAAAGTTATAACCTTTTGTATTTTAAACTATATGTATATATAATATAAATATATTTGTGTCTGTACTTTATCTATTTAATTTAGTCACTCAGTCCTATCTAACAAGATTGAAGAAGTTGCAAGAACTTTCATGATTGATATAACACCTTATACCATAGAAAGTTTTGAAAGCATTACTGGTAAAACAAGTACTGAACCAGATCAATCTCCTTGTGAGAGATAAAATTACTTAATTACTAAATCGTCTTTTCATTGGTCTTCCTTTACTAATTTGAGTTGTCAAGGTCTGTATAAAATGGCATCAGTGAGTTGTTCAGGTCTGCTAAATATGCATAAATTAGGTGTGATTGTCTGTGTAAAATGACACAACAAATATGTCATGGTCTCTGTAAAATGGCATAATTGAGGTGTGAAAGTTTGAATAAAATGACATATGAAATGGCATAACTGAGGTGTCAAGGTCTGTGTTAAATGGCATAACCGAGTTGTCATGGTCTGTGTTGAAAGGCATAACTGAGGTTTGTTAAAATGGGATAACTGAGGTGTCAAGGTGTGTGTAAAATGGGATAACTGAGGTGTCAAGGTGTGTGTAAAATGGGATAGCTGAGGTGTCAAGGTTTGTTTTAAAATGGGATAACTGAGGTGTAAATGTCTGTGTAAAATGGCATAACTGAGGTGTGGCATAACTGAGGTGTGTATGGTGTCAGGTCTGTGTTAAATGGCATTACTGAGGTGTGTAGATTTCTGTGTAAAATGGCATAACTGAGTGTCATGGGTCTGTGTCAAATGGCATAACAGAGGTGTGTAAAATGGAATAAGAGATGTCAAGGTCTGTGTTAATTAGGATAACTGAGGTGTCAAGGTCTGCTAAAATGGCACGAATTAGGTGTGAATGTCTGTGTAAAAGGTAATAATGTGTCATAGTAAAAGGAATTTAAATTAAATGGAAAAATGAGTGTTAAGGTTGTGTAAAATGGGATAACTGAGGTGTGAATGTCTGTGTAAAATGGCATAACTGAGGTGTCAGGGTCTGTGTTAAATGGCATAACTGAGGTGTGTGAAATGGGATGTCAAGGTCTGTGATCTAGTGTCAGGTCTGTGTTAAATGGCATAACTGAGGTGTGTGAAATGGGATGTCAAGGTCTGTGTTAAACGGCATAACTAAGGTGTGTAAAATGGGATAACTGAGGTGTCAAGGTCTGCTAAAATGGCACGAATTAGGTGTGAATGTCTGTGTAAAATGGCATAATTAATGTGTCATAGTCTCTGTAAGATGGCATAATTGAGTTGTCCAGGTCTGCATAAAATGGCATAACTGAAAAATTAAATGGAATAACTGAGGTGTTAAGGTCTGTGTAAAATGGAAAATGAATGGGTGTGTGTAAAATGGGATAACTGAGGTGTCAGGGTGTGTGTAAAATGGGATAACTGAGATGTCAAGGTGTGTGTAAAATGGGATAACTGAGGTGTCAAGGTGTGTGTAAAATGGGATAACTGAGGTGTCAGGGTCTGTGTAAAATGGAATAACTGAGATGTCAAGGTGTGTGTAAAATGGGATAACTGAGGTGTCAGGGTCTGTGTTAAATGGAATAACTGAGATGTCAAGGTATGTGTAAAATGGGATAACTGAGGTGTCAAGGTGTGTGTAAAATGGGATAACTGAGGTGTCAGGGTCTGTGTTGAAAGGCATAACTGAGGTGTGTAAAATGGGATAACTGAGGTGTCAAGGTGTGTGTAAAATGGGATAACTGAGGTGTCAAGGTGTGTGTAAAATGGGATAACTGAGGTGTCAGGGTCTGTGTTGAAAGGCATAACTGAGGTGTCAGGGTCTGTGTTAAATGGGATAACTGAGGTGTCAGGGTGTGTGTAAAATGGGATAACTGAGGTGTCAAGGTCTGTGTAAAATGGGATAACTGAGGTGTCAAGGTGTGTGTAAACTGGGATCACTGAGGTGTCAAGGTGTTGTGTAAAATGGGATAACTGAGGTGTCAAGGTGTGTGTAAAATGAGGATGTCAAGGTGTGTGTAAAATGGCATAACTGAGTTGTCATGGTCTGTGTTAAATAGGATAACAGAGGTGTCACGGTCTGTGTAAAAGGCACAACTGAGGTGTCAATGTCTGTGTAAAATGGCATGACTAAGAAATAAAAAACATAATTAAGTTGGAAAGTTTTATCTCAAATGTACAAGTGAATTGAAAAAAGAACTATGTTAAATGCTGCTTAAGTCCGTTATAAAGAGTTGTGTTTATTGACCTAACTGATTTGTAAAGGATCACATGACATAATTGATTTGTAAATGACAGCAATAAATGATGTAATTGAGTTGTAGAGGATAATTAAAAAAAAAAGGAATGAAAAGTTAACCGGGGGAAGGGAAAATTTTTTTTAGGGTCCATGTTTTGTGTGCAGCTCTACCTACCTTTGCCCTGACGGGTATAAACCCTTGCAGGGCAAGTATTCTGAACTGCAACCCTGTATATTCAGGAAGAAATATTATGTTTCCCCTGACAAAAGTGGCTATTTTGAGCGTGGATGCCAGGGATTGTGTTACAAGGAACGAGTGGTAAGTGCTTTCACTTGCCATCTAAGCTTATTTTACTCCTGCCTAATTCCTGAGGACTCTACTAGGTGTAATGCCACATCTCATCATGGTGTAGTGTGTAATCGTTATTCTCTAATCATGTTGTTTTTTTAGCATACCAGAGCACAAAGCTATAAAGGGGTTTTGATGGAATTTATAAAGATAGAATCAGCATGATGTATAGATGTGAGCACATATTTTTTCAATAAGCCATTACAAAGTTATTAGCCTTTGAACCAATTTTTTTTTTGCAGATATTATGAGCATGTGCATGTATTTAAGGGGCTTCAATTAGCCCTTATGGTTCTGAACACATCAGGGTCATAAAGTAATTAATTAAACTGTGGGCTTACATAACCCTTCTCTGTAACGCTTGTTTTTCAACTTTAACCCTTTCCCTCATATAGGAAACCAGGAAAAGACCTATGCAAACAGCATAAAACCAGATCAGCCTGCGAGTTACTGATCAGGTTTTATGTTGTTCGCTGCTCCTCAGTGGTCTGGAAATGAGGATATTGTAATTAAATTTGGTAAGGTTTAACTGTGTTTTTCTGCAGATCAGGCTTTATGTGGTACCTATTGAGTGCGTCAAAATGAGTCTATATGAGGGAAAGGGTTAAGTATAGTTTACAACATATGTAATCACCTTATGAATATTCACATGCAAATTCATAATTTGATGAATATTAATTAACTGAACTTTAAATGGTTTATGAAATTATGGATTTTTCTATGCCACACAGATTTTGCTTAAACTGAGCTACAGTAATGTATAAGCAAACATACACATTTTGTATGAGCTCTAATAGGAGCTGTCTGATCAGAGTCTCCTCTTTTTACCAAGTATCAAAATGAGTCTATATGAAGTAAAATATAATTTTATATATGTTTGGGGTTATATTTGCCTTCAATGTGCAATGAATCAATACTGTACTTATCAAACATTTATTTCGTTCCCATTTTAACTATCACCACATGTTTTCATGTAACATCTCCTGCAAAATGAACATGCAAGTGGAATCACCCTGGAGGTCATTGAAGTATAAATGGAGTCCTTATCTCTTTCAGATAAAAGGCTGTTGCAGTGGATACTATGGGCCTCACTGTCAGGGTTGGTATACTGAGCTAAATGTGTTTATTGTCCCTTTTTAGCTCACCTGAGAACATGTGCTCATGATGAGCTATTAGGATCGATGAATATCCGTTGTCCATCTGTCGTCCACAATTTGTTTGTTTGCACTCTAGCATTTTCATTTCTTAAGCAATAATCTTCATACTTTATGACAATGTTTATTACCATAATCTCTTGGCCAAGGTCAATTATGGCTGATATCGGCCAATAAGATCAGGAGTTATGTCCATTTTAATATAAAAAAATGCCAGATTTCACTTTGTTTTCACTCTAGCATCATCATTTCTTAATTAATTATCTTCAAACTTTATGATAGCGTTTATAGCAATATTCTTATGGCCAAGTTTAATTTTGGCTGATATTGGCCAATCAGGTCAGGAGTTATGCCCCTTTTAATATTAAAAAATGCCAGATTTCACTGTTTTCACTCTAGAATGTTTCATCGTTTCAACGACAATGTTTAAAACCATAATCTCTCAGTCAAGTTGACTTCAAATTTTGATCACAGATACTGTTTGGTTTGTGGAATTGAAATGATCTCATGGATAATGTATTCAGTACAACTATGTTATAATTTAGTAACTTGCACAGGCAATTAAGGCAGTTTTTCTCAGGTGAGCGACTTCAGGGCCATCTTGGCCCTCTTGTTTCACTAACATTTTTTATGGGGCTGTCACACTCCAGCTGTGGCACTAATGTATTTGAGTGTATGAGAAAAATGTTCATACAATCACATACGCAGATATATGCTTGGGGTAGATTAGACATAAGTTGTATGCTTTTCAATCACACTGCCATACGTAGTTGTATGTTCTTATATGCAGAGGCCAAAAAATGATTTTGAAATTCAAAATTTTCCAGCATATGAATTACATATTAGCAATATGCTCATCATACGGTAGGCGTAAGCTAATGTGCTAGAGTGAAGCTAAAGGTACATTACTCATATGTCAAGTATGTTTTTCATATGGTGGCATGAAGGTGATCAGTAGAGCTACTCGTAGCATATGGATAGTGTATCAGTAACGTTGTTGTAACGTATGTAAATGCCTGACATATTTAATGTAGGCCTCACAAATGATTGGCATATGGAAAACCTATCTCCTGCGTATTGTTTTAAAAATATTATTAATTATTGGGTTTGATACTGGTCCTACACAGAAAATATAGGGAGTCAGTGTGAAGTACTAGCCAAGTCCCCTTATAAACATTACTGGCCCTATGTATTTCTGTGTAAAGTCAAAACCAAACCTTATTTAGGATTTATTTGTTTCATAGACCACTTTTCCTTCTCATATATTTGTTGACAAACAAACGCATTCAACAGTTGAGCAATGACAAAAATATGCAATCAAATTAAAATAAAATAGAAGTTCTAAAGGGAATGATTTAGAGAGAGAGGATGGAGATAGTTCTTCTCCAACACCAGTAAGATCTGAAGAAGATGCTATTTGGCATTTTCCTACATTCAAGAAAAAAAGAAGCAGTAGAAGAATAAGACTTGAGATCTGGGTATGTTGCTCATATGCTGCTCAATGTTACACATATGCTCACATAAGTTATGCATACATAACTCCTACACTCTCATATGCTAAACTGACAGTGACATAAGTTAACATATGCTTGCAAACATTTCTAATGTGCTGTATATATGCTAGTTATACAGTACACACATGCTATTCATATTGTCATTAAAGAAAAGTCGTGCATTTAACCCTTTCCCTCATATAGACTCATTTTGACGCACTCAATAGGTACCACATAAAGCCTGATCTGCAGAAAACCACAGTTAAACCTTACCAAATTTAATTACAAAATCCTCATTTCCAGACCACTGAGGAGCAGCGAACAGCATAAAACCTGATCAGCCTGCGAGTTACTCGCAGGCTGATCTGGTTTTATGTTGTTGGCATAGGTCTTTTCATGGTTTCCTCTATGAAGGAAAGGGTTAAACAATTTTTCAAAATTCTTCATACATTAATCATATGTTCCTCTCATACACTAGAGTATAACAGCGGCATTAATGCTACAAAAATTACTTAAATGCATGTACTAGTACTTGATTCTTTACAAATGATGTTATTAAGGTAAATACATTATGTCAGCATTGTCATTTACTTAAATATTTTGTCACACAAGAAAATGTTCTGTATATGTCAGTGTCAAAAGTCCTCATGCTGCCCTGATAACTCTTCTCTCAGAATAGCCAATAAGCTCAGTTCCAAATAATTTTTTTTACAATGATTGAGCAGAAAGCAATATGGCTTATGATCATATTGGAAGTACTGGTACATTGTAGTATTAACATGGTCCTTGATATTAGAGGGTACCAGAGTACATACCAGATGGAAACTTACATGTCTGATATGAGTAACCAAATGATATAGGATTGAGAATAGTTTACCAAGGTAAGAGGGTGGTGTTTTTCCTGGGATTGACCTGTATTTTACGCACTGGGAAGACCTGTGATTTCTTTTTCTTTCTTATTTTTTAGCTTACCAGAGCACAATGTGTTAAAAGTGAGCTTTTGTGATTTACCCGAGTCCATTGTCGTCCGTTGTGTGTCATCTGTTGTCAGCAATTTTCTTTAAATGACATCTCCTCTGAAATCGCTAGACAGAATTTGATTAAACTTGGCAGAGATGATCCTTGGGTGAACCTTCACAAAAGCTAAAATAAACTTGATCCATGTAGAACTCTGGTTGCCATGGCAATGGAAAGAAAAAAAATATGAAAACTCATGTAGAACTCTGGTTGCCATGGCAGCGGAATGAAAAAAATTATGAAAACTTTAAAAATCATCTCCTTCAAAACTACTGGCCAGATCTCAAAATGCGTTAGTACATACGTTCCTTGGGGGTAAACCTATACTCAGGTGAGTGATCCAGGGCCTCTATGGCCCTTTTGTTATAGCTCCAATTTGGATTAAACCCACAACCTTCAGGTATGCAGACAGTAAGGATGTCAGTTGTATTTCCACCATGTTACAGAGTGTCCTGGTGGTCCGGAGGCTCCATGTTCCGGGCACGGTAAATGTGGTGATGGTATCAATGGCACAGGGACATGTGACTGCTTCAAAAGATTCATAGGGCAAGCGTGTGAACGCTGTATCCCAGGATGGACTGGATCTAATTGTGATATAGGTGAGTGTTTCAAAGAAGCATATTGTCTAAGTCTGTAAAACATTCTATTTTACTGGGGTTTATTATGTCAGAGATGAGGCTATATAGGAATAAACCTTGATCAGTCTCTTCCTGTCCCACATTCTGAGGTTGGCATTTTTTGTTCATAATCTTTAAACCACAAAATATGCAGTCCATCCCTTTTATATTTGATTCCCAGCTATTACATGTAGAAGTTGTTGAAAATGGTATGGTATATCGTCCTTGCTGGATAGGGTATTAGCCCCTTACCTCCTCATACAAACTCATTTTGATGCATTAGCAAAGGACAGACCCAGATCAAACAGCTCCTTTCAGTTGCCTGATCAGGGTCTCCTCTGTTTTCTCATATAATATTGCACCTAAGTTTCTATACAGTCTGTACAGCAAAGAAAAACCCATAGCTCCATATACCATTTAAGGCTCAGTAAATTGATATCAATGAAGTCATCATTTTTAGCTTGTCTGTTTTTCAAAGAAAAAAAGTTGAAGTTTTGTCATCACTCTGGTGTCTTTGTCGTTGTTGTCCTTAGCAACGTGGTGGTGAAAATTTTAACCTGAAAAGACCTATGCAAACAGCATAAAACCAGATCAGCCTGCGAGGGACTCGCAGGCTGATCAAGTTTTATGCTGTTCGCTGCTCTTCAGTGAGTTACTCGCAGGCTGATCTGGTTTTATGCTGTTCGCATAGGTCTTTTCATGGTGTCCTCTATTAGGGAAAGGGTTAAATTAATGTAACTGGAACTGTATGTCATCTAACAAATAAATGGTGTTATTTACCTGTTTTTCTCACAGCAAAGTAAGGCTTATATAGAGGAAACAGGCACCATGTCCTGTCATATCCTTTTCCATCATACCACTTTATAAAAAGTTGAGTCAAGGTATTCATTACCTTAATTAATAGCTCTAGTTTTGAGTTCAATGTTATAAATAAGATTGTCACTTTATTTTACGGCCCATGCAGTAGATCAAATGTTTCTTGTTTCTCCAAATAGACAAGTCTAGCTGTCAGTATATGAATGGTGGCTGCCATGTCAACGCTATCTGTTCCGAAGATGGAAATGGTGGTAGACTGTGCAAATGCTCAGCAGGTTACCGTGGCGATGGTTACAACTGTACAGGACCATGTGATGTCAACAACGGGGGCTGTGATCAGTATGCCACTTGTGTTTATAAGGTACACTTAATGTTCTTTTTATGCACCTATATACTGCATGTGGGAAAGTTTTGAAAAAGAAAATCATATGTCTATCTTGATTCAAACACATAACCATAGGATTCTGAATACTATACCACTGGACCCTGGAAGCCTTCATGTTCATACTTCAGGACAATTTGAGGGAGGCTTACAGGTAAATATACCTACAAAAGGAAGAGTCATTACATGAATGGTCAGGTGGTGGGTTTCTTCCTCTAAACTATTTTAGTGGGTTTGCAATGAAACATTGTACACATTATTTAGAAATTAAAACATTTTTAAGCAAAGTCAAGAAGTTAAAAGAGTTATCTTCCCTTTGTAGTGTGAGCTACCACAAAGGGTACATACAAAGGGTACATACAAAGGGTACATACAAAGGGTACATACAAAGGGTACATACAAAGGGTACATACAAAGGGTACATACAAAGGGTACATACAAAGGATACATACAAAGGGTACATACAAAGGGTACATACAAAGGGTACATACAAAGGGTACATACAAAGGGTACATGTAAGCCTGAGTGACTCCTTCTCTCACCTCTCCTGAGCACAACATGCTCAAGGTGAGCTATAATGATCAACATTGCTGTCCATCAAGTGATTTTGAACATATATAATGTTCTCAAGTATAATTGTCAAGCTCAAAATATGGCCATTAGGATTGACATGAATTTCAGTATGATAGATAATTTCTTATCATACTTAAATAATTTTGGAGAGATGGGAATTATATTGTTTATAGTGTCTATTAAGTTCTTATTTGCATAATGAAACATCAAGAAAGGTTACCTATTTCATTTTATATAAAAATTAATCACTTTTTGTGAAGAAAAGATTTCAAGAATATTACTTTTTTATGTTTGTGTAGATTTTTTTGTGGGAAGTTTAGTAAAACTACAGGTTCCAAATGTCAGAAACAGTCTCAGTATAATAAGACCTCTGATAGATCTGAGCAAATGATGATATATACAGTTAGTTTACTGAAATTAAATTATATCCTTGTACCACAGATATGATTCTTGTGGATTGATATTATTGATATTATTATTACTTGAAAAGCATGAAATTATTTTGGGAACTGCATCATGTTTCATTATTATCACCACTTACTCTGATAATTTTTGTTGCATATTAGATCATATGACAAATAAAGTATCAGGTTTATGACATTTTTATGACATCATGAAAACTTCAGGCATGTTTTGATGAAAAAGATAATCGGGTTTAAGGTAGGCAAGGAAAAAATATTAATCATTTCATTAATGGATCAGAATAGCTGTCTCTTGGGGACTATTTTTTGGAAGTACCAAGGCTCCTTTCAGAAAATTGAGTTATCTCCTGAAAAATAGTCCTTTGACTAACACTGATAGTCCAGCTTCCTGTGACAGGTTGCATATGGCATCAATTGTGTGTGTATGCGAGGCTTTGTTGGTGATGGGAAGACATGTAATGCTGATCTGTACTCCACACTCCTGAAAACAAACAAAACTTCACTTTTTCTACAGGTAAGTTGGAGTTCTTACTGTTGACTCTTTACCTCATCAATATTCATGTTTAAATTTATGACTTAATGAATATTCATGTAAGGAATTTCAGCCTGACCAAATATACTTTGATATTGAGACCCTCTAGCTAGTAACACCAATGGCTGATTTTCTTGTTATTTTGGATTTGTGTATGTTTAAGTTATGGATATGAAACTTAGTTTTGTAACCTACACTGTTCATTTCCCATGAATTTTTTGTGGAGATAATAATCGTATCCCTGCTTATATAGGTATCAAGCTTGTTACATCCTGTCACATCACTTCCTGTCCTACACTCACATGATGTGTACTGTAGACAAGGTGGGATACAGAAGTATTTAACCCTTTCCCACATAGAGGACACCATAAAAAGACCTATGCGAACAGCATAAAACCAGATCAGCCTGCAAGTAACTCGCAGGTTGATCAGGTTTTCGCTGCTCCTCAGTGTTCGCTGCTCCTCAGTGGTCTGGAAATGAGGATTTTGTAAAGAAATTTGGTAAGGTTTAACTGTGGTTTTCTGCAGATCAGGCTTTATGTGATACCTATTGAGGGCGTCAAAATGAGTCTATATGAGGGAAAGGGTTAAAGTTCTAGTATAAACATATAGAGGTTGGAAAAAAAAAATGCACTTTGTCCCATCTTGTTTGTCCTATCATATGTTTTCATAGAACTGTATTGTTGCACAGATAGCTCCTGTCCAATTGAGAAATAGATTGCACTATTTAGAAAGACAGAAACATGCTTCGATCATAAAGAGTAAAATGAATATACCAGTCAGTGTGTCTATATTAACAAACAAGGTCCACTCTGACACAAAGAAACTTGCAGGTTTCACTAAAGAAGCCTTTGAAAATAGAAAAATGCAAAATTAGTTATTCAATAATGTCTGTTAAATCTTGCATAATATGTTAAATTTAAAATGTTACGTGTTAAATGTGTATCACAACCATTCATCACAACATACTTCTACTTTCCTTTTTAAAAAAAATTTATTAAAACATAAAAGGAAGAATAATAAAAAAGGAAAAGAAAAAGTTGCATGTTCCACATACCCTTTCTGTCTATTCCTTTTAACTTATCATGTCATACACTTTGATAGATACTGATAATACTACATAATTTAATCACAAATGCTGTATTTTGTTTTAAGTGATATTTCCATAGATAATGCGCCTGAATGAATTAATGAAGCCTGAAATAAATGTTCAGTTTGCTAATTACAGGCTCTCAACAAGGCCGGGGTTGAAAAGTTGATAGGCAGACTCAGGACCTCCCACAATGAAACGAATATAACTGCATTTGTGCCAGTGGATGAGGGAATGAAGAACATGGTAATATTTTGGATTGTTCAGTTAAAAGAAAGACTTAGGTGATAAGTAATTGTCAGGTTAATCAAGGGTGACATTGGCCAGTGGTAGATTGAATTCTGTTATGTGGGTGCAGGAGTAAGAAGCTGCCGTGACCTTTACATGCAAAGGTCACATCACATGCACATCGTGTTAGCCTAGCCCAGGACCCTAATTCATCATTCTCCTGAGTCTGTATTCTAGACTCCCACTTGAAATAATCTAAAGTCTTCAGTTGTCAATTTCTTCTAAAGCCTTGTATCCTATATTAATTTACAAAAAAATTGATATGTATGATAAGAATTTCCTTTAGTTATTAAGAAATATAACTAGAGTCACTAAAATATATACAGAATTAGTAAAACAAATATACACTTCTTAAGTTTGGGTACTTCTGAATTAGGGCTCAGGAATCATGGGGAAAAAGTAGAAGTTGTTTGATGTAGCTGACCGAAAAAGAAATTAGTTTAAACACAATTTCATGACTGAATCATGAACATTGCTTGTTAACTAACAACATACACTGGCCAAATATTTACATTTCTTGGCACACTTGGCAAAAAAGTCAAATAGAATTCTCCATATAAAAAGAGTGGGAGAAATAACCTGGTTGTTTGTACATTATATATTGTGTATGTTCTGTCATTTCTGGATGGATATTAATAAAACTTCACAAATTCTAACCACAGTAAGACCATGTGTAGAGTAAATAATTA
>CM037790.1:23813731-23826411 GCA_021229015.1 Solen grandis | reverse complement strand
AAACAATTAAGAGTTGTATCCTTTTTCCCTGTGCAAACACAGGTATCTTGCCTACACTGTACATGAGTTGTTGTGTTTTACCTGTATACCTGTGTGTAAGAGTGGTCAGTTTGGACTGGACAGTGCTGGAGAGAGGACAGAATTGAGCTGTGTGGGTGAAAGACTTTACTTTTTGAAGGAATTTTATGCCAAACCTATTTTATTTCATGTTATTCTGAGGACAGATAAAGCTATTGTGCTTTATTAAAATTATGTATGTTAAGCTTAAGTAGTACATTTCTTATATGGTTTTAATTAAATATCATGCATGTACTCTGAAATAGATGTGTACTCTGCATAACTGATATTTGAGATATGAAGTTAAGAATATGATGCATTTATTGATGAAAAATCACTTTGGTGAACAGTTTATATTCATAACGCAATATACGTCTAAAAGTAAGCAAATATCTTAAATCAACTTATTTGCCAGATGTCATAGACGGGCAGTTTATGTCGAGTAGTCCTGTGTGGAAAGTCGTACGATGCAGTCCTGTGTGGAATGTCTTACGATGCAGTCCTGTGTGGAATGTCTTACGATGTAGTCCTACATGGAACGTCATACGTCTTATGTCATTGTCCTGTGTGGAACGTCTTATGCTGTTGTCCTTTGTGGAGCGTCATTTGGTTTGGTTCATGTCATATGTCATGTCTATTGTGTCCTAAGTGGAGCTGGTTTTAGGTATCCTTTGTGGAATGTACATCATATGACATTATATGAGTTTCTGTGTGAACTGACTGATTTAAAAGCATCTCATTCATAGAGCTGGCCAGAAACTGTATACATTAAAAGTGTGCACATGAACATTTAATGGAGGTTTAAATTATAACTGTTTTCTTTTTGAAATAAATATTTGATTTGCACCATAAAACATTTTTGTGACAGTTCGAAAAAAGAAAATCATTCTCAATCAGAAAGGTGGTTTTCTACCCCTGTTGGCACTTGCACCACTCTTAGCCAAATCAATTATACCTCTTGCTGGTGAAATCATTCGGAAAATATGAAGAAGATGGCCTTTGTTCCAGTTCGGTTGTTGGAAGAGATGAATCGATGGAGAAAGAACAACGACCTCGGTTACCCCCACCCCCTCAAGTGAGTCAGACGTCATCATTACAGAAAGAAATGAATCAAGTTCTTGACGACAATCAATTGTCTGAGTCAGAAAAAGCACAACAATTTGGAGAAGTATTACATCGCTTTCAAGTGTCACATAAAAAAGCACTCAAACCCTCCAGACCACACTTGGATGAGAAAACAACGAGTACAGTGACTGAAAAGAAAGAGGAAAAACCGATGACCTTGAAATATCAAATTCTAGACAGTGTTCCAACCACCATGCGGCGAAAGGCTACTCTTTTGTTAAACATACTGAAAGACCATCCTCATTTAAGTTGGGATGAACATGGCCTGTTAGAATATGATGGAAAACCCGTTGAAGGTTCAAATATTATTGATCTGGTCAATGATGTACTTCGACAACGGAAAGGGTCAAATCCACGAGGATGGGAACAATTTTCTAGAGGACTGAGAGAGGTCAACATCCCACAAGAAGTCGTGGGCAATAAACGTCGATGGAATTTCATACAAACACCAGATGATGATGAAGAAGAAGATGAGGAGGATGAATTTTATGATAGTTTTGCCTACCCACCTACATCAAAGAAACGAAGACCTATTAAAAAGGAAGAACCCGAGGAGATATTAGCCCATTCGTCATGGGACGCCTACTAAAGAAGGACACGTTACTTCGTCACCTGTACTATGATACTGATAATCCTAAGAGTTTTGGAGGAATTCATGGACTCTACAAGGCAGCGAAAAAACAGTTGAAATCTATCACTTTAGAGGATGTACGAGACTGGTTGAGAAGTAAAAGAACCTACACGTTGCATAAAACAATACGACGAAAATTTCGACGTCGACAGACTGTGGTGGAGGTATCGATCATCAATGGCAAGCTGATCTCGCAGATATGCAACGTATGTACAAAGAGAATTCACCATATCGCTACTTACTATGTGTCATTGATGTGTTTTCAAAATATGCTTGGGTAATACCCATCATTGACAAAACTGGAAAGACGCTCATCCAAGCCTTTCAGTCTATTCTAAAAGAAGGCCGAAAACCACTCTCTTTGCAAACAGACAAAGGCCGAGAATTTTTTAACAAAGACTTTCAGAAGTTTCTAGACAAGCATGCCATTCATTTCTTCACGTCTGAAAACCCAGAAACTAAAGCGAGTATTGTTGAACGTTTTCAACGTACGCTTAAATCAAGAATGTGGAAATATTTTACTCATCACAAGACCCGTCATTATGTGGATGTACTGCAACTATTGGTACATGGCTACAATCATCGTTTTCATCGAAGCATCTGACGTACCCCTGCATCTGTGTCTAGAGAAAATGAGCATGAAGTCACAAAGACATTGTATGGCAACCATCAAAAGAAAAATAAGAAATCAACTGATTTGAAAGTGGGTGATATAGTGCGCATCAATAAAACCAAGCAAACATTTGCCAAAGGCTATCTACCCAACTGGACAGTGGAATTGTTCAAAGTGGTTCGCATCAATAGAACACATCCATTGACCGTAAAACTTGAAGACTTGGCTGGAGAAACTTTCGCCGGATCCTTCTACAGGGATGAAATTCAACATATAAAAGATGATGAGCTATACGAAGTGGAATCAGTTCTTGATCGGCGTACAAGGCGTGTAGGCGGTAAAACTTTTCAAGAAGTGAAAGTCAAGTGGCTTGGATATGCCTAAAAAGTTTAACAGTTGGATTCCAAAATCGCATTTAGTATAAAGTATAAACGTCATGAACAGCATGTCTCAGTCCGATACCAGCAGTGTTCAGGTAGACAACAGTATACAGACAGGAAAAAGTGAGGTACCAAACAACAGAATCACTTTCTTGGCACAGATTGTGATCATCTTTATCATCGTCATCGTGTCATTAGTGAACCTGTGTCTCAACAGTCCAGATCGTGAACTTTGGTTGCTGCTGATATCGGATACATTTTTCCAAACCCAAGTTTAAAATTTAAGAAATCATGAACTCTTTCTACATCACTCTCATCAGTGATAGTTCGATGGCATTGTACCCAAACAACACACAATGTTGTTTTAGAACCAAGCTGACAAAAACCATTGATGTCGACAAACAAAATTGGGAAGTGGCTCTCGTGGAAATGATCGTTCCCACACAAGTCAGAAATATCGAAGAGGATGAAGGAAAATTCTACATCGTGACTAAAGATCCAGAACTGGCTGCAGCCTTTTCACAAGTGAAAAACGGGTGTGAATTAGAAGGTAAAAAATGGCCAATACCCCTTTGTATTCCTGCAGGCATCTATGCGTCACCACAACATCTCACTGACGAAATGGACAAGGCTATTAAACAAGCCACTAAAACAATTTTAACTCAAAGAAACCTCACATTTGGACTTGATTTTTCCGGCTTGTCAAAACGTGTCAAGTTTACCGGTAATAGTGGATCAAAGATCGGCTTGGAACTTCATCCATCCCTCCTTACGAAACTTGGAAGAGAGGGAAGTACTGTGGTGTTTCCGGACAGAGACAACAGCAGATTCAAGTACGGTGTGGACCTCTTCACGAAGATGAACCATCTTTTTGTATATACCGATCTGGCAGAACACACTTTGATAGGGGATGTCGAAGCACCCATTTTACGCGTTGTGCCATTTGACACAAAAACAAAAGCAGGGTCTAATCCACACATGCACTTTGAATTTCTAAATCTTCACTACATACCTGTCAGCAGATCATATTTCAACGAGACAGTATCAATATAACCGGCGACACAGGGGAATCAGTTCATTTCACTCACGGGAAGTCGATGGTGAAGCTTCATTTTAAAAGAAAGACACGATGATTCCAGTTTACCGTGGTCAACCTCGACAAGTCGGATATGGTTTGGGTTCCATGTTCAAGAAAATGGCCAGCAACATCTTACCCATGGTGAAACCCATCGTGAACTCAGGACTACAGACTCTGAAAAAGAGGGCTTTAAACAAGGTATAGGAGCCGTAAAAGATATTCTGTCTGGCCAAAATGTAAAGACAGTGATCAAGAAACGGGTAAAACATTGCTGAAAGATGTGGGTCAGAAAACTCTGAGAGGTATAAAGCTTCGAGAATTCAAACGTCGACATTATTCTGCTTCCAGCACGTCAAGGAGACAACAAAAAAAGAAAAATCTCATCACGACCGTTAGATATTTTTGATTGAACAACATGATGCAACACGGCTCTTGTGAGTGTAGCAAAACTGAACTTGATGTGACACATGTCCTACCTACCATGACAGCAATGCAAGATGCACAGTGGACAGAACATTATCCTGTGTCAGCACTGAGCAATTCATCTCCCATTGAATTTGTAATTCCTGCTCAATCAGAAAAGTGGACTGATATCAACCAGAGCTACTTGTACCTGAAAGTCAAAGTAGTCAAACCTGATGGCACTAATCTGGCTAACGATGGAGAAACATCCACAGTAAATAATTTCTTCCACAGCTTGTTTAGCAGTATTGACGTGTACCTGAACAACAAACTGATCACCAATAATGCTGACACATACGCGTACCGGGCCTACATTGAGAATTTGCTGTCTTATTCTACGGACAGTAAATCAACACAGCTCTACGCTACGAAAATGTGGAGTCCTGACACGGCGGGTCATATGCAAGAGCATACAATTGCGGAAGATAATGAAGGATTTAATAAAAGAAGAACACGTATCCACCAGAGTCGTGTTATGGAAATGTGCGGACGTTTGCATTTAGACCTGTGTTTGCAAGACAAGTACCTTCCCAATGGTGTAGAGATACGGCTGCGACTCAACAGAACCCCAGTCAGTTTTTGCCTGTTTGGAGAAGAGGCAAAAATCCAGTTACTTCAAGCTGGATTCAATGTTCGGACTGTTGACCTGTTACCCGTAGTGGCCAACAACTTAAACCAGACCATCGCTCAACATGGCATGAAGATCCCAATTCGCCGAGCTGAGGTGAAAACTTTCACCATTCCTGGAGGCCAGCGATCAAAGATCGAAGATCATTTATTTCAAGGACAGTTGCCCAAACGTATCATTCTGGGCCTGGTAAAGAATACAGACATGAAGGGCGATGTGGCAACCAACCCATTTGATTTTCAACATTTCAACTTGTCTAAGTTAGAAGTCAGTGAAGACGGAAAGACGACACACAACTTGCCGTTCCAACCCAACTTTCCCACAGGAGAAATTTTAAGATCATACATGTCCCTGCATCAAGCCACGGGATCACTCGGTTTAAACCGCTCCATGGGTCTGACAATGGACGATTACATGCAGGGTACACACTGTGGGGCATTGACTTAACGCCAGATCAAGGATCAGAAGAGGGACAGCTGCATCCTATAAAAACGGGGAACGTGCGAATCGAGCTTCAGTTTCGTGCACCTCTTGGTGACCCCATCAACGTGATTGTGTATGCCGAATACGACAGTCAGATAGAGATTAACGGTTCAGAGAAGTCATCACAGACTATTAACCATGAGCAAATCGGGAGAACAGCTGGCCAAACAACTATACGAAGAAATCTACAACTTGAATAGGCGAAACGATATTGTAAAGAGTTTGAACCAGCATGTGGTGCATGAACTGCAGACACACCTCTTTGATATCGTGAAAGAAAACTGTTATGGTTGCATTGTTGATCATCCCAGTCAGACCCAACATCCCATATGTTTGTTTAGCAGCAAAAGTGAGTGGGTCGAGATGTTTCGAACAGTGCATTAAAAAAACTGACTTATCAGATGTGGGCAAATTAAAGGCTAGTGTAGATACAAAACATGGATCTCACACGCCTAGAAAGCTATGTTATCAGATGTGGGCAAATTAAAGGCAGTGTAGATACGAACAAGATCACACCATTGGAAGCTTTTGAGTGCGAATGGGCAGGACGAATTAAACAAGATTGGGAAAATGGAAACGATTGAGTTGCAGTATATTTTGGATCATTCACCACTTCTAGCTCCCTTGAATGCCGTGGTATGTGCTAAAGATCAACTACCACAACGTAGACCAGAGACTGTAAAAGCTTACACAGTGAATACCCACAATTCGACTCAACCTGGTGAACATTGGTGGTTGTGTTTTTCAACGATAAATCGACTTACTTCTTTGATTCGTATGGACAAAAACCACTCCATCGTGACATTCAACGTTTCTTGGAAAGACATGGACCCTATACATGGAATCTCATGAGACTTCAAGGATACAACACGTTTGTGTGTGGAGCATATTGTTTGTTTGCTTTGCATTTTCTTGTTCGAGGATGTGATTTAACACGGGTGCTTAGAGCTAAATTCCGGACAGAGGATCAACCTCACTTCAATTTGAACGATTCCAATGTGGGATGTTGGTTTTACCAGAACTATTCAGAACTGTACAAACGTGCAAGAAGACAAGTGTGTAATCAGCACCAACAAACATGCACAGCTAAACATCCACCAAAGTTTGGAGATGGTCGTGCGTGTTTTGAATTACTGACGAATAGTTTAGACCCATTCTACTTCATTAAAGTGTAGTGTTATGTACTTGTTGTTGATAGTGTTTGCATTGTTCATATTGTTTGTTCATATTTTTTGTTGCAATGTTCATAGAGTTCAATAAAAGGCTAAAACTGATTTGATTTCTTGTTGTTTATGTTTATCTTACACATTAACAATTGTGATATATTCCCTCTCGAATATAATTGATGGCCCTGAAAAGGGCCGTTTTTGGTTTCTGTGATCCTGAATTACTCGGAGTCACCCTACTAACTCTGAATAATCAGGGTCAAACCATATGCCATAATAGGCTGAACGCACTGTAGGCCCATGTTTAGCAAAAACACAGGCAGTCCAGACATACACTTGATAGGGTGCCCTACAAAACGGGCACTTCTGAAGCCGTGCGAAGCATCTGACGCATACAATGTCCTGACATTGACACTGGTTTATGTGGTATATATCCTCCCCCCCCCCTCTCCTCTAAACACACACCACACTTTTCGAACCAGAGTTTTTGTTCAGACATTGTGATTTCATCCTTCTTCTTTAAAAAACACTTATATAGTTATGAAAAAAAGTAGGTCAGTAGGTCAATCCACCCCATGTCAAGGCCAAAGGCAATGCTATCCAACTCAGGTCAAGGTTAAATTTCGCGTCATTTTTTCATTGGATGAAAATTACGTTCTCTGATTGGTGTGTGCCAACAGAAGAAAGTAGGTCAATCCGCCTCAAGACTATAAAAGCACACTGCACCATATCATAATTCCACTACCCAACCATGGAAAGCTACGTAACTTCTGATCTCGTTAACAACGCTATACAGGCTGCTGATTTGTTTTAGCTGACGACAGCTGCTAACCAGGCATCAGTCTCGTACACTCCGACTCCAGTGTACCAACCCAGCTACCAACCAACGTATCAACCTCAGCCTCCACCACACCAGCAGCAACCAGTACAGCAACAACCAATGCAACACCAACCGACAGTGCAGCCAGTAAATAATGTTGGACAATCTATTCTGAGGGAACTCAAAGAGGTGAACAACAACCTCATCAAATTGCAACAGAGAATGGAAGAAGTGGAATGCCGTATCAAATTGAAAACAGACAAGCTGGTGGTGCCTATCACTTTCATTCCAGAAAAAGAGGAATCATCCAACAAACGTCCGCTTGATGGTGGATCCCATTCTAAGATTGGACTTCATTGTAAAGACATACAAAATAGCGAAAAGAGTAAGAAGTAGAGAAAAAAACAAAACAACGGCCCTTTTCAGGGCCAACCCAGATGCTCGAAAGGACATTTTTACAATTGTCAAACCAAGTAATAAAAGTATCAAACGAAATGAATTCATGCCATTCGTTTTCAGACTGTGCTATGGATAAGTCACATATAAGTAACGACTGCATATCTGACATGAACAAAATAGAAGCCCTACACCAACGTGCGCTTAAACTACAAGCCCGATACCAATGTACGCTTAAAATAACAACAACACTCAGGAGTATCGTAGCCAAATTGAGTGAATGTTACTTTCATGAACTATACTACGATGATATCTTAAATATCATTGAAGCACATTTCATCACCATAGAACATGTTGAATACCTGCTGAAGAAACTCATAGACAATCATGAGTAACCACTACTCTGTGAAAAAAAAACGGCCTTTATCAGGGCCAACACAAATGTCTCGAAAGAGAATATACCTCAATTGTCACCATTTTTTCTTTCAATTTCCCTTCAAAATGATTTTTTTTCATTAAGGTATGATCCAATGTTTTATAAAAGTTTACAAAAATAAAAATGTTACAAAAAAAAAATAGTCATCACAACTACAAATTCGGCATGAATTTTTTTTTAATTTTACAGCATTTTACAGCAATTCTGATATGTCAATACAAAAGTAGGTCAATCCACCTCAGGTCAAGGCCAAAGGCAATGCTATCCAACTCAGGTCAAGGTTAAACTTCAAGTTATTGTCATTGAATGAAAATAACGTTCTCTGATTGGTGTACGCTAACAGAAGAAAGTAGGTCAATCCGCCTCAAGGCTATAAAAGCGCACCGCATCAAGCATTCGGTCATATTCTCGCTGCACAACCATGGAAGAAATTCAGCAACTGATTGAATTTGTCAACGAATTGATGGGGTTGATCGAACAACAACGCAATGAGTGGAGACAACAGCAAGACCATATTGCACAATACCATCTGCTTTTGTCAGACATGGTACATCAGATGATGTTGAGACAACATCAACAAGATGAACATGATGCCTATATGCTCATGGAACATCAGGAGATGTTGAGACAACAGCAACAAGATAATAATAATAATAATAAAATGCATTTTTAAGTCTAAGTTTCATGCTCAGTTGCACGTTCACCGACTTTACAGCGTTTACCCCTGGTCATCGGGCTACTTGTATCTAACTATCGATCTCCCTGGGGAGTCTTTCACTCCGCCTAAGGCAGCCTACACCATGGCGCCACGGAATTATACTGCCCTCTCAGGTACCCATTTACACCTGGGTGGAGTGAAACAATGCGGATTAAATTTCTTGTTCAAGGAAATAAGCAGCGCCCAGTAGGACTCGAACCCTGGACCCTTCGATCCCGAAGCGCGTGTCCTACCACTGGACCACTGCTCTCCACCATAAGATTACAAGATGAAGACCATATGCTCATAGAACAACAGGAGATGTTGAGACAACAGCAACAAGATGAAGACGATATGCTCATAGAACAACAGCAGATGTTACAAGATGAAAACGATGTCATCGTAATCAGTGACGATGAACACGATGTCACCGAAACCAAGCACGATGTGGACAATGTCACCGAAATCTAAAGAAGAAACAAAACGGCCCTTTTTAGGGCCAACCCAAATGTCTCGAAAGGACATTTTACAATTGTCAATCCCCCTTTAACTTACATAACGTTAAGAAGTGGTCCTCCTTTAACTAAGAAATAAAACATGACGTCAACATGACAATATTGCGTCATTGGAATGTTTGGTATGCATACTCTTTCTCTCTATCCGATCTTAAGTCATCCTAGTTAGATCTAACAGGTAGGACATGTTTTTTTATTACATGCAACATACGGTACCATAAATCTGTTTTCGTATATAGTACCATAAATTTTCGAATCGGTACCATAAACCTCGGTACCATAAAAAAAAATAATTATGGTACCGAGGGTACCATACTGCCACCCTTCACTACTTCCAACTGCAATTCTTTAGTCAATTGGAGACTTTGTCTACTTAAAACATACTTCGCCTGTCATACTGTAGTATCACAATGTAGGCGCGTTGCATACTACAAAACCTAATCATATAGTCTTGACAACCGGGACATTCATATTTTGGAACAACCACAATATTTTCTATTACCATTAGCAAGATAAAGTATATTCTTGCAAATTATTTCTCTCCTGTCGATCAAACCGTTATTTGTTGCCGATTTTCTTTTTAGGTGCCGCAAGTCGTGGTTTCCACCTTCCCCCCGGCCCCGACAAACCAAAGTTGTAAAAAATGCACATGTACGGGTTGTTCTGCGTATGACGTTGTTCATAAATAAGTAAATCATCTGTGACTTTATCTCCTGGAAATCACCTCGACTTCTGGCTAGAATCGACAAATTATATTTTCTGTTTGCTTATTGGATATCAAGTTTAACAAGCCGTGCTATGCTACTGCAAATTCTTGAACAAAATAATACAATGAATCAGGAACATGTTAATCATTGATGCACTGTTCAAAATAATTGTAATATTTTGCGATTTAGCTTTACGTCGATACAACCCTATGACGCTGAAATATGAAGCTGAAATTACTTAGACAGTAGGCAAATGATATAGGAACTGTAACATCTGCATTTTAACTTTTAATGGTTATCTGAAATACAATTAAATTAGTCTTCAATCGCTAGATTTAATTAAACCGATGAAACGTTGCTTCAATTGATACTGATGCACACTTTTCTAAACCTTACAATTAAATCCTTTCGACACTCTTGGAAGTTCCATTATTTTTGTGTTAATCTTGTTAATCACTTCGACAGCATATTTTATCAAATTCAAATAACTTAGCTGAAACATTTCTTTCTGCGTAGAACTGCAAAACAGTTTCTTTAAAAAGAACTCTCTCTCACATCACATATATACACGCGCATGCGTGTATTCTCGTTTAATACCGCAATTAATCTAATTGCATGATTGCTAGAAAAATCCAGTTATTCATTGTTTTAATAATAACAATAGCAATAATGATAATTATCTTAGAATGGGCTCAACCATTGTGATGTCATCCCTTTCGAAAGCTTCCTTGGCATAAACAATGTCATCGCTGTGTGTTATGGTTGCTAAGCAAATTGTAATTATAAAACAATACTTTACTCGGTCACCCATGAATAAAAATCACACCAGTCTGGTGATGCAATTTTCCGGCCTTTCAATGGTCAAATGGTATTACGGGCAAATATTAGATTTTTTAAGCACTATTACCGTTAGGTTTTCCGAAGAATGACCTTGCAAGACAACATAAATGCACGATGATGTACCTAAATTAAGGTATATGTCATATTGAATATTCATTATTTACCACACACAATATAAATTCGACTTGAATTCGATGTGAGAGAATAGGAAAATAACAGGAAGTAAATTTACAAGACCCAAGAGGCTGCATACCGATTTTTTGACAATTCTGGCTGTGAAATATCGGGAAAGCTGTATTCAAATTTTGCCACGATATATATTGTGGCATTGTCTATGGTCGTAAATAATTTTTAAGGCGAAGGCGTTTTATTTTTGATTTATCTATGTTTATATTTAGAACGTAATCGCAGTGACGCAGCAGAAAACTATATAGTAGTGCGATGGGCCCACGTGACCAAGCGGTTGTAGCCTCTGGCTGACTATCACATAGCACCCAGTGGATTCGAGTCAAGGACCGGTCACTTAGATTTCAATGTAATGTCTTCAGGCTGGTGGTTAAACCGGTGCGGGGATTCCCATGCTGAACGTCGTTATATAACTGAAATACGTTTGCTGCAATGGGTACACTCAAAATATCAACACATTCTATTGGTACTCAAAGGGTTTACGGTATTTACAGGTTTTACCTTGACGGTCGTAAATTTCAAGTCGCCAGTTAGTACATATGATATAAAACACGATAGATATATCGTATATGATGGTGATGTATGCTGCAATATACTTTCATAAACATAATTTTAAAAAAACTGATTTTTTTATGATAAGAAAAACATGAAATGAACAGGGGTTCATTAAGACCAGATTATTCTTCTCCAAGGGAGAATGTTTTAGGATGTGTGACCAGATTATTTTTCTCCAAGGGAGAGTGTTTTAGGATGTGTTCGGCGTTCGTCCCTTTGAAAAATTTAAGAATCAAATTGGCATCATTTTGTGGCCTCTGATGACAACTCAATATGATAACTTAATAAAGTGTTATTTTAAACTTAGTACATGACTTTTATTGTTTGCATTTTTGATGATGGATGATGAAATAAACAAGCGCGCATAAATTGAACCGCCTAACTGATGTTACAAGATTAAACCTACTTGATGTATATTTTAGTATTTATCATGGATTTTACATTTTCTCTTTTGTTAACTTCTCATCCAAATTTTACTCACGTGAATAAACCAGGATGGCAGGCTATGCGCCTGACGAATTCAAACGACTAGTCCATGAATGGGATCATAGTAGATACACCAGTAAAAAAGATAATTGGAAGCTCATGCGTTTAATTATATCAAAACAGTGTTAACAAATATAGTTCATTAAAATTTATTATTAATTTACTTATTTTACTTCAATTTGGGAAATTTTTATCATCAGTAATTGTTTTGACAAGTCATGCCATATGCCAGTCAGTTTATTAGGTTTTTATGAGACATATAAAGGGAGACGCTAATTTAAAGTCATTGAGTCTTTGGAAATTCGTGTATTGGTTTGTTTTTATATATAAAAAAAGTCATGTCGATTCGAAATAAATGTATATAGACACCAGGGATGACATACATATTCACGGACAAACATAAGGTGTGCAGTGCTTTT
>CM037790.1:23763631-23813631 GCA_021229015.1 Solen grandis | reverse complement strand
TACATGCAACCCTATTTCTTCAAATACATATGAAACAGAGATATATAGGAAACTCCTGTAAAAACCAGTGGAAAATATTGTATAAGCACACAGCAGATCATTGAATATTGCAAAATTTAAAAAGAGTATAGAAAAGCCACAGAGGGAAATGTTTAATCATATTATAAAATAATCATTTATCTACTGCAAAGAATTATTTTCAGTTTATCTTAGAAATTCTTTTAGATAAATTAATTCAAATTCAACCAGTGTAGCAGAAAACAACACATTTTACATAGTTATCATCATACGGGTTTTTTTCTCTTTTACATAAACCTTTTTCTTTCTTGACTTATTTTAATAAATAAGGTATCATTTTGATGGTAATGTATTGCTCTGTTGTCAGATACAAATAACTTTCACATAAATCTAGACTTATCGAGAATTGGACAATTTGTTAAGTGCTTTTGTGAGATTAAGACTAGTTGCCAATCTTTGTTTAATAGGTATTTGCATTTTGTCGAGCACTTGATGCTTTTGTGTTTATCATGGTCACAATAGTTTTTCAGTCATATAGGGGTGTTTAGAATGCCAAGCTTATCACCAGTGAAGGTAAACTCCCATGAGCACATACTGTAGGATCATTAATTTTCAAAGGGGACTAATTTTCAATGATTTCATGGATGATCCACGAATATTTATCCCCACGAAAACTGTTTATTTCATAGACCTCATGTTTACTAGAACATGGTTCCACGAATATATATTTATATGTACCAAAGAAACAGATTCCACGAAATTTAATGTCAACAAAAATAAATTATTTTACAGTAGGCACCTGGGTAGAACCACAATCCTACCACAAGTCAACTGGAAGGCTTACTCACATGAAAAATCCCAATGACCAGTACGGGACTCAAACCCACAGCAGTAAGGAGCTGTGTGATACATTACAAAACATCAAACTTTCATGTAAGTTATTAACCCTTTCCCTCATAGAGCAAACCATGAAAAGACCTATGCGAACAGCATAAAACCAGATCAGCCTGCGAGTAACTCGCAGGCTGATCAGGTTTTATGCTGTTCGCTGCTCCTCAGTGGTCTGGAAATGAGGATTTTGTAATTAAATTTGGTAAGATTTAACTGTGGTTTTCTGCAGATCAGGCTTTATGTGGTACCTATTGAGTGTGTCAAAATGAGTCTATATGAGGGAAAGGGTTAATTCAATTGTTGGATTTAGCTTACTACTGACAGTTTTTTTTAGTCACTTGGAGACTATGTCTACTTGACACAGATATAGTGCTGCCACACTGCAGTATCACGCCATAGACAAGTGGCACGATACTGGACCCTTATATGCCAAGCGCCAACCAAGGGAGTTATACCAGTGCCATTTTTAAGACTTTGGTATGTTGAAGCCGTGGATCTAACCCACATGGCGGACTCCCTGGTCAATACTGCATTTGAGATACTTTTACTATACCATGTTTCTCTAGCACCATTACAATACCATTGGTTGAAATAATTTTTGACCATTTATTTCAATACAGTCCACAAGTTTTCCAGATAATTTTGTGGTTAATTCATTTCATTAGTTTATTTTTCAGGAAAAGTTTATGATATGATTAACCTAGACAAAGAGCAACCTCTTCTCTCATTTTCTTTCAATTTTGTGACGGTTTTCTGCATAAATTGTGAATAATTCCAGTTATCTCTTTCTACTCATTCTTATCCCTTTTATCATAAAGCTGCATTGTTGATGTATTAGAAAACAGGGGAGACGCAGATTAGCCCTCATCTGGAAGAACTGTCTAATCAGGAACTCCCCTGTTTGCTCATAAAGTGGTCACGCGATTCCTCAAGGTCAGATGGGATCGGCAAAAAAACATCGAAGAATCCCCGTATTTGAGTATTAATTATATGTCAAAATTCAATACATTTGTTGATACCTTAACGTCGTCTTTTCTTTAATTAATTTGTTATGTTTAGCCTTTATCAGTAGTACTTTTAAAACATAAAGTATGTTTAACCATTACAAAAATAACATGATCATGTAGCTTTCATTGTCAGAAATAAGTTCTTTTTTTTTACCAATAATTTGTTTGAAACCCTTTGTATGAGTTTGTGTATATGGCAGCGTTGCACATTTTTTACATTATGCCATGGATCTCAAAATTAATGATTGCAGAGAAAAAGAACACCAAACAAACAAACAAAATCTGCTCCTTTAATGGCAAATGATTAATTATGCAGACCCATCACAGTTTGTTACATCATGATCAGTAGGTGCAAAAATATGTTTTACAAGGCCGTGTTGATATAAGGATTCACCTATGCACTCTCTGGAGGTTTCACGATGTGTGAACAAAACAAAATCTCGACCAAGATGTTATTTACAGGGATAGAAGGGCTGGAGTATGGTTGTCAAGGAGATACAGGTAGGTTTTGATATCGACTTCAAGGAATCGCATAGAAATTATAAAGGATATACTACCTAGGGACCAAGGACGGAGCTTGAGAAGTCCAAAATCGCATGTTTGAAGAATTGCGCTCCCGAGGCAGACGCTTTTATCACTCAGCAACCAGGGACGGTCCAAGCAAAGAAGCCATGGCAGAACTGATCGGGGCATATTGTTTTTGCCTTGTCTGTTTATTTGTTGGCTCGTTTGCTGGTTTGTCAGCATGCTTCAAAATTGGCCAGGTATAAAAGGTTGAAACTTCATATATGAATAGAATGTGACAAGGAGATATGCAATGACTAAGAAGCATAACTCTACCTGGCCCAATTTTTTAATCATCTCCCTTTTCAGTTTTTCTTTTCAATTTTTGTTTGGGAGCAGAACTATTCAAGGTATTGAATGAAACTTAAATATAAATAAATTGCGAGATTGAGAAGTGCAGTAACCAAAAACCGCACTCTACTTTGAACAATTTTTTAATTATCTCCCATTATTTAATTTTACAATGAATCTCTGTCCAGATAATAACTTATTTACCATATACTTGAAACTTTATATGAAAGTAGAAGACAACTATGAAATGTGCAGAGACAAAGAACCATAACTCTACCAAGTCTGTTTTTAATTATCTCCCTTTATTTTTTATAAAAATTTGTTGGGAGCAAAAGTCATAAACAAAACAAGTAGTGACTTGAAACTTGAAATATAATATGACAGCAAATATGAGCAGAGCAGAAACCAAGAACCATAACTCTGTCTGGTCCAATTTTTGTATTATCTCCCTTTATTTCATATCAATTTTGTCCAAAACATAACTCCTAAACTATTCAAGGTATTGAATTGACACTTAAAATAGGAATAGATAGTGAGTAGCAGAAGTGTAATGATTACAAAACAGAACTTAGTCTGTTTTTAATTAACTCCCTTTATTTTTTTAATGATATATATATGACTTTACTAACTTGACTATTTGAGTTTACTGTCGCTTTGACAGTATTTCAGTCATATAGTGACGTCCAGCTAATTTCTGGTGAGGAAGACCCCAAATGCACGGAGGCATCCAGGTAGAACTACCAACCTACCGCAAGCCAGTTGGAAGGCTTCCTCACATGAAAATCCAAATGACCCTGCCGAGATTCAAACCCAAGCGTTGAGGGGCTGAGTGAGTTTTTAAGTCAGCGACTTTACCCTCTCGGCTATGGAGGCCCATATATATATATATATATATATATATATATATATATATATATATATATATATTGTCTTTAGCAGTGATTCACTACTATATAAAGTCCATATATTTGACATACTTACTCCAATCAAGAATGGCATGCAATTGGCATCAATTATTTGACATCTGACCTGCTCAGATGGGGAAATTGTGTTTTTCGAACACATCTTGTTATGACTAATAATTATGTCAGAGTCAGGAATAAATGATTACTGAATGGACATGGTTATATATAACCCACTAGACGATAAAAACCCATCAGACCCTGAATCATTCAGTCAAACCGCAAGTAATTTGATTTCAGCAATATAATTAATGCATGTACCTGTGAACTGCTTAAACTTTCCTAAATCAACAATAATACCATTAATTTTACACTCTTGAGGATTTTTTGCCATGTTGACAATGCATGAATGGAAGAAAATCCTGCGTGACTGATTTGTTTTCAACACTGCAGTAATAACCCTTTTGCTAAAAGGTATTTTGTTTCATTTTAAACAGCCGTTTTGTAGAAAACTGAAACTTGTGCTTTGTTACCATCAGCGTATTACCTCTCAGTTGGAGTTTCTACCTACATTAATAATTCATCAGCATGGCTAAATTTTATCCTGATAAATATTTCCATTTTTTTATTTTGGTTTCAATTCTGGAATTTGCGTGTTTGAGATTTAATATGGTGAGAACCTTGGAACTAAAGGGCTGGTTTATAATTGTCATATCATGACGAACATTATCAAAAAGGGAAGGAAATTTAAAGATTAACCCTTTCCCTCATAGAGGAAACCATGAAAAGACCTATGCGAACAACATAAAACCAGATCAGCCTGCGAGTAACTCGCAGGCTGATCTGGTTTTATGCTGTTCGCTGGTAAGGTTTAACTGTGGTTTTCTGCAGATCAGGCTTTATGTGGTACCTATTGAGTGCATCAAAATGAGTCTATATGAGGAAAAGGGTTAACACATCATTTCTGAATTTTATTGTAGGTGCCTCAATCATGGAAGAGGTTATAGCCAATGACTTACAATCAACTTCTCTTGCTGTGTTCGAGACCCAGTTTCGTCACTTGGATTTTCCATGACTTCTTCTTCCGTTTACTGCCCACATTCAACATATTGAATATGTCATTAAGGTAATCCATTCATCATAAAATCATAATCATGGTCCTTCAGATGCTTTAACCCTTTCCCTCATATAAACTCATTTTGACGCACTCAATAGGTACCACATAAAGCCTGATCTGCAGAAAACCACAGTTAAACCTTACCAAATTTAATTAAAAAGTCATCATTTCCAGACCACTGAGGAGCAGCGAACAGCATAAAACCTGATCAGTAACTTGCAGGCTGATCTGGTTATATGTTGTTTGCATAGGTCTTTTCATGGTTTCCTCTATGAGGGAAAGGGTTAAAAGATTTGAGTGCAGATGCAAGCATCCATAGAATTGGAGTTATAGGCTATTTTGTTTTTAGTCTACGAAGGCTTGCATTTACTTTAAAATAATGATGGATGGATTATCTTAAGGTATTAAAATGGTTCGTGGAAGATCAGTGATTCTTGTACACTCAAGGTCTTCCTCCACTTGTAAATTTTCTGTTGTCCATTTTTATCTTCAATACTTACTTTTATGAATTGCTTTCAAAAATACCTTTAAAACAAGTTCATCTAGTGTTTTGTCTGTATTTAAAAAAAAGAAAACTATTAAGAAAGAAATGAAATTATGAATTTTAAAGTAGGGCATTTAGAATATGGGTATAGAGTTACCAAAGATACTTTTCAACAAACTTTAATCTAAAAAAGAAATTGCCTCCATCAAAATGCTTTGTTTACTAGTACATAAAAACTTGAAAATTGTTTCCAATATCTTGGATACTTTTTTGTTTGTTCGCTTGGTTTCTATCCTTTACCAAATACATATGCATTTTAACTCATTGGCAAACATGAGACCCTGATCTGACTGCTCCTTCCAGAAGCTATCTGATCAGGGGCTCCTCTGTTTACTCATACAATACTGTAGCTCATGCAGACTCTATAAAGTATGCATGTCAAAGAAAAATTCATATTTTCATAGAAAATTTGAAGTTCAGTCAATTTATATTCATCAAGTCAAAAAAGCGAACATGAATATTCATGAGGTTTAGTGTAATCATCCTACAGACTGAATATAGTAATTCAGGGTCTCTGTCTACACGCAACATATTCAGAGCTACCTGAGTGTTGAGTCATACCATTCACAAGTGGCATGATACCACACCCAGTCACATGGTAAGCACCAAATAAAAACAAAACCAGTACCTTTTTTAATTATTTGATATATTACAGCCAGGCTTCAAACTTACGACTATCCACAGGTTGGACACTCAAACCACTTTATGGTAAGATATGTCTCTAAAGTGAACAGCAAAATTTCATAAGAACAATGAATAAATTTAAGCAGTATTTCTGGACAAGGCAGGCCAAGGCATACATAGCATATTTATCTAATGAAAATCCTCAAACCTCAGCTGAGGGAAGGGCATGGCGAGGGATGGCCCAACCCCCTTGTGCATATCTTCATTTCATGCCTTGCTACGCCCCAGATAAGATATCGGCCAATCATCCAGCGACAGATTTTCCCAGGTCACATAGGCCCACTCCCGCCCCAAGCCAGGTAGCAAGTGAAGTTTTTTGGGCATTAATTTATTATTATTTGGTAAAATATTACACCCAGGCCCTTTTTCGGATGGTGGGGAAGGAGCCTAATTTAAGCTATATATGAGGGAGTAAAGCATCTATTTCTTAAGTTTTGGGTAAGGAAAAACCCTACTATAAATAGCAATTTTTAGGAAAACAGCATGAATTCAAAGAAAGGGGAGGACACCCTTGCATATAATGAGGGAATAAAAAGCCCTGACATTGTACATTCATACTGAGCGACTAAAAAGCATATGAGTTTAAAAGGAGGTAAAGGAAGGAGCATTTTACAAATATGATGTTTTATTATTTATAGGTTAGTTCCACTTAAATGTATTATAATGCACAAACTGTTTAAAATATTCAATAAATCAGTGAAACAAAACAAGTGGGCGGGACGTATCTGCATCTCCAGTTATGATTCCTGGATCTGCAACGACAACCATTCATGTGATATGCCACGCCCTAACCATCATCTGGGGGTCAGTCACATGGTTTATAAGTGCGTGAATGAGGAAAATCAAACCATTATCACACAGTGCTGGCTGATCTGGCTTAAACTAGTCACATTCCTCAATATCTTCATAATCCATTGTGAAAAAGTGTTAAGCAATATTTGATATCTGCTTCAGTCTTCTTTTAAAAAAATTACTAATCTAAAAAGTTATTATTTTCCTCAAGATATAAATTTTACCACAGTAAGTATGGAACATGACACTCAATGCATCTGTCTCGCTACTATGTGTATATTATTCCCAGCACATGGAATATATGAATTTCTTGAGTATGTCTAGATTACAGGCGTCTGAACACGATGATGAATTAGTACTCTGCTTGGGTCTCATTCTGCAAGTAAGTTAACCCTTTCCCTCATATAGACTCATTTTGACACACTCAGTAGGTACCACATAAAGCCTGATCTGCAGAAAACCACAGTTAAACCTTACCAAATTTAATTACAAAATCCTCATTTCCAGACCACTTAGGAGCAGCAAACAGCATAAAACCTGATCAGCCTGCAAGTTACTCGCAGGCTGATCTGGTTTTATGCTGTTCCCATAGGTTTTTCATGGTTACCTCTATGAGGGAAAGGGTTAAAGAGTTAAAAAACAACCAAAAATCATTTATTTTTTTTAAAATCTGAAGTTCTGAACTATCAAGACCAAAGTGACAATTAAAGAAAAGTATATAATATCAGGAAGATGCTTTTGTTCATTCTTTTAAAAAAAAGAAAGAGTGGTTGAAGCAACCAGCCAGGGAAAGAAAGCCATGGGTTCAAATCCCAGTTATGACATACCCAAAATATCAGAAATGTTACTGGTTTAACACCCTTGTTTGACACTCAGCGTATAACAGAAGTTTCCTAGGAATACTGGCCAGATGTAAAGATAATGTGTCTGAGTGGCCTGTGCGTTATCATATCACATAAAAAGTCTACGATTTGAAAGTGAGGCCAAGCTGCATGATAATGTCTAATATAGACGCAAGTTCCCTTAAAACTGAATACAGTCTGTGATATATGATGTACCTTGGGGAGTGAAATGAATACCATTCACCCTCTCACTAATGATCATATACACACGGTCAGTAATTTTTCTACAATTTTTGCTGCACGAGTCCTGGGATTTGCTAGGCTAAAAAATCATGAGTCCCAATACAAAAAGTATGTATCCTACTTTAATTTCAGAAGCATTTTCTGTATATTTCATGCATCCAGTGTATGCATTGAAATTAAAACATGGCATCCCTAGAAATAATATTGCGTGCAGGATGCTGAGGTAAAAAAAAAAAACACTGCAAAGTGATTGAAAATCCACAGCATTTTGTTTTATATTTGTCTTGATATTACTATCTCAAATTTGAGAAGGATGAGGGATAATTTTAGGAAATTACACCCAAACACTACTTTGCTGTCTTTGTCATGCAGTTTTCTATCTTCAGATGAAGAAAGTCCTAATACAAAATTTCAATGAAGTGGCAATGCGGATGATTTAGAGTACAATGTTACTTTTACCATGCGCAATTGTAGGATTCAAGTGTGTTTTTCTAAGGCTGCGCATATTTTAAAAAAAAACAAGCGAAAATCAGGCATGAAGCCAAATACTACACCCACCTCATTAGGTGATCAATTTCTCATGTTTAAAAAACAAAAAAAAAAAAACAAAAAAAAACTTTTAGTTACCCACCTTCAAAATGGTTTAACCCTTTCCCTCATAGAGGACACCATGAAAAGACCTATGCGAACAGCATAAAACCAGATCAGCCTGCGAGTAACTCGCAGGCTGATCAGGTTTTATGCTGTTCGCTGCTCCTAAGTGGTCTGGAAATGAGGATTTTGTAATTAAATTTGGTAAGGTTTAACTGTTTTTTTCTGCAGATCAGGCTTTATGTGGTACCTATTGAGTGCGTCAAAATGAGTCTATATGAGGGAAAGGGCTAAAGATGTCAGTAAAGTCTTTATATATGATTTGTTTACAGTGGGTTTTTTTTATCGAAATATACAGAGAATATAGGCAGCATTCCCCCTTGCCTGGAGTATATATTTTTTTCCCCATTTTTTTTCAAATTTCCCCCCTCCATAATTACAAAAGAGTAAAATACAATAAAATGCCTACATTATACATAGTAGGAAAATTCCCCCTTTAGCTCGTATGTGCTATTTTCCCCCCTCCTTTAGGGCCGGACCCCTTTCCCCACAAAGTGAGAAAAAAAAAAAAATGGTTTACTAAGTGAGATGAGTGTAGGCGGTGTATGGGGGGAGTCACTGGCTTTGAATGTTGGATCCTAAAATGTAAATCTGCATACACCCAATTGTTTGTGATTCCAGTCATAAGTTTACTCTTCACCATGCCAACTTTTCAATTAATCAACATCATAAGTTGCAGTAGAAAAATTATCCCAAAAATAGCACAGCTGATTTTTCTTCCTGCATCTATTTCTAAAGATTTCCTTGTTCTTTTTTTTTTTTTCATTCTTTTATAAGTGGTGTCAAATATTTATTTTTATTTTATTTATTTATTTATTTATTTATTTATTTATTTATTTATTTATTTATTATTTTGATGTAGAGTGATGGTAATTAGGTAACTAGAACATAAATGATTTATAATCATGTATAATAGATCAAAGCATCTTTCATGAAAAAAAACATGCTCAAAATCCTGATTATCAACCCAACCTTTTCAGAAGAAAAGGAGTGCCAACCTGTTTTAAATCATTCATATCTTTCTTCATATTTATATACACTTGAAGAAGCATTGGTCGAAAGTTAAAAGTTAGAATAAACAGATCAAAGAGCCCTACTGTGTGGAAATAGAGCCCTACTGTGTGGAAATGATCTTCCCAATATTTCCTTATAGATTTATCTACTTTTAATATGGTCTGCAAATTCCTTTCCCTCCTTATCTTAGAAACAGACTTGAAAACCAGTTCCTTGTCAGTCTACACAAAGCATGGAATGCATAATTACCGTAATGAAAATATTCATTTAGCAGGTTGATGTGATACACTGATGTGCATACCTGGATTACCGCTGATAATAGGATTAAACCTTAGTGCAATTATTGTGAACATGCCCAGAGGTTCAGATTAATTTGTAATGCTTTATTCCCTTTACAATCAACAAATACTGTTGGCCCTCTTCTAAACACAATTACTGACAGGCAATTAATTCTGAAGGACACATAAGCACTTGAAATGAGGGTTACCAGTCAAAACGGACCCAAGTAAAAACGGACCCAAGTTGAAACGGTGCCAAATTGGTCAAAACGGACCCATAAAAAAGTCAAAACGGACCCCTCCTCATTCAAAATAGTCAAAACGGTGCCATTTATAGTCAAAACGGTGCCACTTTGGTTGAAACGGACCCCATGTAAAATTTATTGTAAATTATTGTATAAATATAAGGATGAGTTGTTAAGAGCTTCGAAGTCAACAGAAATATGTTTTAAACTGTTATAATGAAATTATATTATTGATATAAAGAGATTAATATTGATACAAACATCTACTACGGTTTGTTTCATGATAAATAAATGATCATTAGGTTAATCCTTCGAAGAATTCATAAATAAATGAAACTGTTGAAATTTAATGGTAATTGAGATGTCAGTTTTAATGCGATGATTAAATTATTGCTACAAACATCCACACTACGGAATAAAGTATAATTGTCGGCGTTTGTGTTGAGAACACTAATTAAAGGTACGTGAAGATATAAAAGTTTGAATAAATAAAGGAAATGTGCTAAATCTATCTTTATGATGTAATTAATTAGGAGAGATCAACAGAAACCGCTGTTTTCACGGTTTAATCTCGCTGCAACATATATATATATATATTTCTCATCGTTAAATTCGTCATAATGCATGTTGTTCGTTTATATTCTGTGTGGACATATTAAGTTTGTGTTTTAGTCGTAATTTATATAGAAAAACTGGACTAGGCATCGTGTGGTTAGTATGTCTAACCCTCCGTGTTTGTTCTGTAGCAGGCCCGTGTATCGTCACTTGAAATTCTTAAAAATTAACTTCGCATACTCAATAAATTTTAATATAAATAAAATTAATAGTTGTTGCAAATACATTTACCACACATTTTCTAATCATCTGTTATCTTTACTTTATAGGTACACGGAAGGCAGCATTTCGGCGACCGGACTCTTGAAGGAGGTGTCAACAATCTACAAGCCGCGTATTCTCAGGACGACAGAAGTAAACTAAAGCATGAGGTAACCATTGTATATAATATAAACATTATGGACATGATAAAATAGAAAAAATGAAAGTGAACTAGTGATTAAATTAACAAGTGGAAAAAAAAATGAATACACAATTGTATTTTACCTGTGATCTATATTGTAGAAATGGAGAAAAGAAATGAAAATAGAAATGAAAAAAAAAAAAAATAAAGTAAATAAAAAGAATACACAAAATATAATTTTTCCTTGTGATTCATTTCCCCTTCCCTGATATATCGTGCAGTATAAATTCCAATTCAAATGAGAGAAAAGAAAGAGAAAGAGAGAAAGATTATGATGGTTTAATTTTTAAATCCTAAGAAGAGAGATATGAAGGGTTAACTGGCCAATTTAAATTATAAAAAATATCACTCATGATGTCAGTAAATCTTTAAACATTTATCGAAAATAAATGTAAGAAATTCTTATTATATAAATAACCTTTCTATTTCGTACAGATACAAATACAAACTCACACATTGGATTTTAACTTCAATAATTAATGTCACGTTGCATTAAACACGTTCCTTTAATCAATGTATCTGATTGTTCACACGTTCGTAACCATTCATATATAGAATATAATGGGGCCGTTTATATGGGGCCGTTTTGACCGACCTTTTCACCCAGTTCGGGCCGTTTTGACCAATTTGGCACCGTTTTAACTTGGGGCCGTTTTGACTTGGGTCCGTTTTGACTGGATACCGAAATGAGTATCATAAAGTCTGTCTATATATCACACTGAATATAATACATACACACTGAAATGAAATAAATTACGGTAGTTAATTTTAATTAATTTCCTTTTTACTGAACAATTTATTCTTAAAACAATGCCTTATCCTGTATATACTTCTGTCTTGAAATTATGTATAGATGATGTTTATATAAGATATGTAATCTGGTTTATACCACCAAGTTATACCCTACCAGAAAATTGTACATGTCTAATGTAAACAAGTGAAAAAAAATCAATATTTACTGATATTAAAATATATTGTAACGATCAAAATACCACAGAAACAACAAAAATTTAAAAGGGTAAATAGTGAGAGGTGAAAATGTGTCAAAAAAAAAGAGACAATTCTATAAATAGAACCCATATGAAAGCATACATAGAGTACGAAATCAATTAACACAGATGCACTTACGTCGGTTTTGGGTTGTAATTAGGGTTGTATTCTTTTAGCACGTGCGGTAACGTCGTATTTTTGTTGTTTGACATCTTTATTCCTTCTCTCTATCCATGATAGGTAAACAGAGTCGTTCTACACACAGGCAGTCTGCCAGGCCACACGTGAATATTCAATAATTTGTGTATCATGTGACCTCGTTCTATGGTAACTTTGATCACATGATCAAACAAACAGTATGAATTTACCCGCGCTTTTAAAACTGCACGCGCAAATATTTCCTTATATGGTTGATTTATAAACTAACGGCATATATAAGGTAGATCTGTTTGTTCTGTCTAATGCTGTTGAATATATGATTTGTAAGATTAATATTTTGACTGTACTTTATTATTGATATATAGATCGAGATCTACACAAGTTAAACAGGGACCAGATCGATCATGATCTTGATATAAAGAGAGATCTAGATTTTAGCTAGACCTAGATCTATTAAATTTGCAATTTTTTGAAAAGAATTCAAACAAGTATTACATTTTAAGAATTAATTTGTAGATCTAGATCTTTTTAAAAAGATTAGATTCAACATATTAGATATTTTCAGGAAATTCTAATTTTGTATAATTTTTTAATGGATGGCCTAATCTAGATATGATCTATATCTATATTTAGATCTATATGATTATCTTAGGATGGATATTAATCTGTATATCTATAAAATATGTGGGCCTTGTTTACAAAATTGGGTAATTCAAACAGCACAGCTATTCCTCCATCTTTTACGCAAACGCACGTGAATTACAGAAATGAACGTCGCTACTGAATAGCCTTCTTAAATGTGCGTGCATGCATGCTGCTCATTGTTCACGAGCACAGATCAAGATGCACTTCAGGATAGAGCGCATTTGCATGAAATGCAAATTCATATAATTAATCAACTCATGGTCTCTTTATATGACCCCTTATCAAATTTTCCCCACCAATGTAGAATGCATATTTAGTTAATTGTGAAGTTAATTGTTTCATTAATCTGGTCTCTGTTTCAAGAATTTCACCAAATTGTGATTTTCATTTCTCTTATTATTCATTTATATTCCTTCTGTTCAATCGAACGTAGATACAATTCTTGACATGCACAAGGGAAAACATTCAAATGTATTAATTTCAGTGTCCTTTTTTAAAATCCAATTAATTGTCTCTGTAAAATACTTTAAGTTAATCCATCCATTACCATTACCAAATTGTGATTATGTTCCATCAAGTGATCTTGGGAATAATATGGTGAATGCAAGCTTTTATAGACTTTGACCAAAAGAGCCTATAGCCCAAGTCAATCTAAATGGATACTTGCATCTGCATTGAAGTATTTTTTAAGCATTTTAAGGACCCTGATTATATTTTAGTGATGGAATGCCAGAGAGAGAGAGTACAGAAAACGCGAGACTTTATTTGATTCATAATAAATATCCTATCGCTAACTTTGTAAGGGTAATAACGAACAAGAAAAGGGTTGAATGTTTCTACACAAAACAGCGTAATCATAAGCTGCAGCGAACAAAAGAACAACGTTTTGCAGAACAGTTTTGGTGCAAGAAAATATACCTGTAGATCTCCAAGCAGACCAGAAGAGAGAAAAAAACTGATGTTTGATGGCCCCTCACGGCATGTCACAGCGATCCAGTTCGGGGGTGTAAACTAAGAATTAGTGGAACCCACAACAGTATTAGTTGAGCTTGTGATCAATTATATGTGCCTGATATGAATTGGAAAAGATGTTATGACTGATATAAACAAAATATGATTTGCCTGACTTGCGGCTTGTAAAGTACGCTGTCATCATCATGTAAGGATTTAAAGTGACGCCTCAGCCACCCGCCCTAAAATTGACCAAGATGTGTGTGTGTCAGTCTAATGCATCAAATGCAGTTTAATTACTCTGGCCAGACTCCTACCTCCACCCCCTCAACGGTAAATTCGAATTATTTTTTTTCAATTTAGACCCCTATAGTTTTGAATCCTTTATCAGCGCGCTTGGTTATCTTCAAAATGTTTATGTCGTTGACAAAAATAAAGTAGAGGATACCATTCTAAACTTAAACACTTTTCTTTGTTACATGTATATAGCTTGGCAGTACCACTCTGTGCTCCTCTACAAATTGCCGTAGTTAATAAATATACAAGCTCGAGATATTCATTCATTTGCGTGGAACTGGAGGGACTCATTGAAGTTAAGTGCTAACCTGGGATTTCTGACCTTCCAACTTCTGAAACACCTTATTCCATTTTAAGCACAAAGTGTGCGGGTGTTGCCTTGTTGACAAATAACAATACTCATGTTTAGTCTATGCATTTAGTATTCGAATTATAAAGTACCATAATTGTTAATGTCGTACATAAACCCCATGTTTGTGTCACGGCAACCACTATCATTATTCAATGAAATTGTTTGAGTCATTTAAAACAGTGAAAAGAGGGTAAAGGCATGAGTAGTCCTCGTGCTCTTCTTCTAAACTGTGGGTGGTATAGTTGATGGTAAGTCTTAAATTAATACAACTTTTATCTTCCTACATTTTTAATCTAGTACAACAAATATTTTTTCCCTTGTATGTGCGTGGGGGGGGGGGCAGTTTTCGCTGATTTTGTGATAATACTTGATTTAAAAAATCTGACTAAAGTACCTCTATATACGCTCGCTCGTTGATTATGAAACTCATTTGATTAAGTATTGACCCTACAAAAAAAAAAAAAAAAAAAAAACCGGGGATGCGGGGTTGGAGTTGGTGGGAGCATATAGATTTGCTTTTGTCAGTACGTCCGTCCGTCCTGAAACTTTGTGACACGTGTAACTCTGAAGGTATTGGTACTACAGACTTGAAACTTCATGGATAAAATAATATATAAATATATGTTATATTCAGGACATGAACTTGTGCACCTGGGTATTTTCATCGAATCACCATTGCCATTGACAGAGTTACGGGCCTTGAATTTGTGAAAATATGTAATTTTTAATTCTGTGACACACATAACTCTATTTGTATTTGTTCTATGTTCAGACTTGAAATTCCATGGGTATATGAGTTTCGCTCTCACCTCTCGATTTGTACTACAGACTTGAAACTTCATTGATATGTTATTCAGGACATGATCTTGTGCATCTTGGTATTTTCATCGAATCATCTCTGCCGTTGATAGAGTTATGGGCCTTGAATATTTTATTGAGTCATTTGATATTATATCAGCACATTTAGTTGATCTATTCAATGCTATTTTGAGTTCAGGTCATTTTCCAGAACAGTGGTCAAGAGGAATTATTGTCCCTGTGTTTAAAAAGAATGACCCTTGTGATGTGAATAACTACAGAGGTATAACACTTGTCAGCTGTCTTTCGAAAAATTTTACTGGGGTTTTGAATAATAGACTTAATGATTGGATCGAAAGTAATAATATATTAAGTGATGCACAGTTTGGATTTCGCAAGGGTCGTTCTACTGTAGATGCTATGTTTGTTTTAAATGCATTAATTGAAAAACATTTAAATGAAAATAAAAAATTGTATTGTACATTTGTAGACTTAAAACGTGCTTTTAAATTTATAAACTAGGTGTTGATGGTAAAATGTTAAGAATATTTAAAGATATGTATGCTCAAGTAAAGTCATGTGTTAAAGGATGTAATTCTTTTTCAGAATATTTTGATTGTTCTATTGGCCTTAAGCAAGGCGAGGTCATTTCACCGATATTATTCGCTCTTTTCATTGAAGATCTTGAATTATTCTTGCAGAATGATACTACATGTCCTTTAACGATTGATGATGTAACAGTTATTTTGCTTTTATTTGCTGATGATATGGTGGTATTGGCTGAAAGCCCAGAGGAATTACAATGTAGGTTAGGTCTTTTAAATGAATATTGTGTTAAATGGGGATTAAAAGTTAATGTTGATAAAACTAAGGTTATGGTGTTCAGAAATCGTGGTCCTATTTTACCTAATGAGAAATGGTTATATGATGGGTGCGAATTAGAAGTAGTAAATAATTTTAATTATTTGGGAACTGTTTTCAATTACAATGGAACGTTTGTATTAAATCAGGAAACTCTAGCGGGTAAAGGTCTAAAGGCATTAAATGTACTTTTAAATAATTTGAAAAAATATCAGTTAAAAACAAGTGTTAAATGTCAACTTTTTGATGCTTTTGTTGGTGCTATTCTGAACTTCAGTAGTGAAATATGGGGATTTGGTAAGTCCAAAACAATTGAGCGTGTTCATCTTAAATTTTGCAAAATGATACTAAAGGTAAAAACGTCAACAAGTAACATGGGAGTTTATGGTGAATTAGGTAGATACCCTTTATTTATTAATAGATATACACGTATAATAAAATTTTGGTGTAAGGTATTATCTTCAAAAAATATTCTTATTAACACTTTGTATAGAAGTCTTTCAGACTCAGCGAATAACAGTAGAAAGAATTGGGCATTTAATGTTAAATTTTTGTTAGATAGTTATGGATTCTCACATGTTTGAATTTCAGTACAGAACTTAAGAATTTCCATATTTCATTTAAATCTAGAATGATAGATGTATTTAGACAGAACTGGTATAACACTATGGTAAATTGTAATACTTTATGCACTTATAAATGTTTCAAAAAAGTCTTTGGAGCTGAACAATATTTGGATATTTTATCAAGTAAATTTAGAACAGTTTTAGCACAATTGAGATTATCTTCACATAAATTAAGAATTGAAACAGGACGATATGGTCAAAATAGAACAGAAAGAGCGCATCGATATTGTTCACTTTGTAATGCTAGAGATATTGAAGATGAATATCACTTTATTATGGTATGTCCTGAATATGTAAATCTTAGAAAAATGTACATTAAGAATTATTACATAAAACGTCCATATGTTTAAAAAAATTTATTTTAATTTTAATCTTTTTCAAAGTCCATCCTCCATAATTGTATGTTAAAAAAAATATATGACAAAAATAAGTGAATCATTGCATTATTTGTTTGATTTATGACAAAAATAAGTGAATCTTTGCATGATATATTTGATTTATTTACACTTGATCATCTGATTATTTATTTATATTTATACATATATACATGACAAGAAACTGTAAAGTTTACGTCAATAAAATATACTGTCTGTCTGTCTGTCTCTATTTGTATTTGTTCTATGTTCAGACTTGAAATTCCATGGGTATATGAGTTTCGCTCTCACCTCTCGATTTGTACTACAGACTTGAAACTTCATTGATATGTTATTCAGGACATGATATTGTGCATCTTGGTATTTTAATCGAATCACCATTTGCCGTTGATAGAATTTCGGACCTTGAATTTGTGAAAATATGGAATTTTGAGTTTGTGACACACATAACTCTATTTGTATTTGTACTACAGACTTGAAACTTCATGGATATATCATTCAGGATATGAACCTGTTTACCCTTGTAACTAACAAAATGAAAAGGTGGGGGCATCCGTGTCCTGTGGACACGTTTTTAGTTGGAATATGAATATACGAATTTATCATATATCATTATGCTCAAACAGCTGTTTCCGGTTTCGTATAACCATCACATATTTTCCTATATTTAACACGTTACATATAACTTAAAGGCCGAATCACATCACTCCGTGTATATTCAGTACATATATGCATAGTGTATTGAACTCGAAGAGCTGGATTAAATTTGTTTGATGCAACTAACTTTGATAAAAAAATATGCATTATTCATATGAGAAATACACCCGTTAAATCGTTATTTTCAGTTAATATTTGAAACATTTTTCTTTGTAATTCGTTCACAGTCCGTTCATTCATGTTTTTGTTTGTTTGTTGTTTTTAATCGCGATATATAGTCAGTATAGGTCATATGATAAAAAGAATCTGACATGAATTGTCATTTTATGTCAAATTTTACTGAACTCGTCCATGTTAATGTTATTAAGTTCGCAAGAGGCTCGCTTGAACTCGTTTAGTAACATTTGATATGAAATAACAATTCATGTCAGATTCTATATGTATGTACAAACGCAAAATCAAACCAGACTCAGGGAACTTTAATGTTTTCACAGTCAAATGATTTGGTCCCACATATCTAATTTTTTATAAGATGAAAATACAGAAATAAATGTAACGAAAGATAGAAAATGGTAATTGTGTATTAGTTTGTTAATATTTCCGTGAAGAGAGAAAGGAATTAAGATCCGGACATAATAATTATGTATAAAACTTAGAGAACAGAACAAGGTTATTGAAATTTCAAGTACTTTGGGTATTCACGGAACAAGTTTACTTGATAAACTGGGTGTCTGTATGTCCACCATTCCTGTTTCTAACCGCCCGGCAACCTCGTCTCGTGTTGGAGACGTTCTACGCCACTCAACGCGAAGGGCGTGCTCTAAGTCACTTAAGTTGTTGGCGACATGCCGTTTCCTGATCCCATGGATGATCAATAGGGTATGAGTCGGGCAAGTGATGCTGTTCCAAAACCGGCCCGGAGCATCAGTCGACGTGAGGACGGGCATTGTTCTGTTGTTCGCATGCCGACGTCGTAAAAATGGGTGGACTAGTGTCAAAACAGTGTCCGACATTCAAGTTACCTTTGACAGAGACAAGCTAATCATACGCTAGTTTTCCCCAAACCACCGTCACTACCTCTGCCATATCGATCCCGTTATTATTAAAATCCATATTCCACAGAGTGACTGATATAGATCTGCCGGAACTACCGGTACTTCTTTTACTTATAAAGAATTGTATACGAGTACGCAGCAAAAGTTAGCATGAAATGAAATGCAAACGTGTTTGTTTTGAGCGAGTATGGAATGATCTCATCTGCAAGTGATACAATTTTCACATTTTCACTCACGCTATCGGTTGTTGTACAAGTTTTCACGATACCTGGAGTAGTGTCTGCTGATGTGACAAAGTGGGGTGTATTTCATATCAAGATTGAATATTAAGATCTAGAGTTTTATGTATTATTTTCAGGTCTTTTACCTTTTGGTACTGCTTTTAAGGTTACCAACATATTTCATTTTTATAAGTGGGAGAGTGTTCTTGACGGTCCATGATTCGGGGTCTAACTTAAATGCTGAAGTATCATACCATTTGTGCCATCTATCTGCTCTGGCTTTTTAGCTCACCTGAGCAAAGCTCAGGGTGAGCTTTTGTGATCACTTGATTGTCCGTCGTGTGTCGTGCGTCAACAGTTTAAACAATCTTCTCCTCTGAAACTACCAGATGGATTTTCATCAATTTTTGCCAAAATGATACTTATGATAGTCTAATGCAAATTCCTATTTTTTTCATTTCCATGAAAAACTTCCATGGTAACCAGAAGATAAAATCTTTAAAATGCATTTTCTCAGAAATATACAGACCTACAGATTTAATTTGGTGCATAGCATGTTACCGCAACATCAGTGCAAATTTGTGCCCCTGGGGTCACAATGGGCCACGCCCATGGCAACACCCGGATTTTTACATAGAGCTATATATAGGGAATTCTTGAAAAAACTTCTCTTCCAAAACTAGCCCATGGATTTTCACCATATTTAACTAAAATGATACCCATTTTAGCCTTAGGCTAATTCTTATTTTTTCTTGAAGTAAGTAAGTAAGTAAGTAAATATTATTATAGTGACATTGTGTCATCATTACATATATATACAATAAATACACACAATTTACAACACCCGGTTCACGTTGGGCCTATAAGTCACTTTAAACTGAAAACATGGAAATTAATTACAAGAATAACAATTACAAAAATAGTTTTAGACTGCATGCATAAGTTCGGATAATAAATAATCTTGCTGTCAATAATATATCAAATAAAAAATCCTTTGTATAAATTTTTGTATAATATATTAACCTTTGTATCAGTTACGTCTTCGCCTATTCATAGCGTCCACTAAAAACTTTGATACATATACATAATGATTTTTTACCGCATAAATGAGTTTATTTAAATCAGTTAATTGATCAAAGTTTGAATTTGTTTCAATGCATTTTTTAAGTAATTTTTCTCTCAAATCAGTATATTTTGAACAATTCAGTAAAAAATGAATATCATCTTCTACAACATTTGCAAAACATAGAGTACATAATCTATCATTTATATTAAGTCCTACATATCGTCCCGTTTCTAGTCTTAAAGGTAAAATTCCGCATCTGAATTTCATGAAGAACTTTTGTTGCCATGGCAACCAGAAAGCATAACTTCAATATGTGTTTTCTCAGAAACATACAGACCCACAGATTTGATATTTGGTAAATAGCATCAGCTTCTGGTGCCTCAACACTATGAACAAATATGTGCATCAGGGTTTACATGAGGACACTTCCGGGACCACACCCAGATTTTGTATGGAACTATATAAGGAAAACAAAAAAAATCTTTACTTCTGAAACCATTGGTTGGATCATAAAGAACTTTTGTTGCCATTTGGTATATATTATCCTCTCACGGTTCCAGTTTTTCTACAACAAACCTAATTCAGGTGAGCGATCTAGAGCCATCTTGGCCCTCTTGTTATTCGTAGGAATCAGTGCAAAGAAAAAGAAAACATAAGTATACTTTAATACAACACTGCTGTAGCATTAACTCTGCTATATTTGATATTTCCTAGGATAATTACTTTTAATTCATTATAATTATTTCCAAATATGTATATTTACCTATGACAACATTTTTTTTTATTCTAACGCGTAATTTATACTAAAATATACGTCTCTCAAACCATCGTTTTCCATAGTCAGATGTTTCAAATAACAAGACAATTTTTCGGTTTATTGATAAACATCATATTTGACAATGCTCAAATTCCACCGAGTAAGTAATATTTACACAATTCTTAATTAGATAGATACGGGATCTACCACTCCTGTATTTTTATGAGAGAAAACAAGACTAATGAAATTCGCCCTTATATATAAGTATTTATTAGCGCTAAATATAGCTGGAATTCGACCAAGGTCTTACTTACCATGTGATTAATAATTTTTTTAACGACTGTCAGAGCTTCTACTACATGTATTTATTTATATAAGTCTAAGACACCTACTTGTACTGGTAAATGTTTAATAATTTAGATAAGGAAGGACAAAGAGGTCATATGAGAAATTCCACAAATATTAAACAAACTAATTCCAGAAGAAGGCGCATGTTAAGAAAAACAACAACAAAGAACTACACTGAGACAGTACATATATAAAATAGAGAAATACCAACAGTTATTGCCATGGAACGGTCAGTCGGCAAACAAGGGTCAGCTGGGGTGCTCAAACCAGGTGCTTAACACCCAATATAGATGTCATCTGATTGCTGATTGTAGCCATTCAGAAGCTCTGAAATTCAGAATTTCATTAGAAAACCGTTTTATTTTTTATTTTACCCTGTATTTTCCCACAAAATGAAGTGTCTCATAAAAAGGTGGCTTCTAAGCCGGATAATATCTCCAAACAATAGAAACCTTCACCCGTTAAGATCTATATATTCTGCAGAAATGTCTGAATGGACTCTCCCCCTCTCTATCCTATACATAGACGGGGGTTTGTTTAGTAGATACGACTGGTATTCGCGCTTCCGTAAATAACATGTATGTTTTTAATTTCAATTTTATTTTGCAATGTCACGAAGCTACATCTAGGTATTCACATCTCTGGCAATGTCTAACTTCATTATTTACCTGTTAATTGCGCGATATTCTGTGTATGATTATTTGTTTGGATGATATATAATTCCGATGTATTGTAAACATATTGTTTAATAATATGTACAATGGAATATTATTTAGATTTAATAAACAAAGGCGTGATGCTCATGTTTTTAAATGGTGAATATGGCTATGCTTGCGTGAATTGGTAACTGCCTTGGTTCATGGATTATTATGGATTTACAGGGGGAACAACAGGAAAACATAAAAAAAAACCACTTAAATACAAGCTATCATTAATTTACTTATCAGATATTAAATGTGTTCCAAATGTAAAGGATACAATTTAACTTTTGTCACTAATTTTGTTTCTACGGTGGCATAAATACGACATTGGAGCTATTTTTCCTATCGCATGCGCACGCGATGTATTCTGCGTAGGTGCAGGCAAGTTTTAAATACGAGATCCGAACTTTAGTTATCGTGCAAAAGCAATACCTATTGCGTGCGAATGCCATATAAAATAACTTCCGTGTCCTCTTTATGTCACTGTACGTTTTAAACATGTAAGATAAAAATTATTTTAAAAATGTTCGATCCGATTTCATTTGTTTTCCACCGTGTCCTTCATTAATCTTAGTTCCGGTAACAAACATTTTTGTGTTCAATTGAAATTGCTTCTCTATGAGTTGCCCCCCTTTGAAAATAAGCTATCGGTCAACAAAACAGTAACTTAACTGTTTCATTTCATGGTAAAACCTTTATTATGCTTATTGTTTCTTCTATTTTGTCATACAATTGTTGCCAGGAAATGTAACCAAAGAATACTTCCGACATAATTGCTTTGAATCACCAACACTGTTCTACTTTCAGTTTGCACTCTGTGGTCTTGTATCTAGTTCAACACAAAACTTGACCTTTTAAAGATACTGAGAATAAAACACACTGGCATTTTTCATGTGGGGCGGGGTGCAAGCAGCAAGCCCCCTCCCCCCGTCACCCCCAACATGAACTCCTGAATCCAGTAGTGAAACTTCTATTTTTTGTTGTATAATTTTCAAACATTGACTTTTTTAAGACTTTGTTAAATCAACTTAGTTACATGCATAACTTTCTTTATTCTCTAATGTATCAGTGCAGAAATTTAACCCCAGGAATCTGCCTTTTTCTCAATTGAATGTATCTTTATGATCCACTATTTCTTGTGCACACAACATAAACTTCATATTGTATGACATACAGATATATAAACTGGTCGTCCAGGATAGATGGATTTCTACTCGAAAGCTCATTCAGCATACTTGGTTTGTAGATCAAAGTTGTGAGAGTAGTGTTCCATGGAAATCAACAGTGGGTGCGGTTCTGAAAAGACTGAATTAGATTCTGAAAACATATAGAGACATTTTTTTCACCCAATTTATTTTATATGATTGATGCATTAACACACATAGTGGTCGAAAATTAATACTGCAAAAAATTTTTTAAAGTCAGTCTTATTTTTGGTGGCATATACACGTGTATTGTGACAGTGTGCCATTACATGCACATGCAGTCGCTATCACAAGTGCTCGTGATAACTATATATATATATGTTAATCGCAAACGCTATAACTACAGCGTGCCAAAAATGATAGCTATCATGTGTGCAAGAGATAGTTATTGCATGTGAACGTAATTTAGTTACGGCATGTGCACACTACAGCTTTTGCATGTAAATGTGATGGTTATTGTGTGCGCATGTGATACAAAAGATATCTTCCAAATTGCCCCCATATGACCTTATAACAGATAGTAATCGTCCTTCATTTTGATTATTTTATTCTAAATGTTTCATATCATCTGTTGATTGCCACCAGGTCTTATTTTCTCCTGTGTATTCATCATCTTTTTTTTTTTTTTTTTTAAATGTTAAATTAATGAATTTTTCCCCAAATTTGCTATTTAGCCCTGGGTTTTTCTTGCCCAAAACAGTGATTTTTGAGGGTTAAATATACAACCTTTTACAGGTTGTTTCCAGTGCCAGATCCAGGAGTTCAGGTTGGTGGGGGGCGCTTTATTAAAATAATGTAGGAAGCTTTATTAAAATAATGTAGGAAGTGACAATGCAAATGGCTAGCAACTTGCATTGTCACTGCCTACATCATTTTAATATAGCCAAGCTGTAGGAAGGGTGTAGTTCGGTTGGGCTGGGAATCCAGGAGGAACTCCCCTGTGAATTTTTTTAATTTAAAGCTGTGAAATATTGCATTCTAATGAGTTGGGGGGTTGTGTGTCTATATCTATTATGTATGGTTGGGGAATTTTAGATTCATTTATTTTGATTTTTTATTTATTTATCTTACAACTTACATTCATTCCTCTTACAGCTCCTGATCATTCTTTTTATGACTTTTTAGTTTTATGGGTGAAATACAGATGGCATTAAAATGAGGTTTTGACTGTCCCTAGACATTGTTACTGCTGAAACTAACTTACACAACTGTTGCCATGCAGCACAAATCAGGTTTATTCAGTTTTATCTGTTTGTCAATGGGAGTTATAGAGTTTTCAGGACATGTTTTTTAGTGTCCTAGACACTGTCTTCTAGTCATAAATGCACAACTTGTGTGCATCCTCTGAAAAAATAAAATGCTGGCCACCAAAACTCACAAAATAGTATTACAAGGAACAATCATTTGGGAAAAAGTTAATTGTATTAAATGTTTTACATACAAAATCTGTCGTTCTTCAGAACATATATTGTGAAGAATTGATTCTTGAGAATTAGTCATGTTTCTAGATTTTTTCTCCACATACTTTCATCTTTTTGTTCAATCTCATATTGCAAAACTGCTGGAGAAATAATTTAGTAGTATGTTCCATTATTGAAGTTTTATCGTTGATTTCTTCTTCTTCATCTTTTAATAGGGTTGTTTCATAGTTGAATAAATATGCTGTCTAAAGCGAAACATTGCTGTGACAAAACGGCCTGGTTGTACAAACTACAGTCAAGATTTAAAAGTGTGGAAGCTGCAGTGTCTGTACAGACTGCCCGGGTGTCAACTACTGAGTATGAAAGAGCTATACCATTCAGTGAAATCCCAGGACCTAAAGGCCTTCCCTATATTGGAACAATGTTGAAGTATCGCAACGGTAAAATTTAGTTAATGATTTTAGCAATTTTTAGCTTGTCTGTTTCAGAGAAAAAGTCAAGCTATTATGATATAATTGTTGTTGTTGTCATGCAAAAACTTTATTGTAGCCCATTGCTCAAACTTTTAACAGACTAGACATCCACATGTGGTACTTTTGTTTAGAATAATGTGTTCTCTCCTAAGAGGCTAGTTACTTTCAAATATTTGAATTCTATTCTGGTTTTTAAGTTTGTAAACATTTGCATTAGTAATTAAGCTATTTTTATAGCATGGAAAAAAGTAATCTTGAGTCCTTAAGATGAAATGTTTTCCCAAAATTTGCTATTTACATCAGGATTTTTCTTTCCCAAAAGACATAAAAATGACACATTTTTCCTCCACAATTATTGTATTTAAACCCCTTCTCCATAACTAAAAAAAGTTTAGAAATATTATTCAAATGATACACTATCATTTGATCATTTGCAAAAATGAATTACTATAATATTCATACATTTTCCTTGCATCAGCTACAATTTGTGATTTGAATGCATCGCACTTCAAAAGTTAAGCTATATTAAAAGATTAGTTTGCTACAAGGCCAAATCATAGTAATGACTTTTCAGGTCCCGTAAAAAAATACAACATTGATCGCTACCAAGACTCAGTGATGGACTTGTATGAGAAGTATGGGAAGATCGCCAAGGAAACCATTGCCAACACAACCATTTTGCATCTGTTTGACCCAGATGACATCAGGACAGTGTTCAGTGTAGAAGGGAAGATGCCGTATGTGGCTCCACTGATGGAGACAACACAGCTGTATAGGAAGCACAAAGGCCTTGCCCTTGGCCTGGGAAACACGTAATATGCCATTAGATATTTAATGAAATGATCCAAAGGACTGGGGCATTTCCATGTACCTATTTGAATTTTGATATGAAGTACAATAGTTCCCGTCATTTTGTGCTAGTTATAATCATTCTCCTAAAGGCTAAACTCATTTGCACATAAATGCATTCTCATCTATGCTCCTGAGAGATCATTAAATAAATTGTTATTTGACTCTATTTTATAAGAAAATTAAATTTAAAAAGAAGTGAAAAAGTACTCCTGTATTGGGAAATTGCCTTTCAGATTGTGAATTCTATTTCATTTTGATTACTTTACCGTTGAATTCTTCTGTTCTACCCTTTAATATCTTTCTATACATCTGTTTAGAAGATCTTAATTATTTATACTAGACTTCAGGGAAGTCATATACATGTATATGTACTATGTACTATGTACTAGCATAGAAAAATATTTTAACCTTCTAAAGTGACTCTTTTTTCTTTCCAAAGACTTTGGTTTTTTTCCTGTGAAAAAATTCTATATTCATAAAACTTTTAGATTATGGACAGGTCTGTTTATGTCATTTTGTCATTTTTGCAGTCCTGCTAAAATTGTCTCATAACATTCAAACTTTTTTTTACATAAAGATATAGATTGCATAGTTAACCACACACTGAAAGAAAAGTAACATTAAGAGTGCTGGGTTGGGGGAAAAATGTTTCCACTATTCCCTTAAAGCTCTTGAATTTGTCTTCCTTTCCAAGGAAATGATGAGGCATTTTTATCACAGTGCATGTTTTAATAAAACATGAATTCCAGTTCAGGTCATGGACCCAAATCTTTAATTTGTTTATAGTTGTCAAATACATATACCAGTAGATACATTCAACTAAGTCCAATATAATGTAATATTTAGGTGTAGATGCCATGTACAATATTACCTTCCATCATTTTTGACAGTTATAGCTCTTTGATTTGAAATGTTCTGAATGATTGCGGCTTGTTAGACTTTTTTTACATGTTTAGAGGTACTTGTCTGAGCTGTATTTGTCTGTGTATAGAAATGGTGAGGAATGGTATCGACTCCGGAGCGCTGTTCAACAGATGATGATGCGTCCCCAGGCAGTAACTGTCTACCTCCCATCTGTTACGCAGGTGGCAGACGACTTCATCAGAAGAATTGAACAGATCTGTAATTCCAGCGGAGAGGTGTCTAACTTGAGGAATGAGATATCAAAATGGAATGTTGAATGTAAGTTTTATGAGGATATGGTATTTGAAAATATTATAAATCAAATGATTCAACCAGTGATCAAAAGTCTGCATTAATAATTACACAGTTAACTTTCTTTGAAGGTTTTGGAGACATTTCACTTTTTACATGTAAAATGGTAATTAGTTTACACACCCAGCAAACAACATATGAAAGATACTTTTGGTTACTGTTAGTTGACCACTTTTGCTTTCAGGGTCATTGCATGTAAATCAAGGTAAATCTGAGAAATGCATACAAAAGGACATATTTTCAAAATCTTTTTTCATTCAATTTTCAGCTGCAGCCATGACCGTATTTGAGCGGAGACTGAACTGTCTGAACGATGAACCGGGAACAGAGGTCCAGAACATGATAGATGCCAACACGGCCATGTTTACACTGTCAGCCAAGATGAAGTTCCAGCTCCCTCTTCATAAGAAGTTTAAGACACCAATATGGAGGAAACTTGTAGCGGCTGAGGACTGTGTAGTACAGTAAGTATGGCTGACAGCTTATTAGATTTATTGTGTATTATTTTATTCAATATATCCCCGCTTAACAGAATTTGGGGCTGTATAGGAATCAAATTCACCATGTTATGTTTCATCCCATCACATGACATCCCCTTCTACTCAGTGGTTGGAGAATCTGCTTCGGGAGCAGGAGGTCGTGGGTTTGAACCCTGGCCCCGACATACCAAAATTGTAAAAAATGGTACTGGTATAGCTCCCTTGCTTGGCATTCAGGGTAGTTCCAGGACTGGTTGGCTCGGTGTCAGGATAATGTGACTGGGTGTGGTGTCATGCCACATGTCTACGGTGGCAGCACTATATCTGTCTCAAGTAGACATCATCTCCAAATGACTGAAATACTGTTGTTGGGACATTAAACCCAATAAAAATACCACTTCTCACTTTACATGAAGACATCACCTTTAGTGATAACTCTAGTAATTTTTTCATTTATCTTAATTTGCCATTATTATTAGTCCCCTACCGGTGTTAACATCGGAGGGGACTATAGGTTTGCCCTCCGTCTGTCTGTCATCCATCCATCCATCCATCCATCCATCCAGATTCTGGAAATCTGGATCCCGCAATAACTTAAAAACTGTTTAAGATAATATTTTGAAAAGTCTTATATGAATAGATGGCAGTATGGAGATTCTGCACGTCACTTTGTTTTTTTTCTTGGACCAAAATTCTGGTTGCTGTGGTAATGGAAAAATTATGCACCTCACCGGTAGGGGACTCTAAGACAACGCCAGTTACTTGTTATTATTTAATTTTTACTTAGATAATGACTCCTAAAGGGTTGACATGCCAAACAGCCAAAAACTGACCAATTGATCTGGTAAATTGTATTCAGTTTTGAAGGGAGGCAAACAGACAGTATTTCAAACTACTGGCAGATATTCGTTTACCATATGCCATATGCCATCTTTGTCCATCTGCATTGTTGTTGTCAACTCGCAGGCTGATCAGGTTTTATGCTGTTCGCTGCTCCTCAATGATCTGGAAATGAGGACTTTAAAATTAAATTTGGTAAGGTTTAACTGTGGTTTTCTGCAGATCAGGCTTTATGTGGTACCTACTGAGTGCATATCAAAATGAGTCTATATGAGGGAAGGGGTTAAACAGGCATTTTTTTTAAACATTTTTTGTTCATTGTCATTTCTTAAAGAGTGTGGCCAGACCGCATGGTATATAACGTCATGAGCTACTGCATTTTTTTGCATTGATTCAGAGGAAAAAACTGCTGTAAGTATTTTATTTCATTATCAATTTTAATGGTATATAGCGCATGCAAAGTGGAATATTGAGCCCTACACATCTGTCACGATGATTCTTTTGTCAGATGTACAGGTTTTCTTAACATTCGAGTAAATGGTATGAATTCATGAAATTTTGTTTGCTAACACATAAAACACATCACTAATAATGATTTCCCTAAATGTAAGGAAACACTGTTCATCTTACAAAAGAATCAGTAGGGCTTTTGTGTAGTGAAAAGTTTTCTGTTTCGCATATACTATATCCCATTAAAATTGGTGAAGAAATAAATGACTTATAGCAGTTTTCTGTTTCGAAATGAGGCAGATGCTGCTGCTTGTGAAAGCTTAAAATGACACCATATACCAAGTGGTATGGCCACACTGTTAAATCACCTACTTACCAAACAACAGAATAAATCAATGGAACACCTACCAAACTCTATCCTTTTTTAGGACCAGTCAGCAATATCTGAATGAAGCTATAGTTCAGATACGCCACCTGCTGGATAAAGGAGAGCTTACAGAGGGCCGTTACAACTTCCTCACATATCTTCTGGGTCGAGAACAGTTAGATCAGAAAGATGTCGCCATAATCACACTCTCCCTGTTTGGAGATGGACTAAGCACGGTCAGTCCATAGAGAGGGTTTCTTGCTTTTAAATCATTCTGAATGTGCCTCTGTGGAAAAAATTTGCATGAACTACATTTTGTACTTCTTTTAATTTTACTTTTCCTCTTTTCTTTTCATTTTCAAAATCAATAAATTGCCAATGAGACACACTATTTTGTAGTTTAACTGTTTCATTTTGATTTCTTAAGGATATGCAGATGCTAAAGTGTCTTAGAACCAAACAAAACAAATCAGATGTGTATGAATATAATTTTAAAAAAAAAGAAGAAAATTTTTAATAATTTTGGTTCTCTGATTACAGACATCCCCTACTCTAGCCAGTAACATTTACTGCCTGGCTCGATACCCGGAGGTCCAAGAGAAGGTGTACCAGGAAGTTAGAGGAGTTATCCCCCCTGGCAGCCAGATCACTGCAGAGATGATTAACAAAATGTCCTACCTTAAAGCATTTGTAAAGGAAGCATTCAGGTAACAAAATGTCCTACCTTATTGCATTAGTTAAGGAAGCATTCAGGGAACAAAATGTCCTACCTTATTGCATTAGTTAAGGAAGCATTCAGGGAACAAAATGTCCTACCTTATTGCATTAGTTAAGGAAGCATTCAGGGAACAAAATGTCCTACCTTATTGCATTAGTTAAGGAAGCATTCAGGGAACAAAATGTCCTACCATAAAGCATCTGTTAAGGAAGCATTCAGGTTAGAAAATAAATAATTGTTATTTTCTCGCCTCACAAAGTATAATGAGGCTATACAGGATTCATACATTTTCCTGTCCTGTCCCATTTTACAGAAAAGATCCAATGTCGTTCCTTCTTGTTGAGTGAAGGCTATGTAGCAGGTATAACTCTAGCTTAAGCTGAAGGAATTCAGAATTCAAATCATGTTAAAAGTTTTTTTTACAGGCTACTTGTATCGACATATTCTCAGGAAGTTGTGTTTTTTTTAAATTTATGCCCTATCCCTTATTTCCTGAGCACCAGTACAATACAAATTTAATGTTGCATTTAGTGGATCTGCAGGTTGTAGGTTCAATCCCGTATATGGACAAGATTCTGTAGTTATACTCTCTGGCCTTTAGTACATACATGTATACTGACCCAACCCTGGAACTATCAAGAGGGATAATTAGTAGAAGTTAATTAAGAAAACTTATTTCTAAATTGACATGAGAACTGTTTGTTTATACCTAAAGCTGGAAACAAAAACGCCTGCTCCTAAAGATGTGTTTCAACTCTTAGCAGCAGTCATGTTTATCAAAAAACTATATTTCAGTGCTTGGTATGGCATCATAATATAATGCACTATCCTCGTGTACATAGAAACCAAATCCACAAGAATGTGTTGTCAACATGATTTCAGAATGTTAAGCTTTTATTCCAGGTTTTTCCCCATTGGTCTGGACGTGGCTAGAATCCCACAACAAAACCTAGTGATCCGAGGTTACCAGGTGCCTGCTGGGGTAGGTTACATTTGTATTAAAAATCTTGTCCATTGAAAAGCTTGATTGATACTTATTCAAAGAAACTGACTGAACAATATGATAGGGACAACAGGTGTATAAGTAGGATGCAGAATCTTGTTGAATTGAAATGAAATGCTTTGATATTGAATGTAAAACTACAACTAAATGAAAAAGTCTAAGATATGTAAGAGTAAAAAAATACGGTAAATATCATTGTTATCCTCAGTGCTGAGAGGGAAAATACTGCAAGCAAGTCTGTGCACATCCTTTATTAGAGCACTCACTGAATTGATGCCTTAACCCTTTCCCTCATATCGACTCATTTTGACGCACTCAATAGGTACCACATAAACCCTGATCTGCAGAAAACCACAGTTAAACCTTACCAAATTTAATTATAAAGTCCTCATTTCAAGACCACTGAGGAGCAGCGAACAGCATAAAACCTGAGTTACTCGCAGGCTGATCTGGTTTTATGCTATTCGCATAGGTCTTTTCATGGTGTCCTCTATGAGGGAAAGGGTTAAAATATCATTTAGTTTAACAAATCAGTTAATCTTTCTGGTGTTATTTGTACAAAATACTGTACTTGACAATAATATAAAATAATATTTCTCTAGATTCACTATTTGAAAATAATTTCAGGATACAGAAAGGTAAGAGATTTACTCAAGGGTGAAATTTGCAATATTGTGTTCTAGTACCTGTGCATATTAAAGGAGGGAAAAGAGCTGTTTTTATCTAAATAGTATAATACATCTCTATTCCATACATCTCCTTCTGGGAGTTTTATGATACAAATTATGTTACATTTAATTGGGTTTTTGTTAGATTTTTTTCTTCAGTTCTTGAAGTTGTATTTGGATAGTAAGTTCCATACAGATTTTGAGAAATAACAAAGTAAAAATGAAATAAATTTAGAAGCAGTTTTTCACTCTCATATTGTACTTTTACTGTATTAAAAAAAATCAGAAAAAAATGTTTTGAATTGAGCTTCGTAAATAAAACCATGTTCTAAAAATGTCTAATGTTTTATTTTATATTTTATTTTTTTATTATTATATCTTTGTATTTCTTGGATTAAAATTGACCATTTACAACTTAGTTATGCCATTTTATATCATGGTGAGTTGAAGAAATCTCAAACCAGAATGAGTAAGATGTTCAGTCTGAACAATATTTTGGTATTCTATCCTCATCATTCAACATCACAGTATAGGTCCATTACATATTTGACTGAGTTTTCATTTTTGCTTTATTATTATTTTTTGAAAAATTAGCGAATTCATCCAACAGTGATTCAAGACATTTGCCTGGATGTCATATAATTTGTGAATTTAAGAATTAGGGAAACACTTTAAATGATTAAAAAAAATGCACCAGTGAAATCAAAGAGGTATACAGTACATAGGAGTTGCAGACGGTAAAACTTAACTTACAGTGATAGTGAGATATCATGTTTGTAGTTTCAGGTAGAAAAGGTCATTATGACATTTCTTTATATTTCTTGTGTTTCCACTCTTCTATCTGGTGAAGTATGCTTGTACCTCATTTCTGGAGAAAGTAGAAGTGGTGCTGGAGTTTGAAATCTAGAAGTGTGTCCATTAGACACGGATGCATGCTACATGATTTTAGATGGACAGACACAACTGATACAGAGATGCATGGACAGACAAGGGTCTATTTAAACACACATACAGTTGGTGTGTGTGTATGTGGGGGGGGTGTCATAGAATCATAGAAAGCTTGATGTTAAATTTGAATGATTACCATATCACCTTATGCCAGCTATGGTATTGTTGTCCATTGTCAGTAGTTAGCTTTTATTGACTTCAATGAAATCAATGAGTAGAAATAAATGAAATTTGGCATGGGGGATCTTTGGGTGGTTCTTCCTAAAAGTTTATGAAATAAACCTGATCCATATAGAAGGCATCTAAACCAGTAGAAGTTAATTTTTGAATCTATATTATCTTATCCTCAGTAAGCAATGGTTAGAATTAAATTTCATTTTGCAGAAATGATCCAACTGAAATTGTTCTGATTTTCTTTATACATATATTATCAGTTTTGAAAGTTTCAGTGTTATTCATTGTGTGTGTGTTGGGAGGGGGGGGGCTGATTTCCTCAGTAAGCTTAAATCTCGCAGCTGTTGGGAGCCATAAGGTTAAATCTTAAGTAATCTATGAAGTTTAGGTTGAATGGTACTCAGTGAGCAATCTAGGGCCACGATGGCCGCCTTTCTTTTTCTTTTTTTTTTTCTTTTTTTATATGTGAGTCCCATACTGGAAAATTATGCTTATTGCTTAGATTAATGTTTCAATCTTTGAAATTCAGAGCTGTATAATGCAATCAATGTCTTATACATGTGTTTCTGCTTTAATAATATTGATTAAAACAATCATAGTTGTAAAATCATGTTACTTTTAAGTGTATAGCATTAAAAACATGAATATTAACTGTTTGTATAAGAAAGACTCCTCCACAAGGTTATGGGAATATATTATTTTTTATTTCTTTGCTTTTTGAAACTAGGTGTGGATGTGCAGATTTTACAGTTTTCAAAAAAAAAAAAATCTTGTAAAAGAATAAATGAGCATAATTACACAAGTATCAGTTGGAAATCAATTTCTTTCATGTTAAATGCATAAAACAGTATTGGAATTTGTTCAATTAAGCTGTTAAAAGTATTTCAGTAGGACAATATAACTTTGGCGGTCAAAGTAAATTCCGTATTGTTTCTATAAGCTGGATTTCACCAAGACATTTTGAAAATATCTCCAAAGGCATACATTAACAGATTTTAAAAAAAAGAATAGGAATGAATGTCAAACTTAGATTCAAATCATCTAGCTTTCCTTAATGAGTCTGTTACTTTCTTGACCTCTTGATACAAACACATTGGCTCAATCCAGGAACCACAATGATAAGTAGTTTTCTGTTACACATTATTTGTTTCACCCTCATCAAGACAGAATTTCAGCCCTATAGACAATTTAAGATGGGGTTCAGCAGTACTGGCTATAATCTATAATTCGCTGATTTAAACTGACCAAAAAGTGACTGGGAAAAATCAGCCAACTGAACAATGTGTGGAATTTTACACCAGCATTAAGATTAGGTGTTCAGAGGGCTTGTTGATATACAAAGGTTTATGTCTCATTTAATAGCAAAATGGTCTATAGCAACAGATGGAGGAAGATCCCGAGTAGTCAGAGGCACTTGGGTAGATCTACCCACCTACTGCAAGCCAGCTGGAAGGCTTCCTCACATGAATTTCTTAAGAAATGTTCATGCTTGTGAGAATTACTGATTTAAAGAATACACTGGTACATTGATTCCCAACTCTCTGAAAAGAGGTGAGCTTGAACTCTTTCATATTCAATACATGCTTGAGATACTCACTGAGTTTATATTCATTTTGTGTGTCAGACCCATGTTGAGCTGAACAACTTTGTGATGTTTATGGACACCCAGTATTTTCAAGAACCGACTCAGTTCAAACCGGAGCGCTGGCTGCGAGATGGCTCGGCAGAGAACATACATCCCTACATCCTCACACCCTTCGGTCACGGACCCCGCATGTGTGCAGGTAGTTATACATGAACTTTAAACATCATAAAACATGATCAGCCTGCATGATTCTTGATTACAGGATGATTCAGATCAGACAAGCTGCATAAGTTGTTTTGTTTATTGACTTGGGTTTAATGTCCCATTAACATTATTCAGTCATTTTGGGATTTCGTATATATGAGACTGATATAGTGCTGCCTTACTGAAGTTACTGTCATATCAAATGATAGACAAGAGGCATAATACCACAACCAGTTACATTATCCTGAAACTGGGCCAACCAGTTAGTTGTTACTAAGCAAAATGAAGCATACAGGAAATTGTTGTAATTGCAATGTAAGGAAAATTCATATGATTCTGTTACAAAATGAAACTCCCACTGCTTACCTGCTAAAGACATGTTGAAGGATTGCCTACAAAGAATGAATCATCATTATTCATTATCAGAAAATTGGGATGTGTGTGTGGGGGATGGGGTCATAGAATCATAGAAAGCTTGACTTGACTTGACTGTGTGAGTTAACCGTCGCTTCAACAGTATTTCAGTCATATAGTGACGTCCAGCTAATTACAGGTGGAGGAAGACCCTGAATGCACAGAGGCATCTGGGTAGAACCACCAAACTACAGCAAGCCAGCTGGAAGGCTTCCTCTCATGAAAATCCAAATGACCCTGCCTGGATTCGAACCCACGCTGTGAGGGGCTGAGTGAGTATTAAAGTCAGCGACTTTACCCTGTCGGCCACGGAGGCCCCCCATAAAAACCTTGATGTTAAATTTGAATGATCACCTCACCACCTTATGCCGGCTATGGTATTGTTGTCCGTAGTTTGCTTTTAATGACTTCACCTCTTAAACAAATGAGCAGAAATAAATGAAATTTGGCATGGGGGATCTTTGGGTGGTTCTTCTTAAAAGTTTGTGAAATAAACCTGATCCATATAGAAGGCAACTAAACCAGTAGAAGTTAATTTTTGAAACTTTATTATCTTATCCTCTATAAGCAATGGTTAGAATTAAATTTCATTTTGCAGATGTAAATTTTAATCTGCACTTAAGATTCTTTCATGGCCTTCACAGACTTTGAGCATTGCTCAAGAGAGAATTTAGCACTACTCTTGATTTATTTTTACGCAGGACGAAGGTTTGCTGAGCAGGAGATGTACGTGGTGATCGCCAAGCTGCTTCAGAGGTTCCGTCTGGAATGGCCGCATGCTCACGACCTGCGGCAGAAGTATCAAATACTGATGGTACCTGATGCTCCAGTGGACGTTGTCTTCCATGAACGATAGCTGTATTGGATAGAGGGAAGTCCTGGATTGGATGACAGCGGGGCTAAAAATTGTGCAAGTGGGGAGCACCTTAAAAATCATTATTTTTCAATCTTAGTTTTAATTGAAAACAATTTTCTTGGTGTATGATGGAATTGTGCTCTACAAAGAGTAAGGGCCAAACTTCATGAATGAATGTAGTGGGGTAATCTTTCATTGATGATTCCACTCAAAAATTCCCCAGAGAACAGTATATTAGTGTGAAGGATAGCCTTGTCATCTCAAATATGTGATATTATATGGCCAGTTGTGGGGTCAGGCCATTTTGGGTCAAGCTCATTTTGGGGGTCACAGTCATTGGGGTCAGGGTTATCTTGAGTCAAGGTCATTTTGGGGTCATTTGGATCAATGTCATAATTGGAGCAGGGCCATTTTAGGTGAAGGTCATTAAAAGGTCAATCCCATTTTGGGTCAAGGCTGTAATGGCTTGGAAATGAAAGGGAGAAGTCAAAATCAAATGAGATTCCTTTCATATCAAGAGTTTGAAGAGTGTCACACTAATGTAGCAGTATTTCACATGTAGATTTATGCTCAAATACTTCCCAAATGATTATAGTTTTGTTTAGGTTTAGTTTTTGTTATTAAATGATGTGAAATGTATGAATACAGATTTTGAATAGATTGGGTTTTCGTTCACTGATTGTTAGTAGATAATAAATGCACCCTTTAATCAGAATGAGATTTTCAGTGATTTATAAAGGAATATGGATAGATAAACCTGTTAAATATTTAGTTCATTGTACCCTAACTTCACAAAGTGAAGGGAAACCATATACGAATCATTGTCCCAGTGCCTCATTTCCCGTCACACGTTAAAGTATTTTCATATCGCTAATTTTAGGGAGAGGGTGTGTGTAGCAGTGGTATTCCTCACATTTAGTGATAGGTCTAGGTGAAACCAATGGTTGTGTTCTGACCGAGGAAAGATGAGTTAACAGATGTATCACTGTATGGCAGTTAATTGTTTTAAATTTATCATATTCAGCATCCTTTTATAGAGCTAGTCAAACCTGTCTTAAGTGGTCAATTAATGGAACAAGATAAAATGGCTGCTTAACAGAGGTGGCCACTAAATGAAGGTTAAACACTAGAACTGTCGCCTAAGGGCTTACTAATACCCCCCCGCAAGTGTTTTTGTCAAACATGGCTTTGGAGCATGAAATCAGAATTCTTGTATGCAACACTCCATCTTAATATACAGAGGACATATGTGCCAACTACCTAGAAATCTAGTGATCCTTTGTAACACATACCTATGGATATACCTATGTCTATGGATAAATATCATTAAGATTCACTGAAATCTATCAATGGAAGAAAATTGTAAAACAAATACCATCAAAGGGACATATCTTTAAAACAGGGGGGAGGGGGGGGGGTAACCCAATGTTATATAGAAAAAGCGCTTCTACAATGTCTAAGGATGAATGGCAGCAAGTTTCATCAAAATCCTTCCAGTAGTTTAGGCGAAGTAGTCCGCAGAAGTTTGTAATGCAAAAATCATCAAAGGGGCATAACTTGGAAAAAGGGGAGGTAACCAAATGATATATAATAACCGCTTTACAATGTCTAAGGATATGCAGCAAGTTTCATCAAAATCCTTCCAGTAGTTTAGGGAGTAGTCCGCAGAAGTTTGTAATGCAAAAATCATCAAAGGGGCATAACTTGGTAAATAGGGGAGGTAACTCAATGCTATATAGATGTCTAAGGATCATTGACAGCAAGTATCATTAAAATCCTTCCAGTAGTTTAGGCGGAGTAGTCCGCAGAAGTTTGTAATGCAAAAATCATCAAAGGGGCATAAATTGGTAAATAGGGGAGGTAACCAAATGATATATAGATAACGCGCTTCTACAATGTCTAAGGATCATTGCCAGCAAGTTTCATCAAAATCCTTCCAGTAGTTTAGAAGGAGTAGTCCGCAGAAGTTTGTAATGCAAAAATCATCAAAGGGGCATAACTTGGTAAATAGGGGAGGTAACTCAATGCTATATAGATAACGCGCTGCTACAATGTCTAAGGATCATTGACAGCAAGTATCATTAAAATCCTTCCAGTAGTTTAGGCGGAGTAGTCCGCAGAAGTTTGTAATGCAAAAATCATCAAAGGGGCATAACTTGGTAAATAGGGGAGGTAACTCAATGCTATATAGATAACGCGCTAATACAATGTCTAAGGATCATTGCCAGCAAGTTTCATCAAAATCCTTCCAGAAGTTTAGGAGGAGTAGTCCGCAGAATTTTGTGTCTACAGACGGACGGACGGACAGACGCACGGACAGACGGACGGACAGACGGACGGACGGACGGACAACCTGATTCCAGTATACCCCCCCCTAACTTCGTTGCGGGGGGGTATAATAAAACAAAATGTTAATTTGGGGATATTGAAACTGGCCATTAAATGCAGGTTGACTGCGTATTAGAGGTGACCATTAATACAGGTTCAACTGTATACAATTATCAGAAAGTTCCACAAGGAAATCAGTTATTTTCAGTCTCCTACAGGTTTTCACTCCAGAGGGTACTATAGGTTTGTCCTCTGTCTGTCCATCCAAAAGTCTGGATCCATTGATAACACAAAAACTTTAAAGTTTGATGAAACTTGGTATATCAACAGATGGCAATATGGAGATTATGCACCTCACTGGCAGAGGACTTGTGTGTTGCAAGCAAAACTAGTGACTTGTTTTCTGTTTTGAGTCGTAGAATGTCTCAGGGTCTAACCAGTATTAACCCTTTCCCTCGTATAGACTCATTTTGACACACCCAATAGGTACCACATAAAGCCTGATCTGCAGAAAACCACAGTTAAACCTTACCAAATTTAATTATAAAGTCCTCATTTCCAGACCACTGAGGAGCAGCGAACAGCATAAAACCTGATCAGCCTGCGAGTTACTCGCAGGCTGATCTGGTTTTATGCTGTTAGCATAGGTCTTTTCATGGTTTCCTCTATGAGGGAAAGAGTTAAACACATACATTAAAAACTTTTTTTGAAAAATTCATTCAGCAGATTCAAACTAGAAATGAAAAGAAATGCTTCATTATATGAACATGTACATTCAACAGATGTGGGGGCTATACAGAAATCGGGCTCGTCCTGTCGTATCCTGTCCTGTTCTCTCTCACATTACCTGAAGACAAGGTGGGATGTGGTATTAATCACCTTTAATGTTTTTGGGGGGGTTGGTGGGGGTGCCTTTTTTACCAGTCTAACTTTAAATATGCTGAATGAATTAATTATATTGTGTTAGACAATCATTAAAAAGGAGTTTATAATCCCTATTTATATGTGTATTTAGATATTTGTGCTGACTTGTTGCATGGTTGTAAATCAAGTACTATGTGTTAGATATGAAAGCCTATTTTAACAAAATACGTACATGTATATTATTTTTGTTGAATTTTGCCTCATTTACATACTTAAAGTATTTCATAATAATATTTTGTATAAAATTTGTGATATTTTTAAATATAAAGATTTTTACCAGTACATCCGGTCCAGTAATTGCTTGATTTTCACAATTGTTTTTGTATACCAAAGACTAATATTGAAAGGTATTAATCTTATATCAACGCTGGAACCAGTATTAATCTTGAGCAGACTGCAGAAGTTTAGTGACTCATGATCAGGCCCAGTGTTCTAGAAAATAAATACTTAACTCTTTACTTTATGAATATTCATGTACAATTTTATGATTAATGTTAATTTACTGCTTCTTTAACCCTTTCCCTCATATAGACTCATTTTGACGCACTCAATAGGTATCACATAAAGCCTGATCTGCAGAAAACCACAGTTAAACCTTACCAAATTTAATTACAAAATCCTCATTTCCAGACCACTGAGGAGCAGCGAACAGCATAAAACCTGATCAGCCTGCGAGTTACTCACAGGCTGATCTGGTTTTATGTTGTTCGCATAGGTCTTTTAATGGTTTCCTCTATGAGGGAAAGGGTTAAATGGAATACGAGACAGTTGACTTTTCTGTGCTATACAGAGTGGGTACAGACTGAGCTATGATACTGTAAGGGGAGACCCTGATCAGACAGCTCCTGAAAGAAGCTATTTAATCTGTTTCTACCTACTTATTCTTAACAACAAAAAATGGACATTAGGGATTTGGGTATATATTCTTGTTTGAGTATGGGATCATACATGTACTTGAGTATTCCTAAGAACACCTGGTTGGTGATACACTGTTTCATGGGTTGATTTGAATTTTATATTATTTAGATAAAGACATTGGAATACATTGGATATATCTTTATTGAATAGTCAGTGCAATAAGGTCTACTGCAATTAATGTCTACTGCATTTCAACATTGACATGAGATACATTATTTCATTTTGAAATCCCTTTTTGGGATATGAATGTATGTACATTGAGAATTTAATTAATGCGTGTATTTTACTGTAAGAATTTTTTTTTTATATTTTGAAGTATTGATGAAATAAGCATCCCAGTCTGGCTGCACATTTTTCTCACTTGGTTACACATGAACTAGAAATCATGTTAACTGACTTGATATTATTGAAATAATTCATTGATATCTAAGATATCAGAAGATAAAAAGATATCAGAAGATAAAAAATGTAAACATTCTTTAAATATTTTCATTTTGATATTAGTTAAATCAATTAAAGATATAAAAGGTAGTACCTGTTGTTTTTAATGTGTTTTTTAGGCATATTGAAAAATGTGTCATTATTTTGAATCCAGCAGCCACTTTGATATATGCTTATTGAACGTTTACAATTGCCAGTATTAATTCTTTCCAACTCTGCAGATAATCATTGCTACCGTTATTTATTGTGTTCCTTTTTTATGTTAGTGCCTGTTGAAAGCTTGTGAATATCAGAAATTGGAAAGAAAAAAATCTTTGTTTGTTATCAGATTTATTTCTACCTTTCTTTGCTTGTTTAGAAAACAGCAAATTTAACTTATTTGAATGATAGCTGTTAACCTATTAAAGCAAGCTAGTTTTTCATTATGTTAGAAATCACCAGTGACACTTGTATGTTTATTTTCACACACAAAATATCAGAGATAAATAAACAGATTTTTATGCACTATTGCGTTTCTTTTTTATCATGTTAAAAGTTTTTAGGATATGAACCTGGTTACGCATAATCATGCACTCATCTAAATCAAAGGTCATTAAAATGAAGGCCACAAGGATTTATCCATCTTTACTCCCATTATCAACAAATGTTAAGGTTACATGAAGGTCAAGGTCACATTTACATGACCCTATTTAGAGGTGTATGATGTATAAATAAATATAGTATTAATTGAATATATTGAGGGATGAGAACTATTTTTTTTTCAAATGAAAGGTGTAGAAATCAGGACTTGTCAGTGTACTGGTTTGCCATGGATCCTCCATGATGTATAGAAATAAATGTTTTGATTACTATTTGTCGTGTTCTGTAATTCAACACAACAGTGTTACAATGTAATCCTGTGGATTGATACCATATCAGTTATCATGTAGGGTGGTACCATGTACATCAGTAGTTGATGAGGGATGATACCATATCAATTATCTTGTGGAATAATACCACATCCAGGTGTGTTATCCTTGCACCAAGTTGTTATCCTTCTATATTGTGCACCAAGTAAGGAGTCACGCCAGGCGTGCGTTCAGTATGCCGAACCGTATGCAACTGTATGCTTGCTCGGTGTCCTAAACCATGAATACAGCATTAGGTGCACATGCAGAGCATGGGATATGGTCCTAAGACAACTCCATAGCTAACTGTAAGTGACTGGTTGCATACAGTTTGGCATACTGAACACACTCCAGGACAAATTATTAAACTGGAATGTTATATCAGAGACTCAAACCCTCAGCCTACCACTTCTGAAGTAGAGATATCTAACACTAGGTTACCGGACTAGTGATACTATCATTGTGTAATACAATGTGACCCAGTGCACACAGATGATCAGTGTAAGAATCTTATTTTGGAGCTCACCTGTTTATTGTTTGCTTTGATAAACGTCCCAATGATATTATTTCAGTCATGTGGGGATATAGTATTACCACATTGCTATATGATCCATACAAAAGTGGCAGGACATCATTTCTGTCACATTGAAACCAGGTAAATCTGTCCTGGAACTACTCTTATTTTCTGAGTATATGTACAAAGTATCTGTACATACCAGTATTATTTTTATTGACTTGGGTTATGTGGCAGCCCAAGATTGAACTCACCACCTCTCATCCTGGGCCAGATTATCTAGCCACTTTGCCTTTTGGGGCTAACCTGCTGTAGAGATCACCTGTATATGACAAAATAACCTACTAGACAATGCATGTTGAAGCTGTCAGTGCCTATTCCGTTACTCCATACATCGCTCGTGGGATTATTAGTTAGCATTTGCTCATTATTGACTATTTGAAAAGCCACGCCGCTATTTGGCGCACTAGGTAGTGGGGATTTATGGACCAATAGAAACTATCATACTTCCTGCACTTAGACAAATCTTTACCAACTTACAGATCTCCAACTAAAGAGTACTCATTTGTGTAAAAGCAGCATTTTGATTGGTTGATGTACCTCTTATGAATATCCTTATAATGATGAAGTGGTAGCCAAGTATCCCATGGCTGACAGATGTAATAGGCAGCCGTAGGTATCTGACGCTGGGGATCAACCCTGTGCCCACCTTCTGAGACAGAAGCTAAACCAATCATCCACATGGGAAGGTTTTTCATAGGCAAAACAATATCAACAACACTGTTATCCATTTTTTATTAAGAGTGAGAGCAACTACTTATACCGTAAATTGAGCACAAATGTTTGTATATCAAATACAACAAAAAACACACGCACCAATCACTGCAACATTTCAAATATATTGACATTATATAAAATCTTATATTAAAAATCACCCAAATTTCCGATGCCTTTGGCTGCTATGTTCTGTGCATGTTCAAACATTGTGACCTCTCCGACACAATACTGACAAGGAATGGAAGCATGTGTACATTGTCTTGGTAAAAATACAACAATCAAAACAAATTATTTATTTACAACATTTTCTAAAATATACAAAAATAATTTTGGATAAATTAAGCTGATATGATCAAATTATAGGCAAAAAATATTGAAGAACAATTCATGTCTGTAATACTGAAAAAATATTCTGAATAAATTTAACCCTAAAAATCAAGTTCTATCTCGCCCAAGGTAAAAGTTGGAAATTTAAAAAACCCTGAAAATCCTGATTTTAGCATTTTCTATATAGTTTTATATAAAATAAATTATTTGGCAATCAGAAAAACCTAAGTTCAGGAAAATTCCTGAAAACTTTTACCCATGCACACCCTTCTCACCTGCTGTAAGCAGTCTCAATTGTCTGCAGTCAATCTGTCTGTCACATTTTTTCTGTTAAGCTTCTTTCAGCAGGTGACACATGCGTTCTAAGGAATACTTCATTTCTTTAAACTGAATCAATTATTGATGACTGTGATACGGACACAAAGTGAATTGATATGTAAAACCAATCCTTTTCTGATTTCAAATGGTACTGAGTTCATCTTTGTAAAGTGTGACTCAAAAAATAACATTATAGTCATACACCTGCAGTTTATCAATAAAACAAAATTAATATTTAGTATCTAAGAACTACATTTTAGAAATATGTTCATGACACTTAACAATAAAATCTTCAATAACTTATGCATAACTTAACCTATGTTATAAAACATATATGTCCATAAATAGATATTCCAACAAAAGTGACCATAAATAACCCATTAACTCTAATCAAATTGACAATAAAGATACATTTTATCTATGGCCAAGACCTAGATTCAAATTACTAATGATAAAATTTTCATTTCATTTTTTCCCCCATTCATATTTAAAATAGTAAAATTAGTATAGATGTTCTTGCTGCTTCACAATACCTTTTCTTGTAATTAATAACAAAAAAGTTCTTAAATATTAACTGGATTTTACAAATACAATGACAAATTTTGCAAAGTCAGCTGATTCCCTCCCCCCAACCCACACTCAAACAACCTAGAATTACATGCACAGACTAAATAGATCTTATGCGAGTTACTCACAGGCTGATCTGGTTTTATGCTGTTCGCATAGGTCTTTTCATGGTATCCACTATGAGGGAAAGGGTTAACAAATTGACCATTATACTACAAAATATCAAATATCCCAAATTATTTCCCTGGTGAAATTTATTCAAGAGGTTAATCAGTCATTACTAAATCAAATGTCCCTGAAAAGATTACTCTTCTTGCCAAGTTAGATTACCATAGCAATGGCCAGTGTCTTTTCTTATCTTTCAAGAAAACCATTGCTTATATTCAACACCTATTTGTTATATGTTAGGAAAACCACCACAAAACAATCTGAAAATTAGTAGAATCAAACACATCACAGATGTCCAAGTCTGCCATCATACGCTCACTACAAGTAACTTGTTCAAAGTTAATTTTCTACGCTTGGTTGGAAACATACAATACAGTTAAATTGTTCAAAATCTAGTCCTGGAGTGCAAACTACAACATCTTCAGAAATCTGCAGTCTTGTGTCTCCATGATTAATTCAGCTGATTTTCCTTATGTTCCATCTTGTGTCGATTGATCCAGTCATTCACTGTAGAAAAAGAAATAATTTTATCTTATTTATTTTTTCTGTTAAAAAGTACTGAAATTTAATAATTACAAAATTGAAGCCTTATGTCTTCAAACTTACTAAACAAAACTTAACTATAATCAAACTTAATGAAAGTAAAATGCAAATGGTTAACAGAATATTATTTTGTCTGTTCATATTAAAATTCAAGGCATTTATATTTTATACAAATCCCACTCAATATATCTGAGTTGGACCAATACTTCAATGGACCTATGGATTTTTAGCTCAATTGAGCACTTGTGCTCAGGATGAGCTTTTGTGACCGCCTTTTGTCCATCGTCCGTAATCAAGAATTGCTTGTGAACACTCAGTTTTGGCCCAATCTTCATGAAAATTGATCAGGATGTTTGTCTACATGAAATCTTGTTTGAGTTCGAAAATGGGTCACATGGGGTCAAAAAATAGGTCACCTGGGTAAATCTTAGGAAAACCTTATGACCACTCTAGAAGCCTCATTTTTGGCCTTACCTTCATGTAACTTGGTCAGAATGTTTGTTTACATCAAATCTGGGATAAGTTCAAAAGTAGGTCACATGGGGTCAAAAAGTAGGTCACCAGGGCAAATTTTAAAAAAAACTTTGTGAACACTCTAGAGGCTACGTTTTTGTCCCAGTCTTTATTAACCTTGATAAGAATGATGAATGCATGAAATTCCAGATGAGTGCAAATTTAGGTACAATTTAAATCTAGGTCACTTAGTCAAATGTTAGAAAAACATTGCAAACACTTTAGATGCCACATTTTTTGTAATCATGCCTAACACAGCAATCTTACTCTTGTGAGCGACACAGGGTCATCTTGGCCATCTTGTTTAAAGTACTTTAGTTACTATGACAGAACAAAGTTCAGAGTAAGAAAATTACTTGAGGTATAGCAAGCTTTAACATTTATGCAAATCTAAATCCTGATATAAGGCCTTTGAGTGCAAAGATGCATCCATATGATTCTTTAATGAGATCTCACATGCAAAACTAATATATACTTTATAAAGACCATAATAAAAGGACAATAAGAGAACTTACCCTGACAGTCACGTCCACAGTAATACCTGACAGCTGTCACACCCTCCTCCTTACACCTGGAACAAACAGACAAGTAAATGTTATTTGTAATGCTGTTTTTCTTTTTTGTATGAAAAAACAAAAGTTAAATGTACATTCTGAACAATGTTCAGCTAAAATGATTTGCAAAATTTAAATCTAGCAAAATCTTGGGCAGATATTAAAGTGTAGGAACAACCAATCGGACAAAAGTTCAACTTTATATCTGCTACGCTACACAAGGATCTAAAGATGATGCATAGATGTTAGTATTCTAGATACTATTCATTAGCCAATCAGATTGTAGCTTTCATGATTTTAAAAGTGTTCAATTTCTATTTTTAGCACAGTTATGAACCACCTGAGAATGTAAACATGGCTGAAGATATGCAGGTACATACAGCTGGAGCGGCAGAGACCGTAATCAGTTGGAAGTATCACAAAATAGTCTGTCTTTATTAATCAAACAGTTAAATATATCAAGTTGCTTAGGTTTCAATTCATTTATTCCAATCCTCTCTATAACAGATTCTTACACTCTATTGATGTATGTTTTCTGTCATTTTGACAAACCAGTTAAATATCCTTTGAAAGATGTTCCCTAATTGACTGAGATATTTGAAAACTAGTCTTACAGGAGAACAATTCAAATGGGTCATCCTCAGATGGAAGATTGTGTACTTTAGTTAAATTAAGGAACAACTTACTTTTGACACTTTTTGAAGGTTTTCCTAGTCGGCTCCTGTTTCCCACAGTTGGAGCAGTTTCTCAAGGAATCCTTCCCAGCAGCCTCAGTTTCCATTTCTCCTCCATCAGCACCTTCAGAAACTAAAGAGCTATTTTCTTCTTTGTCGTCTGCTACAGGGTTCTTGCTCTCATCTGGCTTATCCTGTGTCTGACTGTGTCCTTGTTCTTTTTCAGCTGGAGGGGACAGACTGGACTGAGATCTTTTCTTCTTTTTCTTCTTCTTGCTAGAAAGGCAAAACAATGAAATATAGCATATTTGGCATCTTTACCTTTCTTTACAAAATGAGAGGCAAAACAAATGAAAAATAAAAATAATAAACATTATGCAAATTAAATACCAAATACAAAAATGTAATTATTAAAAGATGTATATAAAACAAGAGGGCCAAGATGGCCCTGAATCTGAATCACTCACCTAAGAAATATTGCTTTCATTGCCCTTTTTTTTTTACATAAAGTCATACTGAATACAAAAACCATGCAGAGGTACAGCAAAATAATTGTAAATTCACTGACTGCTCAAGAAATGAAGATTTTAGAGAGTTCACAAAGTGAAGTCTGGCATTTTTTTTTATCATTTAAAGGCCAACTCCTAACCTAAAGGAAAGATATCAGCCATTATCTATCTTAGCCGAGACATTATGGCTATAAACATCGTCATAAAGTTTGAAGAAGATTGCTTCAGAAATGAAGATGTTAGAGTGTACACAAAGTGTAATCTGACATTTTTTTTTATCATTCAAGGGCCATAACTCTTGACCTAATGGGAAGATATCAGCCATAAGTGAACTTAGATGAGACATTATGGCAATAAACATTGTCATAAAGTTTGAAGAAGATTGCTTCAGAAATGAAGATGTTAGAGTGTACACAAAATGAAATCTGGCATTTTTTTATTATTCAAGGGCCATAACTCCTGACCTAAAGGAACATATTAGCCATAATCGAACTTAGCCAGGACATTATTGCTATTGACATTACGGACGGATGTACTTCTGGTCGTCCTGAAGTACCACGGACATTGACTGACCACAATAGCTCACCTTAAGCACTTTGTGATCAGAAAACGTCTGCAAGCATTTTGGGGTCAAGAAATGGCTCCACAGAAAAAGATTTCTCCAAATAATCTTAAAATCAGACATCAATTTATTACCTCTCCTTAGTGGAATTTGTCTTCTGGTCATTCAAAAGGTCATCAGGCACCACCACAACAGGCAGGACTGGTATTTCCCGTTCCATTTTGGGATTTTTATCCTCCTCAACATCTTCCTTATCCTCATCCACACCTTAAATAAATATGAATGAAAATTTGCATAGTATGAACAGCCAACCCTAAGCTAAAAAAAAAAAATCAATAAAAAAAAAAATCAGGAAAGAAATTGTTTAATCATTTGTCTTTAGCTGACTTAATACACAACTGCATTTGCTTGTCAAAATTTTGTTAATTTTTTTTATTGTTTAATAAGTTATGCATATTTATTTGAGAAAATCTAGCATGACATCTATTCCCTGGAAAGTTGAGTGTTTCCAAATGCTGACTGGAATCAAATGGAATCTATAATACCTGAGGCAAGGTCTTTTCCCTCAGATTCATCTTTCTCTTCTTGCTTCACCTGTGCTTCAGCCTTCTCCTGTTTCTTCTTTTTCTTCCCAGTCTTCTTCTCCTGATCTTCATCAAGTGAGCAATTCTTTGTATCACCAACAACAGCAACATCTTCAGTCATGTCTTTTGTATCAGCTTTAGAGTCTTCCTTATTGTCACCAGTCGCATCTATTTCAACTGTACTCACCTCCTTTTTCTGTCCCTTATTTTTAGCCTTTTTCTTGCTTTTTTTACCGCCTGTTGCATTTTCATTAGTCTCTGGTACACTTTCCTCTGTTTTTTCCATATTCTTAGGTTTCAGATGCGAGCAATAAATAACATCATCACGTGCTTTAAATTCCTTTAAATGACAGCACATGGTTGCAGAGCATTTCTGTGAATCATCCAACTCAATAATGGCTGCTCGTTTCATTCCAGCCATTGCCCCCGTCTCCCTCCGTATATGCACATCTTTCTTTCCCGTCTTGTTATCAACCAGACCTGTCTTCTTAGCACCTTCATCTTTTATGATCACTTCGTCAACTTTTACTATTGTTACACGATCTGAATTCTTGTAGGCATTAGTCTTATTGAAGAAGTGATCCTCCCAACTACAAGGAATGCCAACAATTTCATGGATCTCGTAGCAGAGCTTCTCAAAGTATTTGATGGTCTTTTTAGGAATTTCTGGTGGATTTTTGCAAAGGCAATTTCGACCCAGGCCTGTGCAGACGGGGCAGATGACGACGAAGGGGTTGATGTTGAGCAGGTAATAGCGGATACAAAATGTCTGCAAACCTAGACTCTGCAACATTGGCTCTACAACAAAAAACATTTTTTTTCCCAAGTTTACCGGTACTTTAAAAAGTGTATGTTTCTTCTGAAAAACTTGAATAGGAAAAATATAACGGTGAGATTAACAAACTACAAGCAGCTGAACTATTAATTAAGGTGACTGATATCCACTCATTGCAACTTGTCTTTATCTGACGTGAGTGTTGGAGTGGAGGTGACGTGACAGGGCGGGACAGGATGTGATGGGCGCGACTGCTCTATGAGCACAATGAAGCTGGTATATTACAACCAATATTTCAATGTCATTTCTTACGCATGTGGACACAAAACAAGAATGTTCTTTGGAACATGTTTCACCTGCTGAAGTGTAATGGAAAAAGTGTGATGGACAGACAGACGACTGAAAAGTGATCCCTATGTGTCACCTCTGCTTACAGCAGCAAATTAACAGGGTAAATGATGCAAGCATTAACAGACCATATGTAAATAAATTCTCTCATTAAATGTAATTTTTATCATTTTGGAATTTGCAAAATGAATTTGATTAAGATACGAAAGCACAAAACAACAAGAGCTGTCAGAGGACAGCACGCTCGACTATTCAAAATGCTTGTTGGTAAATCAAATGAAATCTATTTCATTTCTTGCCCTTCACATACCCTGTACATAATAATAGTCAAAAATTATATACCTTTATAGTCTGATACCCCTAAATATTTTTATGATGTCTAAAATCAACCCCATGCCTAGTTACTGAGACATAAACACAATAACACTGTGCATGCAAAACTTTAACCAAAAATCCAAGTTAGAAAAGGGCCATAATTAGCATAAAATTCAGTCCAAAAGTTATCCTCCTTAGTTTTTTGATGCCCCTGAAGACACTCCTTAACTTTCTAGTCAATTCCACAAGAAATAATAAGAGATATAAGCTGGATAGTAGCTTGAATGCAAAAATTTAACCAAAATTCTAAGTTAAAAGGGCGTCATAATTTCTAATATATTCCATCAAGTGTTATCGTCCTTTAAAGTATGATACCCCTAAACATATTAAAGATGTTTCAAATCAATCCCATGCCTGGACTCTGAGATATAGGCATGAAAGTACCTTGCATGCAAAACTTTAACCAAAATTTCTAACTTTAAAAGGGGCAATAATTTGTAATAAATTCCATCAAGAGTTACCTACCTTGGTTGTCTGATGCCCCTAAACATATTCATAAACTTCCAAGTCAATACTATGAATGGTTATTGAGATACAAACTAGATAGTAGCTTGCACGCAAAA
>CM037790.1:23751303-23763531 GCA_021229015.1 Solen grandis | reverse complement strand
GTAAGTATTCCCATTAGTACATAAACAACTGCAAGATATGTCAAGTAATTAAATGCATTGATAAAACCTTGATTTTTGTGCAAAACAAGGACAGGAACAGACGATCATTTACAATCACGTGCAGGTATGAAATTGTACTCTACTGCAAAAAGAAGAATGTACTAAGGTCTTCTCTTTTTCACGTGTAGGATGTGTACATATTTTATCTCATTCACGTGTAGGATGTGTACATATTTTATCTTTTTTTATTCTAGTAAATGAGTATAGCACTAAACTACAGCTATTCGTCTTACATACGGAAGTCGTGGAAATATACAAACCATCAGTGTTTCAAAGAGAGTAAGTCGGGTATAAAAGCAATCATTCTGTTGAACAAATGCCATCCGTCTCCGTAGACGCTTGCTAAATGGTAGACCGTTAAGCGTTATTTGGCCAGAATCATGCGCCTGTCTGCCCGTGATGATATTGAGTAATGTTGTTTTTCCAGCTCCTAGATGTAAAGTAAAAACAAATGAATCTATAAATGAACCACTGGTGATAAGTATCAAATGGGGCAAGGTTGTTGATCATTAGTCATCACGTGATGTTATTTTCTCGTTGTAATGGATTCAACGGTGGGAACAAAGTATTGTTTCAAATTAGCTATGTCCTTAACAATTATGTATGTGAAGATTTTCAGCATTTATATCAATAATATTTATCTAAAAATAAGATAAAATGTTTTATAGCTATCCGTAGCTATCCATTTATCCGCAAACTAATTAGGGGTCTGTAGACGAGTCGTCTTATTCAAAGGTTCCCAACTTGATACCCTGATATAGAAAGATAATTGTTGTTAATGGAAGAAATGAAATGTCTGTTGTTATAAACCACCTTTCACATTTTAGGACAAGGTACAGGATATCTTTGATTATTTCAAAACGGTTGTTTATTTTCCATAATTAAAAATATCATTTAATTATCTTAAGTGCGGCGCTTCAAAAATCCATCCACATAATTATGAAGTTTCATCTGGATATCTTTTATACTTTTTAAGTTACGGCCCGGACAAAAATTAAGTATGAAAATTTACAAAGGGTAATAACTCAAAAATTACGCAACAAAGAGTTATGGTTCTTGGTCACTGCACTCTCCCTTAATGAAATCTATCCACATATGAAGTTTCATCTTGATACCTTTTATACTTTTTGAGTTATGGTCAAGACACAAAAAAAAAAAAAAAAAAAAAAAAAAAAAAACGACAGACGGCCGGACAGAGAGACGGACAGACAAGCTGAATCCAGTATACCCCCTTACAACTTCGTTGTGCGAGGAGTATAATAATGTCGATAAATTTTTAGCTTACCAGTGAAAAGAGAAAAAAAGGCAAAAATGTAAAAGAAGCAAAATATAAAAAGAAAATCCAAACACTGGATTCGAACCAAGAGCAATTAGATTAGCAGACGAACGCTTAACCAAGTGCGCAATGGTGGGGAAAATATGAAAATAATAAATGAAAATAACCGTAAACGAGTGTGTATATTGGTTTTCTTAATAAGAAAAGGACGAACATTTGTTGATACTAGTGGATGTCTCCCATGTGTGTGTGTGTGTGTGTGTGTGTGTGTGTGTGTGTGAAATCATTCTTTATTTTGAGTATTTTTAAGCCTCAACCGTATTTACAACAGAGCGTTATACAAAATAAATGTACCTCACAAATGCAAAGTACATGGCTCCGCATCTTTCTTTCAACCTGCATGTCCTTTAATTAGATCCTAAATAATCTCTCAATAATTTTTAATTAGAATATCCATATTGCGCAAACCATGCATACCATTCTGACTTATGTCAATAAAAATCAAAGCGCTGAAAGCGCTGAAAGACTGAGTGCGATCATAAAAAACAACAACAAAAAAACATGATGGTTGAATTATAAAACCTGTACGTTATACATGTTATTGGATAAAGGATACGCCACCTATATAACCTTTTGATCGCTGCGTGTAAAGAAAATCTTCATAAATGTTTGATGCTAGAGTACAAATTCAAGGGTCATATCTCCTTGCTGGGCCGATTCTAAAAACTGAATATGCTTGAGTGTTAACATAGAATATTTTTTCTATTTTCAGATTTTTCAAGGGCCGTAACTCTACAACTATTTTTCAAATATCTTTCAAAGTACGAGGGCGATCGACAGAAAGAAAGATATACAAATAAAAAAGGTAAATTTAGCCACTACTAAATTATAAAATATAAGGTAACATCATTGTTTTGATTCTAATAGATTGAGTTTTGTTATGGGGATCATTCAAATTTAAGAGCAAACCTTTAAATCACAATGATAGGGAAAAATCGATTATTATATGATCGGATAGATACTGATTTTCAAATGACTCCATCTTTCTTATTATTGGATAGATTTTTTTTCGAATCTCTCAGAACATTCCATTTAAATCACAAGCATCCGGATTAACGAAATTGTGAAAATATTGGAGTTTTCTCCCTTAACCGACAGGTTTTACAATTCAAAATCTGTTATACATGTGAAAGCATTGTACAAATGCAGTACATGAAAATGAAAAGGTCACTTATATAACATGAAAGAAAAAAAAACATAAAGTATTTTTTGTTTTTTGACAGAAAAAATACAAAAATACAAAAATAACGAACAGGGAATAAACAAGAAAAAAAAGAAAAAAAAAAAGTATAAACGGCTTTTCTAATCATTGGGTTTAACGTCCCACCGACTGTATTTCAGTAATTTGGAAACGATGTCTACTTGAGACAGATATAGTGCTGCCACACTGAAGTATCACGTCGTAGACATATGGCATGATACCATACCCAGTCCGGGGCCAACCAGTGCTGCAACTACCCTTATATGCTGAGCGCCAAGCAAGGAGGCTACAACAATACCATTTTTCACGACTTTGGCATGTCGCGGCCGGGGATCGAACCCACGACCTCCCGCTCCCGATGCGGACGCTCTAACCATTCGGCACCAAGGACGGCAGATTCGCAGTCAGACTATGGTAATGTTGAATAGGCACATTTCACTTCTTTAAGTATACTACTCAAAGTTTGCTAAGCACCACCGGCTATTTTCCCATAGATTTACCTGCTAAGACAAGCGATTTTAAAGGCATGCTACATAAAAGTTTACATTAAAACAAATCTTGCTTTTATGCAGAAGTATTGTTTATGTACCAAACTTACTACCAGTTACAAAAAATAAGCCTTTCGGATCCTTAATCATAATTAGAAAGTGCGAAATTTTGAGAAAACACCTTAAAATTTAAAGTCAGCTAAATTCAGAACTTTGATCTTCAAATATTCCTGTTTTCTAAATGGAATACTTTTAAGGATATTTGTAACAATGGTCATTTTTTTCTGTATTGATCACAAGATTTAACTTCCATTTATAAAATGCCATTTCTTGCAAAAAACACTTTTGTGAATTTGCCAACTAATGACAGGAATTGGCTAAATCGTTGTAACTCATTTTTGAGTCTCTTTTCTATCATTTTGACAAAAACTATGCGTAAAATGATGGTCAGCTAATGCTTTCCTTTCAGGTACATAGCATTACATTAAGCATGTGTTTTCAAGTGACTCTATGGTAAAATAGCCGGTGGTGCTTAGCAATCTTTGAGTAGTATATTATAATGATCAGTTTGGCAAGTGACTTTAGATCCCGGACATTCTTGCTATTCATTAATTGGCTGAACTTTAAAGTGTCAAGATATTTGCAATAATATGTTTTCATAAATCGTCTCCTTTCATTTTTGAATTTATCACACACAAGAAGGTATTGTAATTCATCACCTATATCATTTTTGTTGCAGAGTCTGCATTTTCTGTCATGGTACTCAACAGATTGCCACCGGCCATTCAAGAACTTTAATACGTCGTGTATTCGTGTCAACTAGTCTGCCCTCATGAACTACATGCTGTAATTGTGTGAAGCGGGAAGACATTGTCTGTACGTGCGCCATCATATAAAAAAAAACGTAGATTATCTACATTAGCCGCTTTTATCGATTTTAAGAAAGCTTATGACTATATCAATAGGGATAAGCTATGGGCTAGAATACTGAGTATTGGTATTGGGTATTGGTATAACGGGTAAAATGCTGATGGCTATTAAGTCGTTATATTCAGCTGTTAGTGCATGTGTACGAATAAATTCAAGTTATACAGACTGGTTTAATGTTTCTTGTGGCTTGAGGCAGGGATGTTTGTTATCACCATTACTGTTTAATCTATTTTCAGATGATGTTGTTAAATATTTGAAAAACTTGGATGTTGGTATTACTATAGAGGATGAAAAAGTATGCATTTTACTATATGCTGACATCGTACTGTTGGCGTCCGATGAACGGGACCTTCAAATGCTGTTAGATGGTTTGTCTAATTGGTGTAACATTAATGACATGATAGTAAATTGTTCTAAAAGTAATATTGTTCATTTTCGCCCAAATGCTGTACAGCGTACTGATTTTAATTTTTTATGTGGAACTGATATTCTTTGTATAGTGGATAAGTATACTTACCTTGGTATTGTAATAAGCGAAAACCTTGATTATAATATTACTGCAAAAGCAGTTGCACAGAGTGCTAGTCGTGCCCTCGGTCTTTTAATTGCCAAATGTAAACTTATAGGTGGCCTGCCATATGAAGTTTTTACTAAACTATATGATACTGTTGTCTGGCCTATAATTGGTTATGGGGTACGGACAAAAGCCCACTAGGACAAAAGCCCACTAGGACATAAGCCCATAGGACAAAAGCCCATAGGACAAAACCCCACACCTATTTTTGACAAGGGGGACAAAAGCCCACTTTTTTTTTTTTTTGTAAACTTAATTATGGGAAGAAAAAAAGGGATATAAGAATATTAATATAAAGAACTTCTTAACACAATTAAATACAATTATTAAGGAGTTCACACCTAATCTCTTTAAAGTCTTCATATATCACACCTCTATTCTTTAATCTTGTTGTCTTTGCCTTGTTTGTTGTGGAACATACAGAAGAATACAACCAGTTCGCGCAGAGGGGGATGACAACATTGTGCCAGTGAGAGTCCGCAGGATCCCACCTTTGTTTGCTGCATCACTGTGGAATGTTCATCAAACTACATTAGATGGCGAGGCTCGTACAAACAACATCTGCGAGGCATGGAACCGAAAGTTCCAAAGCCTCATTGGTCACAGTCACCCATCAGTATGGACTGCCATAGATGCCTTCAGGAAGGATCAAGCTGAAGTTGAGCTACAGTTTTATCTGAATACCCAAGGTCAGCCACCAAAGAAGAGAGTGAAAACTGTGACAAAGAATTTGCAGGAACGTCTTCGCAACCTGTGCTTAGACTATGTTGAAGGCAGGAAGAATCTTCAAGAGTTTTTGCACAGTGTTGGTCACTGCATTAGGTTCAAATGTTAATTGATTGATTGTGATTGCAGATCCTGACAGAAATGTAAATGAACTCTTACAACATTGTAAGTACAAAGATTTGATAAACATTGCAGACAGACTTGCAATGTATATTTATTATTGTAATGTTCTGTTCATTATGACTTGTATGATAAATTAATACAAGTGCTCTTAAAATGTAAATGAACTCTAAAACCTTGGTTAATTAATGAAATTTTTCTGTTATAGTAGCTGAATTATTTGGTTATATTAACAGCGTGTGCTCCATTACCATGTGCAAAACAATGTGCCTATTAGTGTTAATATTATTGGAATTATTAAATATTTATAATTACACCTGCCTTCAGCATGTGCTCCATTATCATGTGCAAAACTATATATGTGCTCATTAGTGTTAATACTACTGGAATTATTAAACATTTATAATTATATCTGCCTTCTTGCATTTCCGTGAGAGAGAGAGAGAGAGAGAGAGAGAGAGAGAGATGATTAATATCTCTAAAAACTTTAAATGTTTAATTATATACTGAATTATTATTAAAAGTGGGCTTATGTCCTAATGGGCTTATGTCCTAGTGGGGTTATGTCCTAGTGGGCTTATGTCCTATGGGCTTTTGTCCTAGTGGGCTTATGTCCTAGTGGGCTTTTGTCCTACACCCATTGGTTATGGTGCTTCGATTTGGGGAGTAAAATCATTTTCATGTATCAATGCAGTCCATAATCGCGCCATGCGTTTCTTTCTTGGTGTTGGTAAATATACACCTAATGATGCGGTGGCAGGGGAAATGGCATGGACGCCTCCTTTTATCCGTCAGTGGAAATCTGTGGTCAGTTATTGGGCTAAATTATGTAACACAAATCATGATAGACTTAATAAACGCATAGCACTTTGGGCGGATAATAGTTCAAATAGATCTCACAAATCTTGGTTCTTTTATGTCAAAGATAAATTGATTAACTGTGATTTGTATGATTTTATTGATTTAAATAGCAATGTGTATAAAAATAATATTGTTAACAAATTAAAAGATAACTTGTTTAGTTTATATATAAATGATTGGCGAGAAAATATAAATAAAACAAATGGTAAATCTGGAAGGGGTAGTAATAAGCTTAGAAATTATTGTAAATTTAAAACAGAGTATAAGCCAGAACGTTATTGTAAGATTATCATGGCACCGAAACACAGGGCTGCTGTCAGGAAGTTTAGATGTGGTGTAGCGCCTATTAGAATAGAAACGGGAAGGTATGAGGGGATTAGTGAAGGGGAACGACTATGTCCATTCTGTCGAGATAATGTAATTGAAACAGAAATACATGTTTTATTATATTGTGATTTATATAACAGATGTCGTAAAGAGTTAATTGAAAAGGCTGTCTCCATTAACCCTTCGTTTAATCTACTACCTGATATTGATAAGCTTTCATTTATTTTATCCGAAGAAACACTGTGTCGATTAAGTGCCAAAACATGCAACAGTATTCTTAATACTAGATTGTTTTATTTATGTAAGTAATGTTTTCTTCTATTTTATGTATGTAGTAGTTAAACATTTTTTATCTGTAAACTAGAAGCAGATGATAATCAGTTCATCTACTGTCTGACAGGGGTGATAATCGATTTTTTACATCCATTCTTCAATGTAACACAGTAGTGTACTTTTTTGTCTTTCAGAATCTTATTTAAAGTAGTATCTTAATGAGTTTTTAAGTTAGGATTAGCATATGTGTCTAGTTTTGTATCGTGTACATATATACATGTGTATTTGATTGATTATATTTTTTATGTTTCGTGTCTCTTATAACTCATTTTGAGTGGTTTTGTACTTGTATAAAGTATTAATGATATGTGCAATTATATGTCTTTGTACAAAGATGGGACGTAAATAAAGAATATATATATATATATATCAAATAATGTGACCAGTTTGTCATCAGTGGACATTGATTTAAATTTTTCTTTTGTTGCCATTTCTTTTGTTTCGGTTTTTGGTCAAATAAAGTGTCATTAAAAACAGTGTTAATGTTATTTGAAGCCCCACCTGTAGATCGTCTGTGTCGTTTGATACCTCTCGATCCTGCAGTGCCCACCCCACCCACGTCTTTTTCTGTATTGAGCCAGGGTCTGACATACTTTTTTCCACTTCGGCCCGTTTTAGATTTGTTTCCAGGATTAGACATTGCGTATTCCAATATAGTTATTAAAGCATATATTCCCTGTCGAAATTTCACAAGACAAACCAAAAATCGCCGAGAAATGTAGCAAATTTATCGGACGTAGTCTACACACATCTGACCTACAGAAACACCACGTGACCCCTTTTAATATGAGCTATGTTTGACTAAAAGCTGCTTGCGCATTCACGCACGCAGTCTTAAAAATATCATACAAGTTTTGTTGTTGTTGTTGTTGTTGCTTTCCTCTAGATTTAGCACAATACGACTGTTTGATATTGATTTGAGTGACATACAGTCTGCACTGTACACGTGTCAATACAACATATTGCATAAAGTAATTTAACACAAACATATGAATGTATATACAATAGCCAAATGTCTGTAGTTCCGATTCTCAATTTTACCGGTCTAAAGGGTTTTCGGATTAGGGAGTTATCATTGTGTTAAGTATCAATAAACAGTAATATAAATGGTTTATAAATCAACTTACTAGAGCATAGTTTTTTATTATCGCCTGTCGGTCTTTGGAGGTCAAATGAACATTCACTCTGATGATACAATCATAATACTGTAGTATCAGTTATTTTCGCGCTGTCTAAATTTCGCGCTACCCTCTCTAAAGACCATTTCGCGCGGTGCTAAATTCGCGCATTTCCCATTTCAAAAAAAAAAAAAAAAAAAAGTATAAAAAATAAATATGAATAAATAAAAAAATATCCATTTCGTTCTGAATGACTGATTTGGTGCCCCGGGTATCGAATGCTAATTAATTACCGACTGATATGTTTGCGCTACCCTCCCCCCAGGTAAGTGACGTCATAGGGGTGGGTTACTGATAAGGGTTACTGGTAAGTTGTTAATTAGCACCGTCTCCTAATTGCTGGGGTCAAACTGCCGAAAGATGGCATTTCCTTTGTTATCGATTGCAGCACTTCCGGTGATCAGACAATCTATTCTCCGGGACATTTTTGTTTTACAGGTCTCACTTTGATTGTTGTATAAACAAACTGTCAATCTAGAAGGTGGGGACATGTCAGAACACACGATCTGCCATCATACAGTTAGTAGTAATGTTTGTTTGAATTTATGCATAAAGGTCAGTGCTTGAATAATGACTCGGCAAAAATGAGTTTACATCACGCAAGCGTAAATTTCATGCACCGGTTCAAAACCGGTAAAAGGTAAGTTAGAATATACAAAAAAAATCTTATTTTAAAAAGACTAACACAGATTATTGATTTGATATTAGTCTCAAATAGAACACGAGTGTAAAACCCTTGGGAAACTGTTGGTTTTATTGATCTAAGATGGTACTGATTATAAAACAACGCATGAAATTTAGTTGTCAAAATCGGCGTCAATCAAAAAAATACCATATATACAATGTATTATGTTATCATCTATCCATCTTTTTAATTCATATTTACTCTCTGTCTATAATTTCTCTTGCCAATGTATTACACACTGTACAAGATACAGATTGTGGCATGCGTAAAATGTCTTTCTAGCGGTCATCAAAGCATGTGTATCTAATGTTGAACTATTAGGTTATAAATCACATCATTTTATCGTAAATTCTAAAATAGGAATGCAAAAGGATGTAGTGGAGGTGTTGCATATTATAAGGAAAATTTACTGCCTGGTATTGAAATTGTTAAGTCACATCATGATTCATTTTTTTTTGGATTAAGTTAAATATATATATATATATACAGGCCCGGATTCACCGGGGGGGCCGAGGGGGCCTTGGCCCCCCCAGCTGCCCTGGTTATACATTTTTTTCTAGGCTACAAAATCCATTGATTACATAATGTTTGAGCTGTCTAGAGGAAATCCCCATCGTTGGCCCCCATACTGAACCAACCGCTCAACCACCTGACCAGCCAGACTCCTATTGTCTTATGGCCCCCTGCTGTTAATGTGTAGGTAATCCGAATCGGCAGTCATCCATGACTTAGTGATAAGCATGTGTTTAAGGTGTTGTGTATGCAAATTGATTGACACCTTCACTGATTCACAGGCTATTGTCGAGTGATACCTAAGGACATCTCGTCTGCCGAGCGATCTAATGATTGAAGAAAAATAGGCAATTACAAAAACTTTATATCAGTAAAACTATTCTAGACAGGTGATGTTTAGGAAATAGCATAAAAATCGATTAGTATAAAATTAGCCACTAAAAACAACAACTAAGTTGGACATTAAAATGTAATTGCTATCGAAATATTTTCACTAGAGCCTAAAGAATTATTGATTTAACAAATAACTTTGACTAAATCTAATCAACGAAATTTTAAATTCACTTTTCTCTACATCTATAAAATTTTAAATCTTGAATTAAAAGCGGGCAATTTAACTGCCAGGTTGATGAACTTTCAGGTATGAAAAGTTGCCGATTTTGTCTTGGAAAAAAAAATTAAAAAGCTATTCTGCAGAGAAGATGCATACCTATCGCTAGCCATGTAAATTAAACTTTATCAGAAATGGGTTGTGTTTCTAAATGTCATCAGTTATACTATTTTTACATAACTTGTAAGTATTATTTTAACGAAGCAGTTAAATTCTTCTTAACTAACTCTCTCAATATATAAATACAAAAAGTAGGTCTATACATCATCATGTTCACTTTTCTTATTATTTACGAATAAAATAGTAATAATTATTATAAAATATGTGTATTTTAGATTTATGAATATAATTAAGAAATGAAAGAATTTGAAAATTGTCAACTGCCATATTTAGGGACAATGTATGTGTAGATTATGAATACTAATTCAAATCAAATCCTGGTAATCAGTTATTGATCAATGTTACTGATAAGTCAATGAATACTAATGCACAGAATACACAATTTATGTGCAAAATAAAACGGATATTAAAGATTTTATATTAAATATCAACATCTATTGTTTGTTTTGTCACCGATTAAACACTTAGAAAATCAAAATGTTTCAACTAAAACTAAAAATGTACACAAAAAAAATGACTCACAAAAGGGGCCCATACCTACCCTAAAACGTGCGCCTGATTTTTTTCTGAGAATTTCTGTGTGAAGACTGCTTCTAGATCGACAATTTGACAGCCAATATCAATAAGGTCGAACCTATTCCCTTCCACATTTTTGATAAAATGATTATGTTTAACGTGAAAATTGATTTTTTTTCTCAGTCTTTGACAAAACTGTCTTTTACACTGTTGAGTCAAAAACTAATGATCACAAGTCACTTTTTGTGGGGGTTCAGGAAACCCTTATTAAATATTTTATGCCAGTTTGTGAATGAAAATACAAGATAAGCCTGTATTTCTTACCCGGAAGAAGTAATGCCCTTTCAGTAATATCAGTGTCCCCCCCACCAGCGCTTTTATTTTATTTATTTTTGATCGGTGCCTGTAAATGCAATTGTAATCAAATGTATACGATTGCACAGCAGTTATTCAATAACATGACTTTGCGCCGGTAAAAGATAACATTATATCGCTCAATGCTTAAGGCTCGGTCCCACTTGGCATTTTTTTTGCCTCGGGGATGGGATGCATACGTACTCCCGATGGAAATAGCATCGCGAGCCATGTGGAGTCATCGGGAGGCCTCGGGTGTACTGCAAAAAGAATTCATTGAAATTTTCCCGATGTGTTCTCGATGTTTTATCGGTAAAACAAGCCGGGGAAATATCCGCAGAGAAGCTCCGGTCAGCATTCACGGAGCTTCCGCGATTTTTTTTCCTCCGATGAATCCCCGATGCGTCTGTGATGTCTCGCCGAAGTATCAGGGGGGGCATTCGGGGATATTCGGCGGCCTTTCTGTGACACATTCCCGATCATATGGTTGAATCTCATAATATTTGCAAAAAAAAAAAAAAAAAAATTGCAAGGGTTGAAAAGCACACCCAGAAATTAGTTTCTGTTTTGGCCAGTCTTAGACTGAGACGGTCAAAAAGGCCATTGTACATTGCTTAGGGCATCCCCTTAAACCCCCCAAAAGTCTTTTCTTGACTTTGTCGCTTAATTCCACCATCAAATTTTCATACTCTCAATAATCTTCCCCGAGACACGTAGGATGGTTCGCAAGATCCCCTAATCTACGGGGATATTCCCCCGATGATGTTACAAACTCAGTGAAACTCCGGGGCACCTTCGCCGATCATCGGAGGAGGTCCCCCGGTGCTTTTCCGAACATCGGGACTCAAGGCTATTGTGTCATAGCCGAAACAACAGTGAATGTTCAACGGACCAATCCCGAAGCCTAATAATTGTCATTTTTCAACGGACTGCTCAGTCTTTTTTAGCTCAAACATCGGAAGCCATCGGTAGAAAAAAATGTTTATTTCCACATCACCGATTATTGTTTTTTAAGTTTCAAAAATATATATCGGATTTAAAAACAAAACAACATCAACAACAAAATTTTCTTTCTAATAATCTTCCCCGAGACGTAGGATGGTTCGCAAGACCCCCTAATTAGGGGATTTTCCCCCCGAGGTTCAAATAGTGAAACCCGGGGCACCTTCCCGATATCGGAGGGGCCCCCCGGTGTTTTGACATGGGACTCAAGGCTATTGTGCATAGCCGAAACAAAAAGTGAATGTTTTTAAGGACCCTCCCCAAACCTAAAAATTTTCATTTTTTAACGGACTG
>CM037790.1:23701203-23751203 GCA_021229015.1 Solen grandis | reverse complement strand
CATTGGCATCGTCCTTGTGAAAAATACTTATCCCTTTCCCTCATATAGACTCATTTTGACGCACTCAATAGGTACCACATAAAGTCTGACCTGCAGAAAACCACAGTTAAACCATACCAAATTTAATTACAAAATCCTCATTTCCAGACCACTGAGGAGCAGCGAACAGCATAAAACCTGATCAGCCTGCGAGTTACTCGCTGTTCGCATAGGTCTTTTCATGGTGTCCTCTATGAGGGAAAGGGTTAACCTTGGCCACAACTTCTAACCTATAAAACTGTCATCAAACTTCATATACTTGTTCACAAGGGCTACATTCTCATCAGGGGCCATCACTATTAGGTCCATTTGACCTAATTTATCTCCCCCTTTTTAAAAAAAAATAAAGAGTGGTGTTTGAATCTGCATGCAGTGCTCTTGTTATACAGTAATTAACATGACAATAATGCTTCAGTCTTGATGTATTGCTTCTGAAATCATTGCACTGTATCCTTATCTATATTTCTTGGCAATTGATCCTGTGTATGAGAACAATATAAAAGTCAATTGTTCCACTTGATCACGTTTTAACAATATGATTTACGTATGGATTGAATCGTGAAAACAAAATAAAACCATTTATCTATTGGAAAGCCCATTTTTGCCATTTAAACCTGATACATCAGCAGTATTAAACAAAATATTAAAATGTGCATCACATCCTTTTTCTTTTATAGGCTTCCAATAAGAAATCTTTAAAGCAATTTTTGATTTATGTTGCTGTTTTAAAAAGTTTGAAGAACATTACTTTTTTTTTTTGCCCATTGATTCCATCAGTTCAGAATAAAATGTCAGTTTTCTGTCTCATAAACTTGCATTTTAGCTCTCCATTTTGGAGGTAGAACAGTTTAATGTTGCTTTAAATTTGTGCTTCTTTTTAGCAGAAATGGCCATTTCTTGATGTATAATGGACACAATAATGAGTTTTGTTATGTCCATTTTTATTTCAACATCTCATAGCGGAGGGATTTATTGTGTAACTTTCATCAATAGATGATGGTTTCAGTGAAAATAGCAAACAGTAATAGCATTTTTGGGAAAAATAGAATTTAGGAAATAGATGGACGTTGTTTCTTTGTGTTATACTTTTTGGTTCAGAGTTTGAGCAAACAAGTGACAGCTGTCATCAGTAGGGTTTAGAGGCTAACACTAAGATGTCTGTTATTGATAGAAAGTAGGGCTATCACTTAAAAAGAGGGATACCCAAGTCAGTACCAGTTGGTCAGAAACCACTCTTAAACCTAAGTATCTAAGTAACTACCTGTACAAAAATGCCAGCCTGTTTTAACACCGTCAGTTTTATAGTTCCAGAAATGACATTTTGTTTTAATAGATTTTACCTTCATTTAGAAATCAACAGTGATAAGCAGTCATTTTCTTTGTTGTCTTTGCTGGCTGCTTAAGGTGTTACTTTAATGCTTAGGTGGTGGGACGTACATGGCGAGACAATGGTACAAGATGGACAGAACCTGATTCCAGCACAGGCCCACGTCACAAAATGAAAATGATGATTTCTTATGTTCTGAAAAATTTTCTGACCAAGTCCATGGGTACATGTCATTGTAGCTGAAGTTAACTCGTGACTTAAATCCTGTCTTGCAAAAAAAAAAAAAAATGTACAATACCCGAGTTTTATGTTGAATATTTTATTTCATTAGTTCACCATAACATTATAGCAGAATTTTATTGTGAACAACCAAATGTATTCCTGGTAATATGTGTATGATGATATATGAGCATAAAGATAATATGTTTTTGTATGTTTCTATGCTTTGAAACTTGTGCTTCTCCTTTTCATGATTATTTGAGAATTATTTATCCAGTGGAAAAGGCAAGTAGCAGTTACCAGCGCTAAAAATTCCAATCAAAGCAGCTGAGAAATTCTCTTGCAAAACCAAATTATTGGTAATTTATAGTGATTAAAAGACACAATATGCTTGCAACTCACAAAAACAGAAACTGGGCGATACCAAATCAACAGCCATGAAAGCATATCTCAGAAACATCAGCTGTTGGATTAAAGACTGCTATGTTTTGTCCCTGTTGTCTGAATATCATTTCTAGAGAATGAATCGTCTGTTTTCTTCTACATATTTTGGATTGAATTCAGCGATAGAAGAGAATTTGATATAAATATATATTAATATGGATTTGTTTGTCTTTTTATATGGCCTCTGATTTTTTAGGGTGGGCGGCCGTGAACTTTCTCTTGTCCAGATTCTGACAATGTCATGGATTGAGCATCATGTACATGACTATCTAGTTCATATCTCAAAGGTCAAGGTCACACTGGGAGGTTGATGGTTTAAGCATTATATTTCCATACCAAAAACCTGTTGTTGTTTTTTTTATGGAATTTCTGTGGTTAAATTTTTTGTCTTAAGGACAGTTGAAAACAAACTTTGTGAGGAGGGAATGCGTTTAACAACATATAAGTATTAAGTGAAAACATTGAGAAATCAACTCCATCTGAACTAAATCTGAACATCTGATAAAATTATTGCATTGTTCTACCATTAGTGAAAATGTCTTGCTATACTTCATTTCCCTTAATGAGCACCGGTCATGTTTATATATCAGCCCTTGCCACTGTAGTGTCCAGAACGACAATAAAACCCTGACATCATGCGTGTGGACATGCATGCTTGTGGTCATCTCATATCTTGTTGCCATACCAACCAGGGTAATCAAGTTGGGATTTGATGAGCAGTTTGCAGAGGTCTCGGGTCATCTGGCTTTGATTAAGTTGTCAGAAAATTGCGGTCCACAATGCAGTAATTACTTTTTCGCAGCTGTTGATTAATTTGTGCATTTTTCTTCGTATTGTCTCTCTCCAACCTGCAAGACCCCATAAACAATACATCATATTCTGTTACTCTCTTGTGCCTGTTAATGTTGCTGGAATGATCTGCAAACTAGAATGGCTTCCTGAAAAAGCCTATTATCAGATTATTACCCTTGCTACTGCATCTTATAAGACGTTTGGTTTTTCCTATTGTCAAACTGAAATCTTAGCAGGGTTGATTTCTGTAGATTTGAGGACAGGATATTTGATAACTGTTGACATTTGAACATGTTTCATTGAGATAATTTCTTAATTTAAAATCTGATATCCTAAGGAATATAAAAATGACTGCAAGAGAGTAAAATGCTTAGGTGTATTTCTCGAATTTGTTGATGTATTAGGTGTTTGTTGCTGCCAAAATAAGTATTACAAATTTGGAACAGTAGTCAATGGCTGGAATCTTAAACAGGCAGATTCCTTAGGTACTTTGCCAAGTCTTGATTAAAGTTTCTTAAGAAAATATGTTGCCAAATAAAACATGTTTGTATTCTATCATTGTGAGCAATTGCTCCATTGTTTGCACATTTCTTATTTATTCTTATTTGATTGCTTATTTAGTTATATGTCAATAACTTGGTTTAGAATTAAGAAGAGGGATTACAGATAATTGTGCTCTTACAATGTGTGAAAATCAGGTTGACAGGAAAACGATTAGTCCATTGATTCATTGTGCCTTTTTCCTTTTTAACGTACCTTTATGGTTTGTATTTTCATGATTGTAATGCAAACTGACAGCATTGTGATTCTAGGCATGGGTCAGAGGATTATGTTGTTCTCAACTTGAGATATTGGCTACTTCAGTATTGGAACCAGTCTCCCCTGAATATCATGTGATTAATGAATATATTTCTCATGTTCTCTCAGGACTTTGTTAGTCATTGTAAATTCCTATTCATCATCAGGACAAACAGATTACCATGACATCAAGATTTACATTGGTTCCTGCTCCCCATAGAGCACAGGCGGGGAAACCATCCATGTTGCTTTTTCTCTCAGCATTTCCTCTATTTTGAAGAGCTGGTTGACCATTGGGAGAAAATTCAAGAGAACCATTCAGACTGGAGGATCAATTTTATGAGAACCAGTCTAAATATCAGTATTTGTCTGCTGTCAATTTTTTTTTTTTTTTTTTTTTTTTTAAAAATTTTTCCCCTCTATTGTTTAGTATAGTATTTATTTATATTTTCACTTGTGCATTAATGAGTATACTATCATATACTCAAAGTACATGACAAGTTGGGATGCGTGGGGTATTAATCACCCCTTTAATTAAAGCTCTAGTTTTCTCTAAGGCTGCACCTTTAAAATGATCAAAGAATGAAATGTTTATTAGCAAGAGGATTAAGCAATTTAGAAATGATGTAAATACCAAATCGAGAGCTGACTTCAAAATATTCTAAGTGTATAAAAGTTAAGTCTAAGTTACAAAGGTTTTTTGGTCAGCCCTCCAAATACTCTACACATATTCTGCTCCTGGCTGAGCATCGGAGAATCACAACTTAACGAGATGTCAAAGCTTTGACACAGTTTCAATGAATTATGGTTCATTTGCATGTATCATCACATAACAACCCTGTTAAAAGTTATCTTTAACAATTGCTAAGTATGGCTGTTATTTATTTCCTATTGCAAATGGCCTGATTCTGTTTTATATGCCACTGATATGAGTGGTTATACATGTTTTACTGGCTAAATTATATATGATGTCACGGTTAGAACTTTCCACTTTGGAAGCATTAATAGAACACTAAATATATTTCCTTTTCTATATTCTGTACTTATGTGAATCCATTAATTTGTGAACGTAGCCATTATGAATCCACTCTGATCATAAAGACATATTCTGAAATATAAATCATTTAACAATTTATTCTTGGTATTGAAGTTTGGGGAAAAAAAAATCAAAGAACATATCATCGTTTTTAAACCAACTATTTATTCATCCCATGTAAAACATTTGTAGTTAATATACATTCAGAATAGAAGATCCTCCGTGAATTATATAAATTTTACGTTGGTTTTTAATTTCGCTCAAAATTTTGGCTGAATTGAAGATATATTCGAAGCTTATTCTTGTATTAGAAACTTTATCTTTATGGCTCTCCAGTAAGCAGTCTTGCTGATCTTGCAATATCCTTGAGTATTCCTTGCAGAATTATTCCTTTATTTTGTTGTCCTGGAAGATACATTAGATACGAGGGTTGAAACAATAAATCCATACCGCTTCTGGAAATAACGATAGGTCATTAGGCATGTTACGCAGAATCAATCTGCGCAAACATTTGCATTAAACTTTGTTAGATAGTGAATCCAGCAATCAGAGTAAACATGGACTCGCTGATTTCATTAAGGATGTGCTGTTTTATGGTCGTGATGTTTAGGACCAGTGCATTAAGGAATTACAAGAGTTCTATATTATTGATGAAAGGATTTTTCAAACCATTTGAATGTATAGCTTGAATAATTGTATTAATTAGGTATTTATGAAACCCCTTTTCATGATTAAGTATTTTGGTAATTTCATTCCATGATATTTCCTGTTGAGTTATTTTACAGGATTATTAGAAAACTTATCAGGTATTTAAATTTCAGTGGTGTGAGTGTTTCAGCTTTTACTTCACTAAGTGACATTTTGATGCATTGGCAACCATAGTAGAAGATAATTAGTCAGGACCTTTCAGGGCTGACTCTGTTTGCTCATACAATATTGTAGCTCAGATTCTGTACACACTGCAAAACAAAGAACAATCCATTGTTCCATATAGGAGTTAAATAAATGCAGATTTATGATATAAAAGGTTAACACTCAAAGCATTTTATTTTGGTAGCCAGATGGCAAACTGGCTCCTCACTAATGCAACCTGAGCTGAGTAACTTAACCCTTTCCCTCATATAGACTCATTTTGACGCACTCAATAGGTACCACATAAAGCCTGATCTGCAGAAAACCACAGTTAAACCTTACCAAATTTAATTACAAAATCCTCATTACCAGACCACTGAGGAGCAGCGGACAGCATAAAACCTGATCAGCCTGCGAGTTACTCGCAGGCTGATCTGGTTTTATGCTGTTCGCATAGGTCTTTTCATGGTGTCCTTTATGAGGGAAAGGGTTAAAGCTGATTCAATGTTGTTGGTGAAGACATATTGTTTTGCCCATGTATCAGACACATTGCATGGTTCCTTGTCCTAATCAAGATCCACATGAATACAGTCCGTGTCTACATTAAGATTTTCATAATTATGTGATATCACTCGTAGTTCAGTTATTGAAAAATAAAAGAAGTTTTAATATTCTTTATAGGGCATTTCTTGAGATTAAATTTGCGATTTTAATTAAATTTAGCTCCACACTTAGTACTCTCTTTTGATTTAAAAAAATAGAACCCTCTATGACACAAGTAAGCCAGTGAGCTAATTCTAATTTGATTGTTTTTAAATTTCATTATATAGCAAGCCCAATTGTTTCTTAGCAAAATTTTAAAGGTAATCAAGCAATTTTTGTTTTCTAAAAAATTAAGGGAGCCTACAGTCAAAATTTTCTTCACATTGGGGAAAATATCAAGAGGAAAATTATAAAAATTGTGGAGTTTAAATGGCAGATTTTGGGGTAATTGCATGAATTTTGATGAAAAAAAGGTCTTTGGTCTTTGGGGAATTACCTTTGAATGGCGATTGACAGTGGCAAGAGGGAAAAAAGTCAATGCTAACATAATTCTGAAGAAGAACAAAATTGCCAAAAAAAGAGGGAAGGGGAGAGAGATGATTCTGTAGGTTACACAGCGTTTTCCAAAGACAGAGAGAGAGAACGAGATACAGAGAGAGTGAGAGAGCGAGATGGTAAGAATATCGTACTTCTATAGGTTACAATGCTTTCCTCAGGGGACCTCTGTAAGCATTATAAATGTGGCCCAAAGCCTTAGCACTGGTTCTGGTAGTGATATGGTGACCTAATTAATAGATTCTAGTGCACCTGCACTATTGATTAGGAAAATGACCCAACAGAATGATGTAAAAATGTTTTATGGGGAATAGAACTCTGCATCTATTCTGGGTATAAATGAATATTGTTTAAAAATTGGTTTGATGGGTTGGTGATTTGAATGATCATCTTTGTTTAGGATGGCTCTTTGTATTACTCAAAGTTATCCTTTTCTTCAATGAGATTGTTTTGTTGTAATAATTCAGGTCAAACAACTTCATAATCGAAATGAATCATTTTGAAATATTTGTGTGGCAATACAATTTTTGTGAAATGTATTTCAACTCAGTAAATGATATTTTTTCTTTGCCTCAAAAAATTCCACCCACTACTTTACTTCGGTTTACAGAAAATGAATAAATTAAGCTTGCTACATTTAAAATGGGCATCAGGATTGGTTAGAAAGAGATCCATTTCTTCTGACATATTTTGATCAGTCCTACAGATAAATGGGGTACTAATGAGTTATAGTGGGCCATATCAAGGGCTGGTCACTCGCCCTAATGATTGGCCCACACGGCTTAATGCCCTCATTTAGCAAAGGGAGACAAATACGTTCTGTCACTTCAAACTCGGAAAACCTATCAATGGAAACAGTAAGAGTTCCTGATGAAAATTTTACGGGACCCATAATGGACTGTCTGAGTAGGTTTTATCAATTAGCGAGCGAAATTCTAACCAGAGGCCTAAGTGTTTCAGGAACCGGATATATATTTAAATTATCCGTAATTGTCCTTTGGTCGTTTACATTTATGAGGACTGCTGATAACATCCTAGGAAGGAAATTTAACAAAGGTGTTAGAGGAATAGGTCTGGGAGATTTGGAAAAAAGGCGAAAAATATTGGATTCTATGTTATTTCCTAAGAGAACTTAAGTGACTTGGAGAGGATTCAAAGACCTTTGTGGGTGATTGTATGTGGAGACATATTTTCTGAATTGAATTTGATCATTTCTAGTATAAAGTTAAAGGTTTATGGCACTTGGATGTTGAAAACAAAGTCTGACTGCCATAAAGAAATAAATGCTTCCGTCAGTTTTGCTGGAAACTCATTTGTCAGAGGAGCTGCCTAAATGGGTTTCAGCATGAAGGGATCCCCATAGAGATTGGCTCCAGTTTGATAGACCAGAAGTCAAATTGACAACTGGAGTTCTTTGATCTTTTGAACTTTATTTTTTGGAATTTTTGTGTATCTGAACATTGTAAGAATAATATATGTCTTTGTAGTATATGGGGAATGAATGTCATGGTTGATTTTATTACTTGTGTATTATCATTTACTGTAGAGGAGTAATTCTATACCTCTATAAACAAGCTGTCATGAGATATTTTTTGTGGCTTTATTTATACAGTACTAGATGTAACATTCTTTGACCTATTGGTATGGTCTGTCCATTATCACTCATTCTTAGTTTATCAAATACAGTGGTAATTGTGCTTAAATGTTTAAAACCTCAAGTTTCTGTTTTTGATGATCATCCAGCAAGGATTCAAATTCTGCAGTAATTTGGGAAAGATATGATATGACAAAATATGTTTGTATACCCAGATGCAATGTACCAAAGTTATGAGCTCCCTGTTTGGCACACAATATTACCAGAGAGTAGGTCCAGGACTGGTTTCCATTATGTCAGGATAATGTAACTAGGTATGTTATCACGCCCCATCTACCGTGTGATATCGCAGTGTGGCAGCACTATATCCGTTCCAAGTAGACATAGATTCCAAATGTCTGAAATACCAAATCCAATTAACATACCAGTGTTATGAAAATGGCAATATATTTCAATTACAGACCTATTAATATTGTATCATTATATTTCATTTTCAAGAAGTGTTCAGAATAATTGATTTACGCATGTCAAAAATGTTTAATGATTTCTCTGTAGGATGTACTCTTAACACAACCAGTGGCAGCTGGCAATATGTTGAACCCTGTGTTTGATGCAATTCAGCTGGTCATTCTTCTTCCTATTTCCCCGACTGGGCAGATATCACTGGAGAATTTTGTTTTCTTTATGCTGTATATTCCACATTGCAGGAATGATAAAATACATCAGCCTTCACCTAAGGGGTACACAATTGCAGTAACCCTTTGATCTTTACTATGATTGTGTCCAAATTTGTTATAATTCGTCAGCTTCAATTCAGAAAAAGCAATTCAGTTTCAGAGTGAAATCGCTCTTGTTTCATATTAATACAGATTGTTCCTTTGATTTATGTAATACCTCATCTGGTAGCTTTACTTTTATTATCATCATACTCTGCCATTGATTAAACCCATCAGCCGTTATGTTCTGTCTGATATCTTTCCAATTAGTATGAAATTGCCATCAAACAAATATTACACCGTAAATAATACGGATAAAAAGACCTTTGCATGGATATATCACTGGAACTGTACAGAGATTCATCATAAATAATATAATCCAATATGCACATATGACATTTTACATTTTTACAAAAGGGTTTTTACTCATGAAAGCGAAATGGGAAACAGAAATGATTTTCAGTATGTTGACTTGTCAAGATAATGGTAGAAAAGGTTATATCTCATTCCGATCATCCGTTTGGTGGACCATGTGATTTTGGTCGCGTGCTGACTCATTTGCAAGTTTCTGGTGTATATGGGTTGGCAGTGTCACGCGGAGTACGGACAAAGGACATACTGTGTCCATCAGCAAATCAATTGTAGGAAATTGGCTCCTTTCAAAACGCCAACGGAAAGGCCGAGTAATTTTGAGTTGCAATAAAAATGGGACAATTCCTTGCCCTGATGATGGGGAGGGGGGGACTTTGGATTGGTCCATTTATCTTTTTGCTTGAATAATTTTCTGTCGGCAAATGGATGTTTAATGTGATATAAAAAGGAGGGTCTCTGGCATTGATGCCTTTTGTTGTTATAGTGGACATTGCAAATATAGTGCCAGTATTAGACAGATTCTAGATTATTTCCAGTCAGTGGTAGATTCTTGACTAACCATGTGGGGTGTTAATCATATGCAAATCTGGGTCAGGTCATTTAAAGGTCATGGGGGCAACAGTAATTATGTGGCCAGTTGTAATGTACATTTCCTGCAAAAATCATGATTCTGTTAATGTCATTATTGTTCATTTATTTCTAGATTTTCTTATAAAAATTTCTGATCCCATTCTATAACACCCGGTCTAGTTGCATCCCACTTTACAAAAAGTATATTTTATTGAGTCAAGGTAATTTAGGAAAGTATTCTTCATATTATGGATAGCGCTAGTCCTTTTTTATGTTTCTATATAAACATTTTGTAATGCCCCATCACAAGTACAAATTATTCATATTAAACAGGATTGGATGAGGAGTAACAGTTTTTTTAAATCTCCATAAGTCTAGCTGGACATCTCCTCATACTTCCTTTAACTAGCAGCTTTTTGGTCAGACACCTCAAGTCTAGGGACACTTTCTTACTTAATCTTTATTAAATGACTGACAAGAAGAAATAAGTTGCTGGAGCATGATAATTTGGAAGTCTGCGATGGAATGCTACACACCCCATGTTGGCTTTCCTGACAAGAGACAAATGTTGCTTATAACACTGTCTGGCCCTGTCTTGACCATTTGGATCATTTCAGACACTTTGTCTCTACATTGGGCTAATAAATGTCTGGTGAAGGAACATGCGCTTATATGTTTGTCACAAAATGAATGTCTGCCAGTTTAATCCCCCAATTTTTTTCCCTGCTGGAAAAAGGTGAAAGGAAGGACAGATGAATTGTTAAGAATAATGATAAAGCCTCCCTGACAAGAGGAAATTGTAGAAGTGGAAATTAAAACAAAAGTGTCTGGGTTGATTGGTCAAAGCTAGTTGTTTTTTTTTGTCATTTTTCTGGCTTGTCTGTTATACATGTTTGCCTATTATTTTTGTAGCATTATACTCTATGTATATAAATTTACCGCAGATTGGTATGAATGTTTTATTGGTCCACACTTTGTGTTGGCATTGTTTGTTGTAGTTTCTTGTGCTAAACATATTATCATAACTTTGTTTTAATTTTGTTTGAGACCCTCTTCACCAGCATCCAGCTATAAATATGTGCATTTTTCAATGTGGTGATGATGAGGAGAAGGAGGAGGATAAAGTTATACTGTGTGTCTAGTGTTTCCACTCCATTTGACACCATTGTTTTGAATTTGAATCCGGGGTGCTGAACACTAAGGGATTACCTGTAGACAAGTGATCATGGTCACTGACTGTCACTTAGCCCACCATGGTTCCAGCTGGTCCTGGTCTGCTTACTTTGGTCAGGTTGCCTCTGCACACTTGCTGTCATCTCAGACTTGTAATTAGCTGGATGTTTTTTCATGACGTAAATGTTGTTGTAGCTATGGTAAACTTCATAACAACCATTGTTGAGCATGTTTTGATGTTTATACCGACGTCAACAGAAACATTTCAAAGGCTTCTAGATATTATAAACCCGCTATATATACACCTAAAGGCTTTTACTGATTTATCAAGTCTTCTGTTCTGCTTACATTGTTTCCTGAAACATTATTTTGATCTATTCTGTTTTTGTTAGGAATTTATGGTGCTTGTTATGCCAAAAAGGAAATGCCAGATTACAAATGACATTCATATGATCCAAGATATGGTGAATTCAGATCAGTCTTCTTTTTACATAGTGCATTGAAAGTATGAGTGAGTGAACACACACTGTTGTCAAATTTGTTGACCATTCTACTAATACTTTGTGACCTTGAATGTTGCCTCTTTCTTTACGAATTAACTGTAAGTCACCCTTGCCAGCATGATGGTGACAAATGGGGGTTGGAGGGAGATATGGAACCAATTTGGTGAAAATTACGGTTATTATCCCATGTATAACAACATGTCATTCCCAATACTTTGTGACCTTTGATGCATGTTCAATTATCCCCAACTGGCGCGCATCCTTTCGGAGATAACAAGCACTTCGGAGTTGTCAAAGTATTTGACTCATGCAGCTGTTGTCCGTAGTGCTCTACACGCACAAGTCAGTTGAGCCATTCCTTGATTCTCCAATTTTCAGTCCCATCTTGACTGTTTTTATCTGTCAAAGACACTGGGAGAGATATTATTGAGTGAGAAAAAATTGCATTAAGTATCATAGTATAAGAGGATTAGATAAATTAAGCAGCACATGCCTCATTAGGCAACCCCAACATGGTGCTTCCAGATGAATGGGTAAGATTAGGACTCAAGTTAAATGAATCACACACATTATTTTTTCTTCTTGTGTTTTTGAATTTGTCTTCAATATTTCTAGAATGTTTCTGTTTGTTTCACATAAGAACACAACAAATGGTTACATTTAGACATAGAAGTCAGCTGTTGTTTTAATACTGTTTTTAATGAATAGCTAGTCAGATTGAAGAATTAAGAAAGAACTAGGTTAATGTTTTCTAATTGTCTTAAAGTTAGAATATTTTACCCTTTTACTAAACTGTCTTGTTTGTGTTTAACCTCACAGAAGTCCTTCTTAATTTGTGAGTTGACAGATTAAATGTTGAAAATTTTGTAAGATTCAATGTACATATTTCTTCGTTATGTGTCATTACAGTGAGCAATTTCTCAAAGACTGATTATGTGCACTTCTGTTGTCAGTGATACATGCATGAAACACCTTTAGTCAATTAACATGAGCACACTTTATGCTGCACTTGTTTCTTAAAATTGATTAAGCAACTGCCTAATATATCATTTAGTACAAGGTCCTACATTTCTTTGCAAAACACCTTAATGTGCAAGTAATTATTTCTTTCCAAGCTAATTCTTCTTAACCACTATAAGGAGTTTTTGGCATATGGTATGTTTTCTCTTTCTAATTTAAGTAATTTCTGCAATCAATTTAGATGTAGCTTCCAGGAACACACCAATTAAAATGCAATTTTCTTTCAATTTATATGCTTTCTATATTTCTTATCAAAATATATCAAGGAAAATTCTTAATCTTTTCGAAGGGGGGATTTTTTTTTGTCTTTAAATTGATATCAGAGCTGTCAATTTGTGTTTGGCAAAAAAAAAAGGATTTATATTTAAATATGGCGGTATTGTGGAAGAAGCTGATGTGGAGATGCCAGCAGATATACCAGTCCTCATCAGAAATCCTTATGATTGCATTAATCATAATAAACATCCTTCCATTTTCTTGGAATATTAAGTTTATCTAATTTACTGTTATGATTTCATAATCTTAGAAGTGAGGAGGAAAAAATGGATCAAATTTCACGTTATGTTGGGGAGTTTCATTTTATGCTGCTTCAATTAGATTACAGAACCTGTGTGAACACATGAGGTTTATCTTAAAGAGTGTCCTCTTGACAGTGGTGGTGTACAATACAAACGTGTTTGAAATAAATTAGAAAAGATATTTCTCCTTGTAGCCATTGAAATAGTCTCCCAAGATTTTCTCAAATCGTAAAAGCAAAGCAGCTTGTCACGATTTTGCGTTAATAATGAGCTTTGAAAATTTTGCCCCAGATTGCTTTTTTACCCCCCTCAATATTATCCTGAATCTGTATGATTTGGTCCTCTCTGAATAAAGGTTTCCATGTCCAAATACAAAATGTGTTGTGTTTCTTAAAAAATTTCCAGATTCAAAATTAACTGCCTGTCTTTTGTGCTTTTCTCCGTTTGTTTGTTTGCTGGGTTGAACACCCCACCAACAGTATTTCAGTCATTTGGAGACATTTATGTCTACTTGAGACAGATATAGGGCTGCCACACTGCAGTATCACACCGTAGACATGTGGTATGATACCACACCCACTCACATTATCCTGACACTGGGCAAACAAGTCCTGCAACTATCCTTATATGCTGAGCGCCAAGCAAGGGAGCTATAACAGTACCACTTTTTTACAAATTTGGTATGTCATGGCCAAGGATCGAACCCATGGCGTCTTGCTCTCTTAGGCAGACACTCTAACCACTCTGCCAAAATAAAAAATGAATTAAATGACTAAGGTGGAAGACTGGACAGAATACTTAAATTGAATTTAGTAGACTGTGTATAATCACTAGAGTCAGGTATGTTTTTAAGCTTAAGCTTTTGATGAAATGACTCAAAATACCAAAGAATATTACATGTGTGTCTCATTCTTTCAAAGAATGGCCTGTGTGTTTCTCATTATTCTACACTCACTCAGACCATGCCAAGAATATTTCATGTGTTTCTCATCATTCTACACTCACTCAGACCATGCCAAGAATATTTCATGTGTTTCTCATCATTCTACACTCACTCAGACCATGCCAAGAATATTTCATGTGTTTCTCATCATTCTACACTCACTCAGACCATGCCAAGAATATTTTATGTGTTTCTCATTATTCTACACTCACTCAGACCATGCCAAGAATATGTCATGTGTTTCTCATCATTCTACACTCTCTCAGATCATGCCAAGAATATTTTATGTGTTTCTCATCATTCTACACTCTCTCAGATCATGCCAAGAATATTTTATGTGTTTCTCATCATTCTACACTCACTCAGACCATGCCAAGAATATTCCTTGTGTTTCTCATCATTCTACACTCCCTCAGATCATGCCAAGAATATTTCATGTGTATCTCATCATTCTACACTCTCTCAGATCATGCCAAGAATATTTCATGTGTTTCTCATCATGCTAGATCATGCCAAGAATATTCCTTGTGTTTCTCATCATTCTACACTCTCTCAGACCATGCCAAGAATATTCCTTGTGTTTCTCATCATTCTACACTCACTCAGACCATGCCAAGAATATTTCATGTGTTTCTCATCATTCTACACTCTCTCAGACCATGCCTAGAATATTTCATGTGTTTCTCATCATTCTACACTCTCTCAGATCATGCCAAGAATATTCCTTGTGTTTCTCATCATTCTACACTCTCTCAGACCATGCCAAGAATATTTCATGTGTTTCTCATCATTCTACACTCACTCAGACCATGCCAAGAATATTTCATGTGTTTCTCATCATTCTACACTCTCTCAGACCATGCCTAGAATATTCCTTGTGTTTCTCATCATTCTGCACTCACTCAGACCATGCCTAGAATATTTCATGTGTTTCTCATCATTCTATAGATTACTCCATGTGATTCTAAAGACTATTCTATGTGTTTCCCATCATTCTATAGCTTATTCCATGTGATTCTATAGACTATTCCATGTGCTTCTAAAGACTATTCCATGAGTTTCCCATCATTCTATAGCTTATTCCATGTGATTCTAAAGACTATTCCATGTGTCTCTTATAATTCTATAGATTATTCCATGTGATTCTAAAGACTATTCCATGTATTTCTCATCATTCTATAGTTTATTCCATGTGATTCTACAGACTATTCCTGTGTTTCTGATCATCATTCTATAGAATATTCCATGTGATTCTAAAGGTTATTCCATTTGTTTCTAAAGACTATTCCATGTGTTTCTTATCATTCTATAGATTATTCTATGTGATTCTAAAGACAAAGTCATGTATTTCCCATCATTCTATAAATTATTCCATGTATTTCTAAAGACTATTCCATGTGTTTCTCATCATTCTATAGAATAATCCATCTGAACTGTTGTTCTCGGAAATCTTGATATATAATGGTGTGATCAGGTTGTCCAGCAAATTTTTTAGTTTTAATGTAATTTTATTTAGTATTTCACTTCGCCGAGATTGTAAATTACATGAGTGAAGCAAATAGTGTCAGTCTAGAAAATTCTATTCCATGCATGATTTTCTCTTTTTTTACCTTTTCACACACCATGATGTCATGTGTTCAATCCGTCTAGTATGTGAGTTGCCAGACAGAATTATCTAGCCCTGGTAAAATTGAGGAAGAACTGTATGTATCAATTTCCACTCACAGAAATTAATTATCCAAGAAGTACAGATGATGATTTTCAGACAAATGCTGTTGTTTGATTTTTTTCTATTCCCTCATAGAGGAAACCATGAAAAGACCTATGCGAACAGCATAAAACCAGATCAGCCTGCGAGTAACTCACAGGCTGATCAGGTTTTATGCTGTTCGCTGCTCCTTTGTGGTCTGGAAATGAGGATTTTGTAATTAAATTTGGTAAGATTTAACTGTGGTTTTCTGCAGATCAGGCTTTATGTGATACCTATTGAGTGCGTCAAAATGAGTCTATAATGAGGGAAAGGGTTAACCTTTTACCTCAAAGGTATCCTAGCCAAAAGCTGTCCTTTCGATGCTCATACAATAGTGTACTACATAGACTGCATGGCAAAGAAAAACCTATAGTAAGTCCAGAAAATTGATATTCATCAAGTCATAAATTTGCACATGAATATTCATGAAGTAAGGGGTTCCATTGAACACCTGTTGCCTCTGGGTATTTAGCCTTTTACCTCATGAATATTCATGAGAAAATTTACAATTTGATAGGTATTAATATACTGGAGCTTAGATGATATATGAAACAATGTATTTTTCTGTGCAGACTGTGTAAAATCTAGGCTACACTTTTGTATGTCAGGCATCTTCTGGGTCTGTTGCACCAAAACATGATTATATGAGGTAAAGGTTAAGCAACTATGCTGTACTCGTTATTGAGTACTTACAATGTGTTATTTTGATGGTACAGGGTGTGGCCCCAGGTGTTAAAGAAGATGGATATTGAAATTATTTTACTTATTTTATGAAGTGGTTATTTTTTTCAGCTTTGTCTTCTATTTCTAATTATTTAGTTTTATTCAAGATGTTGTGTATCTCGTACTACAAAATATCAGTAGACATGAATTAGTTTTTACTTATACTTTGTTATATAAACCTCCACAGTTTGACATTTACAAAAAATATCTGTGACTCAGTACTTTCTTCCTGGTATGTTCAAGTAATGAATTCACTGTAATTAAATGGTAGAAATGGTAAAAGTCCCTGATTTCATTTGTTAGAAATCTAAATGTCATCTGCTACTATTGAAAGAATTGAAAGTGTTTCTGTTTGAAAATACAGTGATAAAAATTCCAAATCATGCAAACTGGAATTCAAATGGAAACAAGTGAGACGTATTACAGCATATCACAGAAATAATTTTTGATGTACAGCTTTTGTTCTCAGGAATCTATGGTCATGTGACCAACATGGCCCCCATTCAGCCAATCAAATTAATCTAATTATTCTCTGCACAATTCACTCTATTTTTGAGTGCATACTTGTGTCTGGAAATTGTATTAATAAAAAATGGATCAATAGAAATTTGTTTTTCTAATCAGATGCTGATTCTGATTGTGAGAAAAATGCCTGGTCATCCATTAATTTAAAGCAGTGGTTGGTTCCTGGCTTGTATGACCCCACTTGACCCCACATTCCACAGACAGTGTTGATCCGGATACCAGTAAATAATTATGATGTTAGTGCCAAAATCCCAGAAAATCCTGCGGATGATTCAACAAATGTCATTCTGGGGAAACGGATGGGGACATTTTATAATCAATAAATGTGGATGACACCGCTGTCACTGGAATTAAACGATGTTAAACCTCTGTGAAACATAGCGACATTAAAGGGAGAATTCAGACACTTTATTGTTGCTGGACGGTTTACTCCACTTCTTGAATTCCTTGTTTTGTGTGTTGAAATACGAAAGATTTGCCTGACTGATCTACATAACAGCTAAAATTTGAACAATATTGAACAATGCATAGCAAATTTATAAGAAATTTCAGTATATTTTTTTAAGATAATAACATTTTGAAATGCCAAATTTGTAAGAGTGAAGCATCAATAATATTATTTGATGAAGATATTAAAAGATTGTAAATAATTCTCTTTCTCAGATTCCATTCAAACATACAGTAAATTTCAGGGAATATCGTGAGATTTGATTTTCAGTCTTAATCTAATTTACATGTAAATAACAATTTTATCGTACCATGTATGTGGCAGAGAGAAATAGTGACTTAGTTTCACTATAACCAGAGTGATTGAATTATACGAATCGACAAATTTCTTGATTTGTTAATGTACTCTGTCATCGAAACTAAGATGTATTGAACAATGTATCCAATTTAGTGTCCTCCCAAATTTTGCGTCTGCCTTTATCATTAATTCAAATGCAGAAGTGTGTCTTAATTTGGATTTGTCTGACTGGTTATCTAGCTTCCCAGGATTGTATCAGGAATTACAGAGAATTTCTAGCGTAAATAACCAGAGAACCCACCAGACAGATATAAAACTGGTATCCCATACTGCATCAGTCTGCTATTTTTTTTCTCTGATGTAAAGAAATAGACTGGGCGTATTCTGAAAATGACTCTAAAACAATACTCATCAGGGAATGTTTGGGATTGCTTGAAATCAGGAATGAAATGATGTGAAAATAGATGCTGTATAATTTGATAATTAAATGAAACTTACCTTTATGGATTGGAAACTGAAGTATGATTGATCTTAACGTTCGTTGAGCTTACATATCTGATTTATAGATTATATTTAACCAATTCTTTTAAAAAAGGATAACAGTTTTCAAAACGTCCTTACCTGTAATATATTTTGTTAGCATTTCAAGGAATTTCTCGTTGAAGAGTCGGATGCAATTCGCTTGTTTCTATCCAGTTATTAAGTTATAAGTACATGTACCAGTATTCTCTATCTTTGTAAAGACTTATGGTGTGATACAAGCCCCTGTAAAATTTGCATACTAAAATGTATATCTCCCTATAATGGTGCTCAGCTAATTGTCCCTTAGTTTGAAAAAGTTGACATATGTATGTTATATAATATTAGTCATTGTATTTTAAAATCATAATAAAGATAGCGTGGGAGACACTGCTGCTGCGATGTTTAATTTATATCTCTGAATTTGTAGGAAAGCTTTAAATGCATTGTCAAGAAAATTGCTGATATAGGCAAAATTTTAGATTGGTTAAATAAATTTCGGAGGTGCTCCTGGGTAATTCGGATTCATGATACTTCCAGCATTCAAGTATCTTATGTTGTACTTTAATAAAAAGAATTAAATCAAATTTTACAGATCTTTCTAATTTGGGAATGCAAATCACTATTGTCAGCAGAAATAATCCAAAGATGCATTTTGAAACATGTCCATATATCCATCCAATCTACATGCTAATTCAAAGAAAACACTCAGCTGAAAAACCTTCTGCATGATAAAGTTAATTAATTCAGTGGAAAAAGATATTTGGGAAGATGAGAAAATGGCAGCCAAAATCAGCCAAAATCCCCGTCTCCTTAATGTTTCTGTCAAGCCCTTTTGATACGGTAATTATATTTAATCAAGATAAAAGTGGCATGAACATACACGGAAAGCCTAGCACAATAATTCAGCTTCTCTTGTTCGAGACGTATTTTTGGAGTTGTTTGAAGAAGACATATCTGATGACATCGTCAGTTCACAGAGAAAATTTCTAATATGAGGTCCCATCTGTTTCCCAGTATATTGTGTTTGGATGTTATGACCAGCCAATTCATCATCATGTCTGTAAATTGGAGCTTCCTGGAGGTCACACCAGGGAATAAGAATAAGTAACTAGTCCTCTGACCCGTCTGTTCTGCCGTTATTACTGTAATATTTGCTCAGGTTGGAAGGAGTAAATATTTGGTCATTAGTATACTGCCATACATTGAACAGTCTTGGTGTCTTCAGGTTTTGGTGTTGTTTTACGAGGGGGGGATTTGTTTATTAATTTTTGTTTTATCTTCGTAAAATGCAACCTGCTTGATTGAAAAGATTTCTCAGAATTTTATTTCTTAATTTGTGAGGTGGCGGATACAAAAATAGTGTTCTTTTTATAAGCATGTTCTGGATACAGATTTGTTGCCAGGTAACAGGAGCTGTTTCTTTCTGTGACAATTCTGTCTACAATGTCCTTGATACCTTTGGGATTTAGCAATGAAAGGTTTCACTGATTGCTAATGTTCATCACATTTTTGCGATCAAGACAAACATGTTACGATTGCTCACAATGAGCAAAAATGAACTTAAAATTCACAGGCATCCTCACTCATTTAGAATGAAGGAATTTATGGTTTTCTGATCATTCTTTGCAAATTTAAAACACACAGTTTGATTCAGAATTTGCATGATTTTATAATGAATCTGATTTGCTTTGCTTTGTTTTTTGTGCTTGCAAAAACAAGGGAGCAAAAAAAAATTAAAGGGAGCAAATTGAATGCGCAAAAGCTTGTCATTAACAGGAAAGCTTTTGCAAGCCTGCTTGTGACTCAGACTTGTTTTTATCTAATCCCTGTGGTATGAAGGCTTGACAGGAACGACTCGTATGGGCCTCACGTTTATGACAATTAGGAAAAACAACATCAGAAAATGTGTCGAACATTCCTAAGTCTAATTAAGTCTTTAATGCTATTAGGACCAATTGATTGCGTGAAAATGACTGTTTTCATGGCTAACGAAGACAGCTGATGGATCAGTCCTTGTAGTTAGAGTGAAAGAAGCAGTTATAACATTGAATGTAATTAGTACATATTTGTACATCCATTGCTATAAAACTATTAAAAAATCATCTTTAGCTGCACTCAATGTTAGTATAAATATAACTAATTTTTCTGTGGGAGTAATTTGTTAAAAAAAATTAAGAGCATAAAGTTTACAATTATTTATTTAGCTCTCCAGAGTGACCATCTAGTGTCCAGTGTCACCAGCCATCACTCAACCATTGTCAACAATTTCATCAAACAACAGCTCCTACCAAACCACTCAACCAATTTTTTGGAAGTTTAACAGGCATATCCCTTCATAGCTACTCACAGAATTTAACTACATGCAGAAATTGTGTTGCTGTAGCAATGGAAAGAAAGAAAATAAAAAAACCTTAAAGAATATCTTCATCTTTCTCTCTCTCTTTTTTTCAGTCTTCTGCTGCTGTTACTACTTGGTCATCTTATGTCATCTTGCTATCCTTAATGAATTTAAGCATTTTAACTGAAATAACATCTGGTTCCTCTTCTAATTCCAGGTCACAGTCTGAACAGCAACCCGCCTGGCAAGAAAATTTTCGCCAACAAAGGGGACGATGTGCGGCTGTTGTGTAAAGTGCCGAAATCAAAAGAAGACAAGGACATGCTCCACTTGGACCAGCTGAAGATCCGCTGGAAGCACAATGGACACTACTTCCATCCAGATAAGTCACAGAAGTATACAAAAGAGGACAATGGACAGGCACTTCTGATTAAAGATGTGAATGCAGTGGATGGTGGTCAGTATGCATGCATCGTGTCCAGGGGCATTATTGAGGACATCATGAATGGCGTACTCATAATTAGACGTATGTAAACCTTGATTTTCAATGTATAAATAATCAGTTAATCTTAAAAAAAAAATAAAAAAATGTTTGATACATAAAAGACAATATCTGGAACCTACATAAATGTATTTTTTCCACTTTTTAAATGAGGTGTTCATGACATGTTGCTGAAAAGCATGCAGCACAACAGTTATTCTTATATTCTTTGTAGACCTTTATTCATTTCTAACATTAAAATGTGTTTAAACCTACATGGAACTTGGAAAGCCTTCTGTGTTTGTTATTCCTGAGTAAGTCTATTGCTTAGATAATGGGGGTCTGTATATAGTATTCTGTAACTGTAACTAGTAACTATAGTTACTTCAGCTTTTTGTTTGAACATTATACTTTTGAAATATAGAATAACATTTAAAAGATTATGCAGGTAATGCATGGCTTTCCCTAGTTTTTATCAAAAGGGGGTTAAGTGACCCCATGATAGACAAATAAACAGGCAAATATTTATGGGTCATTTGGACAATTTGAGGGATGGTTTTGTGCATCATAGAAAATTCTGATACAACAATAACTGTTGCTTTACATACACTGAGAAATGTTCATCTGAAACTTTCACCTTTTTCAGAGCCCCCTGATCCACCAAAAGATGTATCTCTCAATGCATGTGTCGGAAATTTTGCGGAGGTCACATGGACTCCTGGAAAAGATGGCGGCTCAAAGATATTGCAGTATCAAGTACAGTTCAACACATCAGAGAGCCCAGAACTGTGGAATCATTACTATGACAATATTGATGGAAAGGAGTTGAAAGCTCACATAAACTTATCTCCATGGGGCACATATAGTTTCAGGGTTTTAGCAAAAAGTGAAATAGGATATAGCGTACCTAGCGTGCCAACGAAAGTGACCTGCACCACCCCACCAGAAAGACCTGCGGGTAATCCTAGGGATGTGCGAACTCAGACGCATAAACATGGAAAATTGATCATCACATGGACAGTAAGTGTTGTAAATAATAATGATCACAGTAAACAATGTATAGTTAACAAAATAGTGCACACCCAGAGTAGAGGTTCAATGTTTTGGAGAAATATCTATAATGAGTACCGGTATCCCTTCTTTGTAGTTTTTGGAAAGTCACCATCATGTATTGCCGTGACTGTTTGCGATTGCACTACAGGTGACAATTGTTATACTGCTTCCGCTAGTCAGATGTAATGCAAAGATCATTATGCCCACCTCTTTTATCACACATGCAATTGCATTGTTACCTTGATGTTTATTACTGCTGATAATTTCAGTAATAGTCTTAAAATGCTGACACCTAACAGGTTGTCACATCTCTCTTTCTAATGGGTTTTGAAGTACACAATTATTGTTAATCAAACAGTACTATCAAAGTGAAACTAATAGGAAAACATTGACTGGATGTAACATTGACAACAATAAAAATGATCGTTTATTTACAGTTGGTCATAGTGGTGTAAACACTGCATTTGGTTGTATGTCTTCTATAGATTATTATGTAAAGTACAAAATATTCTACATCAAACTGAATAGGAAAAATATGTATGATATGAATAGGAGAATGGTTTCATTAGCAATTATTTCACAATAATATGATCAAAATCACAAGCAGATAACACGGAACTGGCAAAAATGTGTGAAAAAACACTGATATAGATATGTGTCATTCGGATTTTCATGTGAGGAAGCCTTCCAGCTGGCTTGCGGTAGGTCGGTGGTTCTACCCGGATGCCTCTGTGCATTCGGGGTCTTCCTCCACCTGAATTAGCTGGACATCGCTATATGACTGATATACTGTTGAAGCGACGGTAAACTCAAATAGTCAGGTCAGATATTATGTAATGAAAATACCCTGTAAAGACTTGGCTGATTAATGGCTTCGACTCTAGCAGATGGAGAGGAGCTGCCTTAACTGGGTCTATTCTATTTGCCAAGATGTCAAAGTGAGTCTTTAGACTTGACTTGACTTGACTATTTGAGTTTAGCGTTGCTTCGACAGTATTTCAGTAATATAGCGACGTCCAGCTAATTAAAGGTGGAGGAAGACCCCGAATGCACGGAGGCATCCGGGTAGAACCACCGACCTACCGCAAGCCAGCCGGAAGGCTTCCTCACATGAAAATCCCAATGACCCTGATGGGATTCGTGAGTCCTTATGAGGAAAAAGGTTTTACACTTACATCCACACATATACATATATGTAATATATTCATGGAATAATGTTCTAAGAAAGTTATAAAACATTTTCTTGGGGATGGCTATTCATAAAATCCTTAGAATTTAATCCCTCACAATATTGGATGACTTTACAGCATATGAAGTTTAAATGAGTAAAAATAAGAAATTTATCTAGAAGTGTAGTTATTTTGGAAATATTTACACTAAAAATTATTAGTTTCCTAAAATGCTTCTAAATGAAATACCAGATATTATGTTTAGTTCCAAATAGCTCAAAATAGAATTGTCAAGTTTGTAACAGCATGGTTCCATGGAAATGCTTCAGACGGTTTTGTTGCGTCAGTTAACTGAGGTTCATTCAAACTTCAACTCTGGTAATCCATACATAGATTTCAAAATTTGTTCATAAATATATTGCATCCAAAAAAATGTTGCAGTAAAAATATATTTTTACAATATTGTATGTGGACAAAGCGTGTCTTCTCCATCGCAAGATTTTCCGATGGCTTTCAACTGTTAAAACATCCTAGATATTAATCATTATGCTGTTGTGGAAATTAGGACTTTAGGATTTCGATGTTCTATAGATTTCTAATCTATCACAGGATCCTGCATATATCTGAAATATGTAAATGTTAAACCCATTGTGTTTATTCCCGATCACAATGGCTCCAAAAGCTGCCTAGAACAGAGATTTTTTGTCAAAGTTCCGTATGAAGAGTAATGGATTCTATCATTTGGTTTCAGCTTATTCCATTTAGACATCGGAAATCTTGCTTCCCCGATATCACTGTAAAACAGAATCGAGCAAGCACACAAAAGTAAATCCAAATCGTTGATACAAATACTTTACAGCTATCATCAAAACACAGCTTACATGATTTCCTACTTTTCTGAAACCACAATGTTGTCTAGGATTATAATTTATAGACGCAAAGTGGATCCCTGTCTCTCCATATGAATTGATGTCTATCAGAAATTGGTCATCAATAAATTTTAAAAAGTAGTGTTTCAGGGAAATGCATAAATATTTTTAACAATATTAGGAAAGTGCAGCGGAAGCTTATTTAGTAACAGGACTTGAAAAATAAATTAAAGATTCTCTCCAACTTTTAGGATTGAAAAAGATGATAGAAGAAAATGTGGTAATCAGATTATCAGAGTTATATTGTTGTTTTTTTGATGCACAAAATTATTGTCCATTTTGATGTTGAATAACCCCCAAATTCAAAATCTATAAAACGAAGGGTTGCTTAAACCCCTTTTGAAAACAACAAGGGAAACCCTGGGCTTTTGTCTGTGTATAACAGTTTTGTTAGCTCTAAGTTTTTGTTGATGACATTGATATGTGCATATTTTTTGTCAGCCCATGAGGAGGTTGTTACACAACGGTCCGGGATTTAAATACACTATCTCCTGGAGACGGAAAGGAAGCACTTACTGGCACCAAAACAGCGTTGAGAGCTCAGATGCCAACGAATGGGAAGTGAGTGTGAATGACACATACGCCCTCTATGAGATAAAGGTCAAGGCCGCTAACCAGTTGGGTGATTCACACCAACCTGCATTTATTTATCTGGGTCGCTCAGGAGAAGGGGGTGAGTACATGTTTTTGTGGTTCACCATTAAACCTCTGACATACATGACCTGGGAATTAAACTCAGGATGTTTTTGTGAAAATTAAGTTGCATTCAAAGAGACTACCAATGCTCCCACAAAATATAGATCTATTTGATATGTCATCTAAATGTTCTCAATATAATGCAATTCATCTTTAGAGAAAACTTTTCTTTACTTCAAAAAAACAAGAGGTCTCAATGGCTTAACATTCATGGAACTTTGAATTAAATACAAAACCAAACAGAGAATTTAAAATATAAGTAAATTTTTTTAATGGTTAACTCAATACATTTTGATCAACAATAAGTTGACAAAACATCTTCAAAGATTCTCCCTTTTTTGTACAGTTGTACCAATACTTGTGTCAGCCATAGTTTTATGTGCTTCTTGCAACTCATCAGCATTTTTTCCTCGTAAAGGACTTCAGACTTCTACCATCAGGTCTATTATCAGACAGATATAGTCAGATAGGCCATCTTATCACCATTCGAACAAAGTGACATGAAAATTCATTGTTTGAATAATATATACACTTGTATATCTCTGCCTCAGTGCGTTGACATGGGAAAACCAGCATATAAATATGTATCTGTTATCTGTTCAGTGCCACAAGTTGTTCCAAAGGATTTCCGGTTGGACCCAACCAAGCCAATAGAGCGTCACAAGGCCTACTTTATATGGGAGGCTGTGGATACATCTGTTGAAAAAATACAAGGAGATTTTAAAGGGTACAAGGTATACAGCCAGCTTATTATTATTATTATCATTTTTTTAAATTTTTTTTTGTCATTTGTGTTAAGAGTTAAAATTGCCTTCCCAGACTATTAAAACAACAACAACAAAAAACAACAGAATCCAAATCACAGAAAACATGGAGTTTTATGGAAAGTTTTGCAGTATGGAGGCAGACAAAATGATGGTAAAAATAATTTTTGACAATTTTTAAGAAAAAGGATTATTTTCTTGTGCTGCACTGTTTGGAAGAGTTTTCACTATCTGAACACTTTGATAACGTCTTCATTGTTAGATTTCCCTCAGTTTTTAATAGTAATTGGGTGTGCAGCATTCATAGTCTGATAAAACCTTATTATAAGGCATATATTTTAATGTCAAAACATACATGTTGTTTTTTGGAATGCAAGTATCTCTTTCAATTCAGAAGCCATTTACAAGTTCATGATTTTTCCCTGTCTTTTTCACAAATAAATTTGCATGAAAGTGTTGTGGTTTATTGTTTGTATGCAATGACTTTGAATTGGAAGGTTGTGGGTTTGAATCCAGGAGAGTCTTTCATGGTTTTCCAAGTACTGATCCAACCCAGGAACCATCAAGAGAGTCTTAGTAAACTTAAATGAATGTCAGTCCTGGTTATGGTATGATAGAGGTAATTCTGAAATGAAAGATACTGTAAACAATTTATCTATTTTTTTCTCAGTTGAGGTACTGGAAGTCCAGTGAAGGACGCTATAAAAAGAAAGAAGTAGACATATTAATGACAAAGTCAGACCATCGGCGTCCGGACGTACGGGCGTGTATCGAGAACCTCCCGGCCTACACAGCACTGAGGGCTCAAGTCTTAGTCATGAACACTCACAACACAGGACTTCCCAGTCAAACCATCGACTTCTTCACTCCGGAGGGAGGTGGGTTGAGATGGGTTTTTTTTCTCATTTATTTATTTTTATTTTTTTTATTTTTTTGTTATCTTCAATATAGTTTTAGTCATGAAAGCTAGACACTGTTTTTGAAGCTGGTAGTAGTACGTTTTAATGCTGCTCAAGTCAGTAAAATACATTTTACCATTTTAAATACATTTTACAGGCTTTGCGTTATGGACCTATTTTTGTGTAGGTGTTCTGAGCGTAGTTATGTATTGAGTTCGTATTTCACTCTATTATTTATATATTTTATGGAATTGTGACTATTAAACTGCTATATAAGTTATTGCAGGCAGGGGCATTCCTGTCATATTGACAGATCTTGTTCATTGTGCAAGCCCTTTGGTAAATTAATGGAATGCAATTTTACAAAGTCAGGCTTGAACTTGTATATTTTTACACAAATCAGTCTATAATTTTGCGTTCATCTTGAATTTTTTTTTTTTTTTTTTTCTTTTTTTTTTTTTGAGAACATGTTTCTAGGTTATGAATAAGTGATGTCATTATGTTTATCAGATGTTTTCAGCAATGTCTGAAATACTTGCTGTCATATTGAAAAGCTACTCAAATCATTTCGGGCTTTGTTGACCCTCATCTGCTTTAAGTTTTTACATTATTTATTATTTTCAGATGCATTTTAAATATATCTGTATCTGATTTTGTACAGTCCCTTACCCTAACAATTGAGGACAATTTTATGATCTTATTTATCTTTTATTGAGATTTATATAAAAATAAAAACAACATAAAATTCTAGGCTTTGGCATATTCTTTGAAATAAAAACAAGTCTCTTAAATTTTTGATGAGGAATTTAAAAGCAGATGATATTCAGGCAAATTTCTTTTTCAACTTTTGAAACATTAACCGTAATGTATTTGCAAAACTTGGTCTACTGATTATCAGATACAGGTTTTTCATGCAAAATGCGGAGCATCAGACACTGGACTGTAACCACCAGCAACGTAATTCCCATGTAACCCCTCCCCACTGTCTGGCAGACGTAATATGTTCCGAGTCGACTTTCTGTTGGCCGGACTGTCATTCTAGACGTATAACTGCCAACTTCAGAGCTTCTTATCTTCTGAACCAGTCCACAAATTTAATTTCCCAATGGCACCGGCATTTGTGGCAATAAGACCTTTTGCGTGAGCCTAGGATTCACGTTGTTTGAGCAGCTCCTGAAGGATTGGCACTAGCCGCATTATACAAATATAACAAATAGACGAAACCTGAGATATCATGATTTACATTCTGTAGGTGTAGACTATTTTATAATATTGTAGGCAGTTGGTGAAAAGGTTTATTAGCTTTTTTGGTTTAAACATATTTATTAAATCAAGTACATAGCAAGTTTACAATATGACAATATATAGTTTTGGGATGGGGTTGGAAGCCATAGCTTATTTAAACCTTCTCCTGAGACATGGTTAAAGAACTTTTTAATGTAGCTGTCTAATGTGTAAGACTTGTTGCCATTTCTTTTGCAGCAGATTATTTCATATTAAAGTAATCTATCCACCATCAAATTATTACCATGGTCCTTCAAATGCTCTAAAGGTTTCAGTGCAGATGCAAGTGTCCACTGACTTGGAGTTATAGGCTTTTATGCTTGAAGTCTATAATTAAAGGCTTGCATTAACAATTAAATACACACAATCACTGGATAGACCATGATCACAATTTAATGACGGATTACCTTAATTTTGAAAATTTTCTTTTCGGTGTATAACTGGATAAGATATTTTTTCTTAAAAAGAAGTTATCAATAAATCAAGCTTAAATTCAAATGTCTGATAATCAAATCTTTAATTCTTCTCCCAATTCATTAACAATATAATTATAGGATCTTACAGATTTACTTTCACTTACTGTGGAGCAGTGCTAATCACCCTTGGTCTGAGTCCTGGTTGGATCACTAAGAAGCCTTCTATCCTCTGACAGGGTCAATGGCTCTACTCAGGCACCCTCTGTGCCAGAAATGTTGTACATGAGTTCCATGTGCCCTTCCTCTGTCTGTAAATAACTAGTTGTCACTCTACGACTGGAATGTTGTCATAGCAACAGTAAACTCCGAAATGATACACATGTCTGTTCCTTTATCTAATTTGGAAGTCAGTTTTGGTCTATGTCCAAAATTCTGTACACAATCATTTTTTTTTATTTAAACTTTTTCTGCTATATGATTAAATCAGCATTATTAACTTTTTACGTCATAAATATGTATGTACTGATGAATATAAATTTACTGAACTTAATTGGTGTATGAAACAGTAGGTTTTTCTTAGCCATGTAGACTAGGAATCTGAGCTACTGTTGAACCTGAGTAAACAGTTGAGGTGATGATCATATGGTAACTAGAGTGTGCTGACTGATCAGGGTCTGCTCTGTGTACCAAGGTGTCCAACACCACAATATGAGATAATGGATTAAAATAATACTAAAGTATCAGAAAAGATGAGATAGGTCTGGACTAAATTGGCTCACAAACTGTTCTGGAAATTGCAAAATAAATACTGTCCTTAATCTGAATTTAGGTAAAATAAAACTTTTTAAATATTTTTAGCTCACCTGAGCACAACGTGAGCTTTTGTGATCGCCTTTTGTCCGTCATCCGTGCGTGCGTGCGTCTGTGTGTCCGTCTTGAACAATTTCTTTAAACAACATGTCCTTCTAAACTACTCACTGGATTCTGATAAAACTTCACAGGAATGTTCATTATGGGGCCCTTTACCAAATTTGTTAAAATTATTTTGATTGGTCAAAAATCTAGGTCACAGGAGCTAAAAATAGATTTTAAAAATGAAAATTTCAAAAATCTTCTTTTCCGAAAGCACAAGGCCTGGCCTTTTGATTTTTGGTTTGTAGTATGATCTTATGACTCTCTACCAAGATTGTTCAAATTATGACCCTGGGGTCAAAATTGACCACGCCCCAGGGGTCACTTGATTTATCATAGGCTAATATAGGAAAAAAACTTGAAACATCTTCTTCTCAGAAACCACAAGGACTGGGGTTTAGATATTTGGTGTGCAGCATTGTCTAGTAGATCACTACCAAGTTTGTTCAAATCATGGCCCTAGAGTCAAAATTTGCCCAGCACCAGTCACTTGATTAAACATAGGTTAATATAGAAAAAAACTTGAAAAATCTTCTACTCAGAAACCACAAGGCCTGGAGTTTAAATATTTGCTACATAGGCTAATATAGGGAAAAACAGAAACCACAAGGCCTGGTGTGTAGCATTGTCTAGTGGATCTCTCCTAAGTTTGTTCAAATCATGACCCTGGGGTCAAAATTGGCCCAACCCCAGGGGTCACTTGATTTTACATAGCCTAATGATACCAGGTGAGTGATCAGGGGCCATCATGGCCCTCTTGTTTTTTTTTACCATAATTAATCATGATGATGATGATGATGATGAATTAAAACTTCAAACTTACTGAAGTTTTTCCAGAGAATAGAGATGATTACACTTAGTGATACCAGCAAAAAAGTGAGGCCACGCTAAAAGTATCTCTCAGTAAAATCAGATTTTTCTCTGATATTTAATTCTTAAAAATGAACGAAGCATTTACAATTCAGTCATTATTTTTATCTGTATGGTACTTGCAAGATGATTATATATTTGTCTAGAAGAGCCAGACCATTTTTGTCAGACCTTTTAGAAAGTAGGCAATTTAAAAGTCACCCACATCTTTTCAATTCCCATTGGTTTAGATTATTTATAAAGCCAAAAAATAGTCATTATGCAATAGTGCAGTAATTTAATGGTTTTAATAAAGCAGTGACCAAGGAACAAGGAGGAAGTGATTAGTCTCTCGACCTACACCCACATTGTACTATCATTGCATCAGGGTCTTCATTAAGATGAAAATATCTTGCGGAATAAAAGAGTGAAAAGTGAAGAGCGCACATGACATTTTGCCTGGTCCAGAAAGTAAGAGATTTACCAATAATGTTTTATATGTGTGACGTTAATGACTTCCTGTGCTGTGAAACACTCTGACCTTAAGATATTTTCAAAGGTGCAGAGCTGCAATTAAGCTTTGATATCATAAAGGAAAGATCGTTAAATGAAGATAATAAAGTTTTTTGCAAGACATTGAGTCATTAAGGTGATGCACGATGACAGTTTTGCTGATTTAATTGCCTAAAGATATATCAGAAAGTTTTCATGTAAAAGAATAATTCAATGTTTTATGTATTCCAATAGCAAAACTTTATGCAATAATGGACAAAGCATTATAATAAACCATGTTATACTGGAATTAGCATTATAAATAACCATCTTATGTGGAATAAGGATTATAATGAACCAATGCAACTCTGTTCTATGGAAGCTGCATTTCTGCATTGAACAATTTTGTGTTTTAGTAACAAAATTTTCCTAAATAACCCCACCTTTTTACTATGCAGAGAAACAGTTTTGAATTTCATTTTCTATAATTATTAGTGATGGAAAATTTTTTTGTTTATTTAGATACAATTGCATTATGGAATATGAAACTGAAATAATGTGTGTTAATGATTGCTGAGTCAATCACAGTTCATTTGACGATAATTGTACCCTCATGGCACTTCAGTTATATTTACCTAGAAGAGGAGACATTCCTATATTTATCATTACATGTATTGGCTCATTAGCTCAGTATGTAAGTGTTACAATGATACTTTTCAATACCAGAAATGGGCACCTGCAAGTTTGTGTAGTGAAACAGGTATATCTGCCCCATCTGGTTTAGATCAGCCGATTTTAGTTTTTTATCTTCTTTATTTTTCATATTGGCAGCTTTATACATGTTTGATAATAGGGTTTATTCAGTAATAAAAGGGAAATAAATACAAAAAGTTTTGTCAAAATCAATCTAAAATAAGTAATGTATTTGATATTTAAAGGAAGTCTGATATCAAACAACAAAAACAACCTCAGGCTCATATTTCAACAACAAAATGTAGCTGTAAGTGATACTAAAATTCTTAAAGCATGTAGGAAAGAGTTCAACTATTCCTATTTCATGAAATAACCAATTACATTAATATAAAAAATAAAAATGAATAACAAACAGTATTTGTTAAAAAATGGAATGATTGGTTATTGATAGTAGAGCAATATGGAAAATGAATTTGTATTTTGATATTATTTAGCGCTAGGTATGTTTGATGGAACTCAAGGCTGTTATAAAAAAAACAGTATATCACAGAACCCAAACAGGAAATGTCTTATAGTAAAATAAAAACCCACAATTTAAAGTTGTGACCCATTTTAAGTAGGCAAGCTTATTTATATAGAGGACAATTTTTTCTAGTAATAAACCTCATGCAAATTTTTGCTAACACAGAATTGTCAGCAAATGCAGAAACCATGTCAATATAAAAGCAAGTGCTAAGTGCATTGTATTCTGATATAAGAAACATCAGACTGAATGTAGATATATGCCTACATAGAAAACTGCTTAAACTGTTGAACATCAGATTTCGTGACCTGATCCAGTGTAAACCAGAATAAATATGATGTGGATGCAGAAGAAAGATATCTCCATTTTTGTTTGCAACGATTCTGTTGGTAGATCTTGTCAAAATGATGCATTATCTGTGGTAAACAAAACCAGATTCTGAATGTCGAAATATTTACATAACTCTTGACTTGTAAAGACTGAGGCACTGAAACTGTATAGAATTTAGAATTTTATAGGGGTATTAAGCATTGACACGTCTTGGTAATTACTTGATATTTCAGAATAATGCATGCAGCCTTATGGATCTTGTCAGTGTTTATGGGTATATATATGAAAATTGACCTTTAGGCTAGTCAATGGTTGACCTGGTTTACACAAAAGAATACAAGAGTTGTTTTGAAATCTGTTTGTGAGCAGTTGACTTAGTAATATGAATGGAAAAGACATTAGGGCTTAAGATTTCACTGCTGACAACTGGGAGGGTTTTATCTGCAAAGATGTCACAAAATCTCTAAAATTGATGGTTTGTTTGTTTTGGTTTAACAACAGTGGGTCAGTGATTTGAGGGCTTTGTCAACACGAGACATATACAGTGCCATCTCACCATGGTATCATATCATAGACAAGTGACATGATTGATACCATACCCAGTCATATTATCTTGACCAGTCCTGACCCTGTGTTCTCGAAAATACATATGTACGATCTCAGGCGCAGATTTGAGTACCTATTGAAACAAATGGGCATAGTTTGAGTATGAAAATCATATGTAAGTACCATTTTTATTTTTGGGAACATGGGGTCTGGTCTCAATTACTGAGTGTCATGCAGAAAAGATATGCCAGTACCATTTGTAACAACTTTTGGGTTCATACCAACCAACTCCCAGTCAAACCCCAAACTGCAACCAATGAACAATTCAATGAATTTAGTAATTAAGGATAAAATCAATTCATTCCTAATGCAAATTTTGATGTCAGAACCATACTTTTTTATAATGAAATTGGCTCAGTATTCAAGTTTATATGGCATGATCTCCTTCATTTCTCCTTGAACAAGATTAGGTCAAGGTCATATTGACATAATATTGGTAGACTTAAAATTCTTCACGGTGAGAAAATGACCCAGATTTTCAATTATGCACTTTAAAAAAACGAAAGACCCTCTGAAAATGGAAGATTTCTAGAGAAACTGCGTTTATGGAAACTTTAATTACCGCAGAACTGCGCCTGATTGTGATTGATTGAGTGGTCGGAGATCGGAAAGTTTTCACTGTTTACTTACATCTCTGACATTCAAGTTGATTGACAAAGCAAAATACAGACAGACTTGGTAAATATGCAGGCTCGTCTTCTGGCTCTCTTTTAATGAACAAGACTTGAATTGTAAAATCAATTTTAGATCAATCTGTCATCTAAAGTTTTGTCTAGAATCGTTACGGTACTTAAGGTGAGTGACATACTATTATCTGGTATGGCATGTTTTGTGAAATAATAGTGGCCCCTCGGCAGGTATTTGTTAAAACTCTGGACTGACACTATGCAAGATTAAGTTTCTATTGATTGTTTATCTTACTTTTCTATATAACTGTTTAATGTCTGTGTGGCTGAGTAGTGTAAGCTGGGTTTTAGCTTCCTATTTTATTATTTTCATCACTGACTGAACTGTATATGCCTTTCATAGACAAAAGTCCCCGGTAAGCAAGGTAAACCATATATATAACCCTTCCAAGAGAATTGAAATGTTTTGTTTTCTCAGCATTGGCCTTGGACTGGTTTCTTGCTCAGTCAGCAAATTATGGTTTCAGCTGGCTGGTTCCCAGTGTGTTTGCCACCTACCTTATCACACTGTCTGACCGGTGCCCACTTAAATCAGCAGGTTTTAGCCTCCCAACTGACAAGGTCTTGGCTTCGAGCCCATTCTTAATGGTCAGCCAACCAGGCACATCTAGACTGGCCATGATTCCTTGGCTTCAGGCTGGATCATCATGCATTGGCCGTTGTCTCAAATATTCATTCAGTGTGAAAGCTTTTGACACCATATTGGGCCTGTACAACATTCAGATTAGCATACTGATATTCTACTCAGTCTGATCAAGTTTCAAGCTGTTTGACAGGTCCCTAATGTTTGAATAGACAGCAGGCAGATTGTGGTTATTGAATCTGGAGTTCAGGTCCTGAATGCCTCCAAATACACCACTTCAGTGATCTAGGAGCAGAAAGTCATGGGATCAATCCCCGGTGACAAACATACAAAGTTTGTCAATTCTGCTACACGTTTAGCCCATTTGGTCCTCAGTGTATGAGGGTAACTCCTGGACTGGTTGGCATGGTATCTAGATAGTATGAAAGGATGGGGTATCATGCCATGGACATTTGATTATGATACCACAGTATATAACTGCAGTCTGAAGTTGACAATCCCCATATGGCCAAAGTTCATTCAGGCACATGTTTATATAAGTTAAAAAAAACACAAAAAAACAGACCAAGGTCTTTCTGTTGATGTAGAAGGGGCCTCCGTGGCTGTGAGGGTAAAGTCACCGACTTTAACACTCACTCAGCCCCTCACTGCGTGGGTTCGAATCCCTGTAGGGTCATTCATATTTTCATGTGAGGAAGCCTTCCAGCTGGCTTTGGGTAGGTCGGTGGTTCTACCCGGATGCCTCCATGCATTTGGGGTCTTCCTCCACCTGTAATTAGCTGGACGTCGCTATATGACTGAAATACTGTCGAAGTGACGGTAAACTCAAATAGTCAAGTCTGTTGATGTAGAGTAATTGAATATTATAGTAAAAGGCATATTTTAAAGGTTCTGAAACTCATAAATAAATGAATCAGATTGTCTTATTTCTCAGGTCATTGACCTTCCCAAGAAACCATGATAATCTGTTTTGTGTCTTTTTAGATGGAAGACAGATATAAACCCTTTTAAAAGGATTTGTCTTGTGTCATGATCAATATAAAAAAACAAACAAAGAAATATAAGTCTGAACGGTAACAGGATTAACTTCTATTTTGTCTGGTTTGGTCAATGCATCTCACACGTCCCTATATTCATATCAAGGGTTGAATGCAATACAGATGATCATCCAGTTATGTATTGCTCTGTTGGCTGTTGCTTGGTAACAGTCTTGTATTGAACCCCAATATATATATATATATATATATATATATATATTTTTTTTTTTTTTTTTTTTTTTTTTTTTTTTTTGAATATTGAAAAATGTTTGTATTAAGTGCACTTTAAAAGTCTACTGTTTTCGTTCAGACATTATCTGTAGATGATGTGAATTATTCATATTGTTACAATCTTCAATTTAAAACATTGATTTGGTTTGAATGGAAAGCTGTTGGGCTTAGAAACAGAAGACAATGGGGGGAAAAAGTAATAAAAACCTGTCATTTGAATTCCATTAGATGTATGATGCTAGGCTTTAAAACTGAGGACAAAACAGTTTATAGTCAATGTTATGTAACATGTTTCTGAACTGAGGAAAACGTAACGTCTTTAATCAATGTCTCCAAAACCGTCAGATTGACAGTTTTGCTAAAATACAGGATTTTTTTTTATAGAAGTTGAAGGGAAAATGCTTCATGTGAGAATAAATGACTAATGCAGTTTCAAAAGATCCTAGATGTTTACACTGGACGTATGTTGGTAAAGTGTCATTATCTTTTAAAAGTTCTTGAACATGCAATCAATAGACACAAGGATTGAAGCGTAATTTTCTGTTGTTTGATGTAAGGGTTTGAGTCAGGCGATGATGTTATATACTAGAATGGTTTACTGTCGACTCGGCTGCCTTTGGTTGACAACAAGCATGGCGCCACAGCAAGATTGTTGGGTCACCATGACAGTTCATTCCGGTACTTTGATTAATCGTCTTTTGTAATTTTAGACTTGGCTTTTTTCTCATATTCTAATTAGAGCTGATTCAGCTCCAATATTTTTTTTTCTGATATTTTTTTTAAAGAGGGAGAGTGTGAGTGGTAGGGCATTGTTGATCAAGAGAAGTTACTTTTTTATCTTTTTAGCTCACATGAGCACAACGTGCTCAAGGTGAGCTTTTCTGATCGCCTTTTGTCCGGCGTCCGGCGTCCGTGCGTGCGTCCGGCGTCAACAATTGCTTCAAACAACATCTCCTCCTAAACGGCTTGGCCAATTTGAAAAATATTTTGCAGGAATGTTCCTTGGATGAAGCTCTACTAAAGTTGTATAAATGGTTCTGGTCCATTGCATAATTAGGTCACAGAGCTAAAAATAGATTTTAAAAATGCAAACTTTGAAAATCTTCTTCTGCAAAACTGCAAGGCCTAGAGCTTAGATATTTGGTATGTAGCATCATCTTATGGGCCACTACCAAGATTGTACAAATCATAGCCCTATGGTGATAAATGACCCCGCACCAGGGGTCACTTGTTTTACATAGAGTTATATAGGAAAATCTTAAAAAATCTTCTTCCATTAATGCATAAGGCCTAGAGCTTAGATATTTGGTATGAAGCATCATCTTATGGGCCACTACCAAGATTGTACAAATCATAGCCCTATGGTGATAAATGACCCCGCACCAGGGGTCACTTGTTTTACACAGAGTTATATAGGAAAATCTTAAAAAATCTTCTTCTATGAATCCATAAGGCCTAGAGCTTAGATATTTGGTATGTAGCATCATCTTATGGGCCACTACCAAGATTGTACAAATCATAGCCCAATGGTGATAAATGACCCCACACCAGGGGTCACTTGTTTTACATAGAGTTAAATAGGAAAATCTTAAAAAATCTTCTTCTATGAATCAATAAGGCCTAGAGCTAAGATTTTTGGTATGTAGTAGCATCTAATGGTTCATTACAAAGATTTTCAAAGTCTTGGCCCTACGGTGATAAATGACCCTGCACCCAAGTCTTCTCTGAAACCATATGGCCCATTGCTTAGATATTTGGTGTGTAGTATTGTCAGGGGTAAAATGTTTTAGATTAAGTTATATCAGAATCCTTGTCTGTTTAAAAACCTTGACATCAGTTGAAGCAATGGTACTCAGGTGAGCGATTCAGGGCCATCATGGCCCTCTTGTTTAAATTATCTAATAAGCTGCAGTATGCTTACTTCTAAAAATAGTACATGTAATTACATGATAAGTTGAAAAATAAAGAAAAAGAAATTCTAAAGTGTTTCAATTTACAACCTAGACAAAGAAATGTCGAAATGTGTTTTAATTTACACACCTAGACAAAGAAATGTCTAAATGTGTTTCAATTTACACTCCTAGACAAAGAAATGTCTAAATGTGTTTCAATTTACACACATAGACAAAGAAATATCTAAATGTGTTTTAATTTACACACCTAGCAAAGAAATGTCTAAATGTGTTAAATTTAACATTTTACCCTTCCTTATGACTACAACCTCAGATGTGACCTTTGCAGCAAGTATAAATCCAGATCAGACTGCAAATGACTGTATGAGGATGATCATGTTTAACCCTGTATCTCATGAATATTCATGTAAAAATTCATGATTGGAACTGTAATTGGTATTTCTCTTTTTTTAAGTAATGTCCTATGTCTGTGTTTCTAGTTCCATTTTATCATTACTTTCACCTCCGTCTAATGTTTGTCCTTTTTTAATTTAGGCTGGATTTCTTTGTATTTCTTAATTGATAAATATTAAGTTATGAAATATAGATGGTATATGAAACAATGGATTTTTTGTTGTTGTGCAGACTGTGAAGAATCTGAGCTACAATAGCATACGAGTAAACAGATTGAGACCTTAGTCAGACATCTCCTGTCGATGACCTTCACATTGATCTGGTGCTCTGTTTGCCAAAATGTATCAAAACGTATATGATGTTAAGGGTTTATGGTACATTCTGCAGGCTTTCTGAAATTATGACGTAATGAACATTATAAATCTTGATCACACTGAGATAGTATTGTTTTGTTTGCAGTGCCAGATCCTGTCCGTAACCTTCATATTGACTCATATGGCGCTACCTACACACTGTTAAAATGGCTGCCGCCAGAGGAACCCAATGGACAGTTGCTTGGATACGACATTGGTTACCAACAAGGTATGTTAACTTAAACTTCATTTTAGGTACCTTTTCAGCTTCTATCAACTTAGAGCTACCAAGGAAATGTCCTTTGTGACAAGTATAAAACAAGATCAGCTTTCAAAGAACTCTTCAACTCTTCAGTGCCTTGGAGATAAAAAAAGGTATATAAGACTGTATCAGACAGAGAACTGTTTTTAGTCAGATCTGGCTTTCAATTGTCCAACATTGTGTAAAATGTTGAGGGTCAAAGGTCACCCATTGCTAGCCATGTATGAAATACAATCTGCTGATATGCACCTTTAATTTTGCCCAAGTTGAAGGTATACTATGACGACAAATGTTATCTCAAAGTCTTGTTACTTAAGTTTGATTAAAAATGTATAGAACTATTCCATATTTAAACTTATGCTGAAACAGACCTTCATTAACAAGCACTTACGATGCCATATAAGGACATTACTTTGCTAAAGAGCTACTGTCTGACATTTTCTGCTGTTAAATTTCTTTTGAGTCTTGCTTTTAAAGATTCACATGGAGAATTCCATGTATGATTTCTGTTTTCTTACAATTCAAATGGATGAAAACCTCGGACAAAAAGTTTGATGAAACATTTCTTCTAGTTGTCAGACACTTTTATAATACACAGGGTAGGACAAGAAAGTATGCAAACTCAAATTATGTGATTAAACTGGAAGGCTACATCTTTTCAATGAAGACCTCAGACATATTTAATAAAATTTGCGAAATTTTGTGGCCTCAGACCATTAATTCAAATAGAATGTGACAGGCTTACGCTTTCACAAGAACAGAAATTGTAGACTCAGTTGACACCTTTATTCTCTGATTTTATGCCTTTATACCTGCGATATAAATTAAATCAGACATTATGGTATTGAAAAAGCAGACAACTTCTAGGTTCTGTCTGCAAGATTTGGTGATATCACCACATACACCCTCGATGAACATCACACATGGTTAAAGAAATGGGAAGTAAAATTTTCCAGACATTAGATTACATTAGGTAAAAAGCATTTCACTGCCAAAATGAAAATCAAAATTTGCTAAATATAATTAACTAAGCCTCTCAGCAGTATCATTTGGTAGACTGATACCTCAGAAAATGTCAGACACACTGTAATGACATGCCAGGAACGAGAGATTCATTAAGGGGGCCTGACTATGACAGGTAGACGCCTGCCCGGCCATAATTTACATGCAATATATGTATATGAAACATGCAGACTGATGAAAACACAGACACTGTCCATTGCCGCAAGCCTATGGAACTATTGCCGTTATTATGTAATTGTCGATGGAGGTAGCAGCCACTTTTGGCAGGTTTGGAAAAACAAACTAAACTAGCTGTCTACCCTTCTGGCAATGTATTGTCAGGTTTGGGGCATAGTAGACCTGTGGCCACCAATATAATTTTTTTTTTAAGAATATCTGAATGAAGTGGAAATTGAGTCACGCTTGTAGACAACCAAGAATTTATCTAGGAGCCATGTTAGAAAGTCAGACAGTTGCCTCATTTCTCTTGTCTGCTTATCTTGTAATACCCGCAACAGTATCATCTGATTGTCTCTTAAACTCAGTTGTTCTTCAGTCATGTGTGCCAGTGTGTTTATTACATTTCTCTGAAGGGAAGGTTTGAATATCTCTCTAATGCTTTCTATTGGCTGTTGCAGTACTGCAGGACAAAGCAATAGAATAAAAGTATACCATATAATTATATCAAGATACTTGATTCTATATCAGATATTTTTATTATATTTAGCAATTTGTCATTAAAGATATAAAATGGGATATTGTTATACCCATGATGAAAGTTTTTTCTTCATTTATGCATGAAATGTTGTTTTTATATCCACACTCAGCATTACTGGTCATAAATGTTTCCAAGTGATATATTTGTTGGCTTTTACCTCCATTGTATTCTTTTCTCAAGGTCAAAATCTTGTAAGAAAAAATTGGCCAAATCTTCAGCGTTGTCCATAACGTCTCTACCTGCCTCAATGAGGCAAATGTTGGCCATTATTCATCAAATTCTTGTTTAACATGCTGTCATCTTGCAAAATATTTCAACAGAAATCAAAAAAAGCTATTTAGCAACCAAAAATCATCCACATTACTTTGAATGAAACATTGAAGGAATTCTCTTTAAATTTCAAAACAAACATTGGGAAGACCACAGGGTGTTTGTGTATGAGATGGATGCCACATTCCGACAGCTGGGAGGGTCACATGCATGATTCACAAGGAGGCATTATTCTCTGATTCAACATCAAAAGATTCTGTAATGACATCCTGGGAAATTACAAAGGATCCTATGGAGGTATCATGGGGATATCACAAGAGGAGAGGAAGCTCCGGATGTCTGAGAATATGTTGCCACGGGGAAAGCCCCGTCTTAACATGTCCTTTTCTGATATTCCCTTCACTTTTGATTTTTTTTCTTTCTTTCTTTTTTTTTGCTTTTTTTCTCAGGAAAACAAGGTTTATTTCATTCTGTGATTCACTAAAGGGCTTTTCTATGAGTCAAATTTGTATCAGTTGAAATGAAGAGTAAGAGACCAAGTGATTATGGTGGCTGTTGAATTGTTTAAATTAGCCCAAGAATCTGGATGCCATGGGTTTGATCCCCAGCCACAACATACCAAAGTTGTAAAAGATGGTACTGTTATAGCTCTTTTGCTTGACGCTCAGCATGTAAGTGTACTTCTAGAACTGGTTTGCCTGGTGTCCATATAAAAATACTGGGTGTGGTATCATGCCACAGGTCTATGGTGTAATACTGCATTGAGGCAGCACTATATCTGTCTCAAGTAGACATCATCTCCAAATAACTAAAATACTGTTGATATGTTAAATTCATTAAATTCATTAAACAAACACTTTGTCCCTCACAGCTGTGGGTTGAAGTCTGGTTATTCCAGCTGGCTTGCAGTAGGTCAGTCACTCTAACCTGGTGCCCTCTGGTCCTGAAATAATGTACATAGGTGCTCTGGTGTCTTTCTCCACCTGAAATAAAATATAGTTTTCTTGTGTCTTCCTTTACCTGAAATAGTGTACATAGGTGTTCTTGTGTCTTCCTCCACCTGAAATTGTGGGTGTCTTCCTCCACCTGAAATAACCTGGCATTTTAGACAGTAAAAAGAAATCCTGAGTTTAGAATTCCTCAGTTAACTCAGAGATGACCAACTAGATTAGTTGTATTCAGTGTTCAGATGCACCCCTATAAATCTGAATAATATATCCCAAATTGTTGAATAGATCCTGCTCATTCTGGAAGCATCAGACAGATGTGACTTTCTTTGAGTGATGAAGCATTCATCTGAAAGAAGGCATGATTCCATACAGCAGTTAAGTGTTTTGTTCTAGCAGGGTTATTTTCAGTATGCCCCAGGGGGGTATTATGTGTGTGGATTCCAGCCAATGATAGGCTTGATAGTTATGTCTGATGTAACAAGTGACCTTGAACTATGCTCATCTATATAATCTTAATTGGACAGAAGGAGATTGCATATTAAAGATGAAAAGAGGCTTTTAAAGATGTGTTAAATGTGTATTTAATCATTTTACCCATAATTCCATCAGATGAAATAATACCTTGTATCTATATCATCATATTACCCAGATGTCCATCTGGGAATAATGTGGTTAGTATTTATTTCATTATTTTATCCATATTGTTTTCTAAGGAAACTTTGAGGATGTTTTTAGTTTTGTTATCAATAATTCCATCAGCCGAAATTAAGGTAAAGACTTAAACTGCAATTACAAAAGCAGATCGGCTTGTAGATAATTAGCTAGTTGATTACGTTTCAGACCTTTTATTGCACCAGTCTTCAGTGGTCAAGTGGTCAGAGCACCTGTCCTAGAAACAGGGTATTGTAGGTTCATTGTCATGAAATAATGGTATAGCTTCTTTGTTAGGCACTTAGTGGTTAAGGATGACCCATTGCTGGGATACCATATCTAGATGTGGTATCATTCCATTTGTCTGTGGTATGATACCACACAGAGGGAGTTGTACCATATCTCTCATGTAGTCAAAATGACTGAAATACTGAAAATAAGCAACAAAAAATGAAGGGATAAGTGAGTTCAGTATGACTTAGTATGTTCTTTTGGATTTCCTTTATGACAAAGTATCAAAATGTTGCCATGGTAGCATGAACTAGTAAGAATCATTGTACAAAATGTATTTTTATTTTATTTTTAAGGGAATCATGTGAGAGAAAATAGCATGCCAACAATTGTTATATATTATCAACCAAGGGCTTCAGCCTGCAATCCAACTTGAATACATGTAGCTAATATGTCTGGTGAAAATAATTAAGACATATTGGATGAATGGCTGTGAACATGGATGGAATAAGAGAGAGAGAGAAGAATAAATGAATGTATGTGTAAAAGAGAGGGAGAGTTGATTTGATTAGTTAAAGAGAAAAAAGAAACTTGGAGGGAGAGAGGGGGGGGGGGGGGGGGGTATATAATGGATGAAAAAATAGGTTGATTTTTTAGCTCACTTGATTGTCCGTCATCAATTGTTTGTCTTGCATCAACAATCTTCTCCTCTGAAACTACAGATGGATTTTCATCAAATTTTGCCAAAGTGATACTTATGATAGCCTAATGCAAATTCCTATTATTTTTTTTTCAATTCCATGAAAAACTCTGGTTGCCATGGCAACCAGAATATAAAATCTTAAAAATGCCTTTTCTCAGAAATATATAGACCTACAGATTTGATATTTGGTACATAGCATCAGCTCATGTTGCCTCAACATCAGTGCAAAATTTGTGCCCCTGGGGTCACAATCGGCCATGCCCAAGGACTACACCCGGATTTTTGTGTAGATCTATATAGGGAATTCTTGAAAAATCTTCTCATCCAAAGCCACTCCTTGGATTATCACTAAATTTCACTAAAATGATACTTATGTAAGCCTTAGGCTAATTCCTAATATTTATTGAATTTCATGAAGAACTTTGGTTGCCATGGCAACGAGAAGACATATCTTGTGCTGTTGTGTGTCAACAGTTTCAACAATCTTCTCCTCTGAAACTACAAAATGAATTTTCATCAAATTTTAAGAAAATGATACTTATGATAGCCTAATGCAAATTCCTAAAAAAAATTCAGTTTCCATGAAAAACTGGTTGCCACAGCAACCAGAAAAGAGGATGTTTAAAATGCTTTTTTCTCAGAAACATATAGACCTACAGATTTGATATTTGGTACATAGCATCAGCTCATGTTGCGTCAACATCAGTGCAAAATTTTTGCTCCATGGGTCTCAATAGGCCATGCCCATGGCCACACCCAGATTTTATATAGAACTATATAGGGAATTCTTGAAAAAAAACTTCCAAAACTAGTCCATGGATTTTCACCATATTTAATTAAAATGATACTTATGTTAGCCTTAGGCTAAGTCCTAATATTTCTAGAATTTCATGAAGAACTTTGGTTGCAATGGCAACCAGAAAGCATAACTTCAAAATGTGTTTTCTCAGAAACATACAGACATACAGATTTGATATTTGGTACATTACATCAGCTTCTGGTGCCTCAACACTATCAACAAATATGTGCATCAGGGTTTACATGAGGACACTCCCGGGACCACACCCAGATTTTGTATGGAACTATATAAGGAAAACATACAAATCTTAACTTCTGAAACCATTGGAACTTTTGTTGCCATGCATAACTATAAAATGCTTTCTCTTAGAAACATACAGACCTACAGCTTTGATATTTGGTATATAGTATCCTCTCATGGTTCCAGCCTTTCTTCAACAAACCAAATTCAGGTGAGCGATATAGGGCCATGTTGACCTCTTGTTTGTTATAATCTTACAGCAAATCAGGACAGGAGTCAATATAACTGACCAACATGAAAAGAAAAAAAGATGAGAGGCAGATTATACGAGATGCATGAAGGAATGAATTAGAATTGGAGCCAGGGAAAAATATTGGTAGAATTGCATCAATGATCATCATGATTCATTTTGCACCCTCCAGACGCCCTCTTCAGCAATAAATGACAATATAAATAAACAGAGACTATGAGATACTTGCCGGAGACTGAAATCTGGCCAAATTTAAATTTTAATGCTTCATGATGAGATGGATCTTTATACTTGGAACTCCACCTTGATCTTTATCCAAAATCGTTAGTCTAGCTGATCACACAGAACTTATTTTACACAGGGGTTGTGCTGTACAGACAGACAGACAGATTGAGTGGGCGGGCGAGATGAGTGGGCTCAGACTAGTTTGTAATATTTGGCCGTCATGCACTCTCTGTTTACTGAGAAAAAGGAAGTTAAACTTTCAGTATGTAGAACAGCATTGCTTGTTACATCATTATATTTTGTAAGAGGGAAATCACAAAAATATCGCTTAAGTATTTACGTGTCACAGTCTCAGAAGTCATTGATAAATCTCATGGAGAGCTTCAAAAATGATTGAAGTTAATGGATGTAAATGCAGTGTTCAACATCTTTGATAAAATAAAATAGTCCTAATTTAGCATAAAATGTCAAATATATTGCATCTATTCCTGGTGTAGAAGTCATAACTTGTTTAAGGTTTTTCATGCAAATTCCATTTCTGTCTCCAGCACAAAAAAAAGAAGGTATGTAGGAAGGGATTTGATTTTTTTAAATGAAATGAAAGGTAAATGAAAGATTCTTTTAAAGATGGAAATTTAGATTAAAGTTTGCAATATACAAAGTAATTGATTATAAACAGGCATCAGACATGCTTAGAATGAAATGGTGTCTAAAATAAGTTGAAATGGTGTCTAAAATAAGTTGAAGCAATCTAAATAATAGACAACAGATTTTATTGCAAATTAAAATTCTAGCAATATTTGGATGACAATTTTGTTGATGCAAAATGCTAAATAATTGTAACTTTATCAGTGCTCCTTTGCAAATAAATGAACATTTTAATCTCACACGACAGCCTGAGACTTCTTTCACTGGAAACACATTACTTTTCCTCCAAAATTTACTTAAGAATTTTAGCTAAGGGTATCAGTTTCCTAGGACTAGCTCCATCTTCCTATTCCCATAGAAACCACTGTAGGTGTTTTTTCCTTCTTGCACCAGAGAGCTTCTTCCTATTAATCAGTCTAAGCGAATGGTACGAAAATAAATGAATGGGACTTTAATCAGAGGAAAGGAATGAAAGGATCCCTGGTAATGTTGTAGAATGTCAGGACAAGTTTTCCAGCTTACATACATTTAAGAACACTCCTATGAAATTCAGCTTGATAAATTGGCCACCAGGGACTTCAGAATGAACAGGAAGGAACACTTTAGGTATGTTTATTTCCAAAAGAAGTCCCTCCTCAACAATGGAGATTAACATGATACATTGTTCTAATTCAGCAGATGGCTCTAGGCAAATATGTAAGTGAATGTAAGGATTGCAGATTTTGAAGCCAGCAGATGGAGTCAAGCTCAGGAAAAGTCTATTCTACTGTAAATGCCACTAAAATCAATAGAAGATTGTACTGGACTGTTCTCAAGTTTACCTTTAAATTAGATAGTTGGAATTCACATGCAATTTTATTGTTCTCTTTCCGATCATGAAGGATAGTTAAACATAAGATGGTTGATATTTCGGAAACCAATAGGGATCCATCCTGGGCTTGAACAGTAATAATATAAGATTATTGAGATGTTAAAGAGCTATTAAATATATCTAAATTTTAAGCAGGTCATGACATAAATACCAGACAATATTTCTGTGAATAGACTTGTGCATTTATGGAATATATCTATTTCAGACTGTGTACATTTCCTATGGGGGCTATTTCAGGTTGATAACATTGGGGGGGGGGGGGGGGGGGGGGGGGGGGACATTATTTCATAGGGTAGAAATGCGTTTCCAGGATAAAATTGGTAGAAATGCATTTCCAGAATAAAATTGCTCTAGTGATGAGGGACTATGGATAAAAAATAAAATGGAAATAAATCTAATTGTGTGACATAAGTGGTGGAAAAATATCATCAACAACAGAACCGCTATCACTATCATTGGTATCCAGCAGCAGTATCATCATCATCATGAATCCTTGAAGTACAAACAGATGTTGCTTTGCTTAGTTATAATGCAAAAAATATTTTTAGCATACATAAATCACACTCAGACTTGTACATAAATTTTCTTTTTTAATTATTTTCTACTTAGAATTTCTTAGCAGCAAATAAATACTTTTCAAGTTCACTCCATTTCCGTGTCTGTCAACATTTGCTTGGTATTATTGAGAGAGCAGGAGATGATTTTGAGGACAGACATTCCAAGTACCCTCGTAATGTGTGAGAGGAATAATTTGCCGCTTAGAAATTAATTGCTTCCTCTTTATCAGAGTCTACCATCTTCTAACGCCTAAATCTGCCACCAAGAATTATTTTGAAAAATGACAATGTGCAGGAGAAAAAAAAAATTCAGATTTTTTTTGCTTTTATTTATATGTATTTTTTAGAGTGTTTGTTGATTTTAGCAGCCCTGTTTGCTCATAAAGTTTTCTGTCTCATGTGGTTTGGGTTATGAATGCATCAGTCTCCAACAAAATCAGGTCCCAGTCTGATAATGAAAAAGCTGAAGTTTTTCTCATATCGTCATAGTAATTATTGCAGTATAGAAATCAATAAGGCAATTAACTGTTGCTTCTTAGAGTGAAGTAGTAGAAATATATATATATAGGATTACATGACAAGGTAGTATCCTGTCATGCCCTCTTTACAAGAAGCTCAATATCACTTTATACATGTACTGACAAGTACTGACTTGACTATTTGAGTTTACCGTCGCTTCAACAGTATTTCAGTCATATAGCGACATCCAGCTAATTACAGGTGGAGGAAGACCCCGAATGCACGGAGGCATCCGGGTAGAACCACCAACCTACTGCAAGCCAGCTGGAAGGTTTCCTCACATGAAAATCCGAATTACCCTGCCATGATTTGAACCCACGCAGTGAGGGGCTGAGTGAGTGTTTAAGTCAGCGACTTTACCCTCTCGGCCACGGAGGCCCCCTGACAAGTACTGATGCCCCCTGACAAGTACTGATGCCCCCTGACAAGTACTGATGCCCCCTGACAAGTACTGATGCTGAAGAGGATGTATAAATGACTATCATTGATAGCTGTAGTCTAGTCCTCTAGTCAGATCATTATTGCTTGATCAAATTCAATAATATTTTCTATAAAAATGAATTTCATGATTACTCATACTCATACTTAATTTCTCATTCAGCACATGTAAAGTGCATGGCTTATCAGTCCCAATCCTGTCACATGATTTGAAATGACGCTGACTTATAATGGGGGAAAACAAACACATGTTTGTCTCTAGAACCACATGGTTTGTGGCACTTGTCCCAACAGTAGACGGTATCTCTCCGTTTATCTTTTTGCGGGGATATAAAATGAACAATAATGAGGGCTTAATTGCTGATAAAACATATGGAAATGAATTTTGTCTCTGAGAATGAAATCTAAATTCTGGCAATGGTTTTAAGTTGTATTAAAGACATAAGAGAAGATACAAGACATTGTGTTTTGGCACAAGGATGTAATGTTTACAGAATTAATTATTATTAATTAATTTATTTGTTTATGCCATTTACCTTCCTCTGAGTGATTTTCTTTTCTGAGTATGAAAGTCCATAGGACTTTATATTAATTTGTAAGCACAGTTTAAAGCCAGATTAGCCTGCAGGTCATTTTCAGGCAGATCAGGTTTTATGGTTGTTGCTTTTTTTGTCTCGGGACTTTGGAGGTTTGTGTATGGTCCGCTTGATCCATCATAAAATTTAGAGATACCATGTCATGTTAGACCGTCCAGTTGACCTGAGGTAGGTTGGTGGTTCTTAATTTAACTTGGTGCCTCTTTGCGCTCAAGGTCTTCCTCCACCTGTAATTAGCTGGACTTCTCAATAGGACTGAAATATTGTACTGAACACAACAATGACTTATGTGACAAATAACTTAAAGCAAGTTAGTGTTTTGGGGTCCATAGGATTGATAGATGTGTAACAATGTAGCATGTTAAAATGTTTCAAAAATATATTGGGTTACATCTCATCAAATGAAGACACTTTATGTACAGGTTAGAGGTCAAGTAGCTGGGATTTTGGATGTAATTAGATAAAAGACAGAACATTAATTAAGAAATTATTATTAATGTCTGTAACAAACTTATAATTATGAATTATCAGTGTGATGCCTGTGACTGACTAAGGAAGTTATTAGTCTTATTTCTGATAATGATCTTAATGAGGCTTAATCAAGACTTAAAATTAGACTTAATTATAATGGACTTAAAAACTGACGTGAGAATCTCAGCCCTCTGATTTCCTTTGAAGATATGAAAGTCAGCTTTTGTGAATATCTGATACAATTAAGTGAAAAGTTATGTTGGGCCACATGACACATTTATGACAAGAAAATTTCTCTCCTATGCTTATGCTGTAGTTACTGTGCATCTACAAATTTCAGCAGCTTCAAAGGCTGCTCAGCGCTTCCTGAGGCGCTCCATCTATGTGCTGTGAACATCAAAGACTGGGCGGAGAAATGGTATATAAAACACCACAAGAATGTGAAGAATGCATCAATAAAATTTGATATAGAGGGCGAAACCTCCGACAATGGCTGCTTATAAACCCCAAAGGAATGTCATGGCTTTGCATGTCGACATGCAAGTGTTGGTAAGATTGGATACAAAAAAAGCATCTGTTTTGTATTTTATACACCTTGTGTGGGGGATAACAGTGTGTTAACATAGGCAAGATCCCAGGGTAGAATTTGCAATATCAGACTGGTTCTAGGTGTTTTTTCTTCAGGGGCACCTGGTGGTCTGGTTCCATATGTATTCTGTCATGATACCAGTCTATTTCAATTAATCCTTTTTGAAAAACCATGAAATGTATCCTGGTATATGCCTGTAATGGTGTTAAATGGTGTAAGAAGTTAGAATGCCTGCTCATAATTGAGAGGTTTATGGTTCAGTCCCCAGTCATTAAAAATGGGACTGGTACATCTCCTTTGGTGCTCAGTACATAAAGATAGTTTCAAAACTGGTGCAGTGTCAGGTGTGTTATCATGCCACTTATCTAGGACTTGAGATCTCATTCAGGAAACGCTTTATCTGTATCATATAGACAACTGATTGAAATACTGTCAATGGGACATTAAATACAAAAAAGGCAAACTAAAATATCATGATATACAATAGATAAACCAGACCTGACTGCAAGCCAGTTTAAGTTTCCTGAGGTTGTACAGTCTTACCTGTTGATTGGTGTAGAATTGTATCAGCTTGCCAGTTATTTTATAAAAACAGCTCTTATAACTGTTAAATCATAAATATATCTGGTGACTAACTTTCAAGGATCATGACTGTGGATGGCATTAATGTTTTTTATGAAACATCATATTTTTTTTTGTCATGAGAAGTGTGTAGAATCTGAGCTAAAAACATAGTAGAATCTGAGCTTAAAACATAGTAGACTAGACTATTTGAGTTTACCGTCACTTCAACAGTATTTCAGTCATATAGCAACGTCCTGCTAATTACAGGTGGAGGAAGACTCTGAATGCACGGAAGCATCCAGGTAGAACCACCGACCTACCGCAAGCCAGCTGGAAGGCTTCCTCACATGAAAATCCGAATAACCCTGTTGGGTTTTGAACCCTAAAACATAGTAGAATCTGAGCTAAAAACAGTAGAATCTGAGCTAAAAACATAGTAGAATCGGAGCTAAAAACATAGTAGAATCGGAGCTAAAAACATAGTAGAATCTGAGCTAAAAACATAGTAGAATCAGAGCTAAAAACAGCAGAATCGGA
>CM037790.1:23679383-23701103 GCA_021229015.1 Solen grandis | reverse complement strand
GCCGCTACATGAGTTGGTGATTAGTTTCATCTTAGGCCGCTACATGAGTTGGTGATTAGTTTCATCTTAGGCCGCTACATGAGTTGGTGATTAGTTTCATCTTAGGCCGCTACATGAGTCGGTGATTAGTTTCATCTTAGGCCGCTACATGAGTCGGTGATTAGTTTCATCTTAGGCCGCTACATGAGTCGGTGATATTCTCATATTTTCGGGTCAATGTCCGTGTGAACTGACATCAGAACCGCTGAAATGAACGACTTTGTATCATACATTTTTTTTTTGTTAACTTTTATTTACAAATGCATAAGTCCTACTGTAGTAGGAAACATTAGCAGCACAAAAACATATAGATATATAAAGTACAAATAAATGCAATGGAAAACGGCTGGTTTAATTTTGATGCTAACCAATTATCTAATTACACATCATGTCTCATTATTTCTTGTTACGTATCTATATAGCAAAATTACAACAGCTTACAAGATCGCTCTGTCAAACGGAACGTAAAAATGTGGTGTTATACGTTCAGGTATATAATGAAGATAGGTGCGAACGTCATTTATAGGGACAATCTCAAAATGCCGTCTTTTTTCATTGTGGTTCTCACTGTATTAGCAAGTATCATAAGAGCAGCGATACGGATATCACAAAGTCATCATGTTCTTGCGATGACGGAGAATCACGCCAACAACAATAGTCCTTTGGCCCGATTCTTTGACGTTTGCGTCAATAGTTTTCTTGTTATTCTTATTTGATTACTTTAGGGAAAAAAAAAAAAATAAAAAAAAATAAGAAGACGATGTGTACCAGTCGATTCCTAATAGCTGGATGTAAATCAAGCGATAAAAATGCACTAATTCCACGTGCAAAAACACGCCACCTAGCGGAAACTTCGTCACAAACAAGGGGAATAAAATCTTCTACTTCGTTCCTCAAACGCATAAATTAAATTTCCCATCATGTATTGACTTTTATGAGTTAGATAACAGCCAATTTATATTATATCCTATATGTATGCATATTGTCTTCTGGTGTGGCTCGCTATTTATTCGTGACTTTATTTCTCATATAAAATTAATAAGCCGTTTTGTAAGCTGTTTTGTGTTTCTTACCAGATCCTCCGTGACCGTGTGGTTACAGTATTTGACATACTGTTACTTAGTCTTTCATTTCTTGGAGGTCGGATCAGTGCAAGGAAGTGTGCTTGTGGTAGGATTGTGGTTCTACCACTCAGGGTTTCCTTGGAACGAAATTCGGCGACAGTTAATCCCCAAACACACCATTAACAACAGCAACGACAACAAAAGTAGCAGCATATAAAGGAAAGAAGCAGTGATACTGCCTTTTTATAAGGCATTTCGCTAGGAATATTAACCTCTGTTAATCAGCCAATACAGTTGAACCTGTATTAAGCGATCAACCCACATTTAGCGTTCAGTTTTGATATTACCAAACTTGCATATTGTTATAAGTTAAACCTTCATTTAGCGACAACCTCAGATAAGCGGTCTCTTTGTCTTGCTCCTTTGCCTGACCGCCTAAGACAGGTTTGATTGTAGTTATATTCTGATACAAGATACAAGAAACTTTATTTACAGTCGGTTTTGTACAAAGCAAAACATTAGCTTAAAGCTAATACAAACAAAGCAATAAACAAAATATAAAAAAACAGCCTGATATAAACAGAAAACGATAACGTAACTGTTATCGGAAAATTCCATTATCTCTATACAGATAAATCAGGACAGTGTGTCTACCTTTTACAAACTGAAATATAGTATGTTCCCATTAAAAAAAGCTTTAATTAAATAGAAATCACAATGGCTCAGTGGATAGAGGCGTTTTTTTTTTTGTTGTTGTGTGTGTGTGTGTGTGTGTGTGTGTGTGTGTGTGTGTTTTCTTCTTCTTCTTCTTCTTCTTCTTCTTCTTCTTCACACAGTGCAAGCACGGAGGCAAAGGTTAGAGTCTCATTTTATACATCTTTTTTTTTTCTGAGTAGTCACTCACAACTATAGTACCTACATTCTGAGGGTCCGATTCTCTAAAACCGAATAACCTCTTAATTTTGTATTAATGATCGAACGACTGAAAAGACTTCTACCACACAGGTATGCTGAGATTCAGCCAAAATGTTGAAAACTCAATTTTGAGTAAAAAAAAATACATAGTTACGGGAAACAATTATTTATGTAAAATAAAGACACCAAAGAACTATTTTCCCAGTGATGCGGAGGCGTATAGTTTCTTTCGATGCAAAGGTGGCTCGTGTCTGGAGGCTATTCGTTGCCAAAAATCTAGCCTTATAATCATAACAATTTATACTTCGGTTCAACTAAACAGATTTGTAAAAGTATAAACGTTTATCCGAGAGGTACATATTGTGCTCGTATTGTGCGTTTTGATTATCTCGATTTAACTAGTAACGTTTTTACTTCTAGAATGTAATTTGGTAACATGCAGCTAAGATAAAATGCAAATAATATTTATAATTTTTCAAACTCAAATTTACGAAATGTACGACATACACGACACGTTTTACGCCGTACATCACGACGTTCGAGAATGGAGCCGCATCAGATAACACTCTCAGGTTTACAACTGCATTCTTGACTTTTACATTTCTACGCGATTAACATTTGTAGACGATTTTGCAACTTCCATATATGGCAGTATCACAGAAAAAGGCGAAGATTTAAAGGCGGAGCCAAATTTCACGAGCGGAAAATAAAGAGAGGTAACTCTTACACCATGATAAATCGGTAAGTACAGAAAGATTTCGTATTTACCTGAGTCTGAAAATGATACTTTGTAGATACAATAATATTATGTACATCAATTGTTAATCATTATACTTACCTTTGGACTCTTTTAATATATACATGGTAAAATGAAAACGAAAAAAAAAATGGTTGAAAAAAAATGTTATGTAGATCTATGAAAGGGAAGTTGCTATGTACAGATATTAAAGCTTCATAATTTTGGTTTTAATTTTACTAACGTTATAAGTGAATATTAAGAAATGAAAGCTTTACATTAGAAACTGCATAGATTTTTTTTCTCTTTTTTTCTTATCCAGTCATACCCTAGTATTAAGGTTATATTTGTGATATAGTATTAAATGTTACTTAATATTACTGGGAAAGGCAGCAGCCAGAATTTGGCCTGTAAAAATTATTGTATAGATCTTTCTGTAGCAAATCTTCCATCTGTTTTGACTTGAAAATTGAACAATAGTAAAGCAGCAACTTAACTGAACCTTAAATATCAATTTGACTTATTCCTTCTATATATATTTGTTTTGCATAAAAAGTCGTGATTTATAGTCAAGCAGTAATTTTTACTGTCTGAAAAAAAAACAACAAAAAACATTAAGAGTTGGATTAAGACACAGACAGTTGACGCCATGTAACTTTTGTGTATTTTCTTAAAGAAATTAATCAATCTGCAGGTATGTATATGAACAAACACAGAGATTCAAAATAATATTGGAAGTCAGACACTTTTTTTTTTTGCATTTAAAACATTAATATACTAGGTGACAAGCAAAGGATCAATCTTATTAAAGCAGGAGATATCTTATATCTTTATAAATTAGTACATCTCCTGATTAAAGACATAATGAATACTTCAACTTGAACTTTATACTGCCAATAGTCAATATTGACTACTTATGGCACCTTAATTTTGTATGTGTTCTTGAATTGTTATTAAAAAAAATGAGTCCGGTACACCTCAGCTATGTTTGTGAAAATTATGCATTGTTTTTCTGAAAATTGTGAATAAAAAAATCGACTTTTTTATGAAAGTGGCATTGAGCGCGAATTCACAACACCAGTAATGGCAGTGGCTAGATATTAAATTTTGAAGAAAAAAAAGCTCAATTGTGGTGAAGTGGGTTCTCATATCATGTGGCTTTGGTGGCTCGACTAAAAAACATCAAAGTTAAAATCCTGGCCAGGGATATATATAAAAATCTAAATATAAATTTACGCCATGCTGCGCTTATATTGCTGGCTTTACAATGTAGGTGGGGTACGTTTCAAAAACTAATCTTTTTTATATCTTCTGATGTTGATTAATACCTGCATACAATGGCACTCATGCAACTAAACACATGATGCTTAGTAAATAAATGTGATACTGTTTAATTCTCATAATGCATTTACCTTGAATGCGTATACCTACACGCTGCAACACAGGGATTACCTTCCTTATTCGCACATGGGAGATAACTGCGTGGAGATTTGCCAGTCGTTGTCGGAAAATACCGAAAGTGAGCGGACAATTACGTTTATTTACGATGATGTAGTGGGCGGGGAAATGGGCGGTGCTTATTTATCAACATTGCAAACGTGTAAACCTGGATTAAGCTGAGCCAAATCATGATGGTCGGACAAAGTAAAGTTGCGAGCGTTAAAGTAAGAAAGCGTTTTGTAGTTTATCAAAATGCAATTTGTTGAAATACGTATTTACAATGTTGCATCGGCAAATTCAGTCCAAGAATGTATCTCTGGAGTTTAAATACTAAGAAATTCAAATGAATAGTGTATTTTGTAGGAAAATAAACTGTTCAACTCAGATCAACAAGGCTGAATTTTTGGCAGCGAATAGCCTCCATAGATGTGCAGATTTTGGTTATTTAGTGGTGTTACAATAGTCCATACAGAATAATAGAAAGCTTGAATTCCGATACAAATCCGCATAACTTGCTAATAATTATATCAAGCTATCTCAGATACATCGAGATACCTCCAGGGGTTATTTGTTGCTCTATGGAATGGCTTATGCTATCAGAGGTTACTAAGGACACAGAATGGAGCAACTGATTTGCATCTATAAATAGAAACTGTGCCGTCGCTCGGTAGTACAAATCAAAGCGCTGATAGTGCTAAGAGAGCAGTGTTGTCGCATTTCTTTTGTTTATCAAAATAACTTTAATAAATGAGGGTCAAATTTTCGCGCAATGCCAATGACTGACGTCACACACAACTAAAAAGATAGGATAAAGGCACATTAAGCATTGTCAGGATGAGACTGTCCAGGTGCGAATCAGCCTGCGAAATTCCATTTAGTTTTCAACTTGCCTTATTTTGTTCGGCAGACTGTTCTACACGCCGTCGGCCTCAAACCTGAAGGATTTATTATCATAGCTGGTGGTCTTAAGAAAGCTGGAAGTACTACTTGCAGCACTGGAAAAAAAGTACGTAGGTAGAAATAACTACATGTAAATTGTTCCATCACTGCATGTGGTCACTTTTGTCCCCAAGGCTATCACAGTGCCTTTCAATAAAACAAGTCACAGATGTATAATAGCATAATAACTTTCATATCAATACCTCCAAAAATAGCCAAGATGGTGCTCGTGCTATGTAAATTGTGTATTTTCTGCATCTTGATGAGAGGACATTTGACCCAAGTATTATGAATGTCTTTCAAGCGTTCAAAATATACAGGGCGGATATGAAATTGCTGACGATCGGACAGACGAACGACCAGTTCACAACATAATACGTTCCTTCGGGTATAATACGACTGGTCGGGTGTTCCTCAGAACACTTTTGTCACCTGCATACCAGCAGTTGTCAGAGAAAGGGTTGATCGTCAAATGATCAAAAATATACTTATTACTATACAAAACAAGATTGGAGTGCATCCACCATATTGTATTGAAGTTATGCTCTGATACATAATGTCTTAACGAATGTGCGATGCCCAGGATACGAAGGGGTCTGAAGGTTTCAAATCCGACGTGTTTTTCATCTTTTAGGTATGTTTTTATGTAGTTGAATTAATTATTTTGAATGTTAAGACATGTATTAATATATTGCTGTCGTAAAATCGAGGGTTTAAGAATGTATATACAAAGCGAAGAAGCTGATCTTTTCTCTGGGTGGGGGTGGGGATACTCTCGATTTTAAATCGACCAAACAAAACTTACAGTATTCATCAGCTGTTTAGTGACCTTCACCTTTACGTTTAGACCAAAAATTAAGATGAAAACAAAACAGCCAACGGCCGAATAATACATTTGCAAACTTCTGAATGAAATTTTCGGAAACAGAAATTATATATATCGTCGGAGGTCCTGACTGCGCCCCTGTCCTAACTCTGCCACCTTCCTATTTTATATCGTAGTCTCGCTAGATTTTGTTACACGCGTATGCGACTGTGAGATTTTCTTAAAAATATGTTTCTGTAAATAAACTCAGATGATTTTTGTACGAAAGTTTGATTCAAACAGATAGATATTGTAAATTTTTATCTCGCACCACTCTTTTTATGTGTTTTTCTTAATACAAAATGATTGCCACGCAGAATGGCCCTTTTAAACTCAATTTTTTAAAATAAAAGTATCTCGGAAATTCCATCTGCTGTGTTTACATATTTATAAATGGAGGTCATATGTGTGCAATTCGCAACTACTATGACGTCACATAGGGGGCGGATTAGGACCACACAAAATGTGTGCCGATTTGACAAATTAAGATTTTAATATCCTTTCATTTCTTATTCATTTTCTGTGAATTTAAAATACACATAAATTATTATATTCATAAAAATTAATAAGAAGTGAACTGTTTGTATTAAAAGGAGATTTTCCTTTGATATTTTCCAAAATAAAATCGGCAAGTTTACATATCTAAAAGTTCGACAACCTAGCAGTTATTTATTCGGCTTTTAATGCAATTAAAATTAAAAAAAAAAATAAATATATCCAAATATACTTATTAATATACAATACCAAAACATAAACTCATTGATATACAATATCACAACATATATTTATTAATATACAATAACCAAATATACACATATTGATATACAATATCCAAACATATACATATTGATATACAATACCAAAATATATACATTAATATACAATATCCAAATAAATACCAAAACATAAACTCATTGATATACAATATCACAACATATATTTATTAATATAAATATTAACATATACAAATAACAAATTTAAACAAATACTTTTTGCATGGTGACATATTCTTGCAACCACTTAAATTTGATAAAACTTTCACGAACAGTTCTGAGTTTTTCACGAAAATAAATAATTACCTTAGCAGAAAACTTTGCACGTTACAGCCATTTCTCGCCACCACATAACTATTAGGTTTCATGAAATCTAGATAAAACTTTCTCGAAATATTGAATTTTTCGTGATATTTATCTAGTATCGTGAAAAATAAATATCACGATAGCAAAAAGATTTAAAGTTTTCACGAAACTGCCTGTTAATTTTCACGAAACAGAGAGTTTTCTTGATAATAGCAGATCTCATGAAACCACTTAAAATATCGTGAATCTAGAATTATATGTGTGTGGTGGCGATTTAAAGCACAAACACACCAGAATTCCAGTTAAGATACTATTATCAGGTATATCATAATATCTGCATATATTTTCACGTTATCAAATATATTTTCCTGAAATCTTAGTGGGTAAGTTCTGGAGAGAACAAGCCACCATATTTTTGACATATAATATCTTAGAATTAATTTATCATCCATAGTCGTTCCTCGCTACTTGCCGGATATAAGACTAGCACCTGACAACATCTTTGCCTGCTCAGTACTATATGTCATACAGAATTCTTTCGATGAGACGGAGACCAGCGTTAAGTTAGTAATACCTCGATCCGCCATTTTATCGGCCATTTAAGCTTTTTTATACTTCCAAGTTAAGAAATGCACTGGAAGGAACTTTTGGTTGGCTAAAACTTGTTAACATATAATAGTCAAACATATACTTATTGATACACAATACCGAAGATTATATTATTTTACATAGCTATTCTAGAAGGACACCATTGGTCGTTTATACGTGGGACATTTTCTAATTTTAAAGTTTAAAGACAGTCGCCTCCAGTGGAGACAACGTGCAAATATTAAATACTTAATAAGCTGTTTTGCTTACGGTAAGTCGTGGTTCGAAGTTAACTTGTGAAAAATATTGTTATATCTCTTTTTACATATTTTTCTCACTGGGTTGTTATTATACTTCTTTCTTTTTACCTTTTAAATCAGACTGAGAAAGTAAAAATAAAAATAATTTACTGATTGATGTTCATATATAATATTTAAAGAATTTGAAATGAAAACGACAATTTCCTAGTTTTAATAAGCAGTTCCATTAATAAAGGGAAGTAATAAAAAGTGTATACACACGAATGTAAAATATTTAGCCTCAGTACACCGATGACACGCAGGTCACATGATGTAATAAACTAGATTTTAAGTGTAGTAATTATGAATACCGCAGTCATAAATTTGTTCTTAATTGAACGTATTATTTAGGAAATTTGGGGGTAAAAGTGTTTGTTTTTTATTTAGCTGGCAAATAAGAGATTTATATTAAGCTTTCTGAAATAACGCGTTTTATCGCGTGCCTCGATAGTTAACGAGAGCCCGCCCACCTGTCACAGGGGTACCGGACCGGTACAAAACAACAATTACTTTCCAAATACTTTACATAAATCTACTGATTTTAGTTAAAGTCAATTTAAATTATGATGGAAGGAAGAGGACGGAATCGTGATAATTAAGTGCACTACTTAAAGTGAGAGAGAGGAAGAGAGAGAGAGACAGACAGACAGGCAGGTAGTTAATTGGTCGGATATAAATTAAATGATAGCCTCATGTTACACTGCCATCATGCATCATGTGTACTGTACACGCTTAACAGAGTACATTTCGCTATTGATTATTTCCCTTTATTAAAGGAAATTCTTAATAAAACTTAAATATTCGCGTTTCTGTTTCGAATTTCTTAAAAATTATATCTGAACATTAATCAGTAAATTATTTTATATTTTTCTTTATTAAACTGAATTAAAATGGTACAAAAAATCACGTTAAGAATCCAGGGAAAATATCTAAAATGAAACAAAAAGATTCTTTTACACGAAACTTTCGAACCACGACTTACAGTAAGCAAAACAGCTTAAAATTAAACTATCTTTGCATGTCGTCAATTTTGAGAATGACTGATTAATGTGCATGGATGATTATAAGAGATTTGCAGCATGGTCGTAGACGGACAGGGACTTAGGGAGCCCGGATGACAAGCAGAACACCGCACATAATTACTACACTGATAGAATTTATTTTTAACATTATTTGTGCTCTAATACTAATTTGCCCTCAGTAAAAATGCTTATCAAAGCTAAAAATATCATGTTTCAATTTTGAATTTATTTATTTATTTATTTATTTATTTATTTATTTATTTTTATTTATTATTTTTTTATTTATTATTTTTTTAGTTATTAATTAATAAATTTATTAATAAATAAATTAATTAATTAATTAATTAATTAATTAATTAATTAATTAATTAATTAATTAATTAATTAATTAATTAATTAATTAATTTATTTATTTATTTATTTATTTATTTATTTATTTATTTATTTATTTATTTTTCACTGTATTAAAGGAAAACAAAATTCAAATCTGGCCATATACAGTACCTGATCAGGCCGGTTTAAATTATTGATAATATATTTTTTTTGTAAACCTTTATAAAAGATCTTAAAAAATGAAAAAAAAAAGATAAACAAATAAAAAGAATTTTATATATATGCAAAAAATGTGTTATTTATTTAACTTATTTTTGTAACATACTGAATAACACATGAAGTGTCGTTTACAAGGCCAGCTGAGTCCAATTTATTTTTTTTATTTTTTTTGTCGGATATGTTACCACCGAATCACGGCGATCTACTATGAACAGTTCTGTGTTTTAATTAGCGCTTGATTGTATATTCATTTTTTTTTATTTTAAACTAGATACAAATCTTTTAAATTTGCTAAAGTATGTTAATTTTAAAAATACTCTTTATTATTTCCCTTTAATTATAAAAAAATGCATATCATAGTTGAACACTTATCAAATAAATTTCTAATTACCGTAAACTATAATGAATAATAAACTAATATCAATATATCATATCTGATGTAAGTTAAAATCAAAATAAAATTCTTGCGGTAAACCCATTATCTACCAAGCGAAAAATATATACAAATGCATATATAATCATATTTTCCTCCCATTGGTTCGAACTACCCTTATAGCAAGGAAGCTATATACCAGTAATCTTTTCAGGTCGTCTCTCCGGGGATGACTTATAACATGACAAATGAAAGACATGGCCTGCATCCCAAGCAAACTGGAATGCACTATCTGGAATATCGAACTTTAAAACAGGATATGAACGACTAATTGATAATTCCTTACCCGACTCAGTGCAAAGGGTTGAATATAGGATATGAACGACTAATTGATAATTCCTTATCCGACTCAGTGCAAAGGGTTGAATATTAATAGCTATATTTTCCTTCTTCACAGGAATGTGACATTACAACATGCAGATAGTACTTCTGTTGTTATGAAAATTAATCTGAGGTATGTCTGTCATTCAATGTTCTATATCATAAAGTTGTTGTTGTAGTTATTGTTGATGATACAAAAAAGTAAGGTTTTGACACATGTGCAGCTCGCCTGGTATAAGAAACAAAGGTATAAAGTGGCTGAATAGACATTGTTCAGAGATTCGTCATATGAGCTATACTTACATGTAAACATTTCACGTGTACTGTGAGAAAAACACGGATCAGATTGTAATCAAAATATATTCAGTTTTAATTACACAAGTAGTTTCACTCAGAAACAACATATGAAATGAATGGAAGGCCTATAAGGACACAAATTTTTAGATTTATAGATATCTACATGTTTTGTGTTGCTTCAGAAGAAATAACTATCTGTATTATTTTAACTTTATTTATTTATTTATTTATTCAAAAGTATATAATAGTTGAGAGTTCAGTCTCATACAGGCCTGAACAAAAATGTTTAGGAGACTGGTATTAAGAAAGATTGATAAGGACTGACCTTTTCTCGCTTATTTTCACTTTATTTATTTTTTTTTTTATTTTTTTTTGACGCCATCACCATCCTGGAACCACCGTTAAGCAGACGTTACATGGCCGATATATACCAGTAAGGATAGGTACGGATGCACTGTCCAGCACAGATCAATGAGTAAATAGATAACCACTTTAATGTGCCGTACTTCAAAGGTACCCGGTACGTTGCTGCCCATTAAAAAAAATGACCCTGTATATGATAAGAAGGTAGGTAACTTCTTCCACTGAAAACGTACATCATGTCGTTTCAATTGCCGTAACTCCTGTGATATTTGTTTCTTTCATCAGTGTGTGTCCATACAATTCAACACTGATATCGTGGCTTTAGTTTTTCTTAATAGTTTTACACGGGAGAGATTGGCGAGATTCCGTTGGTCAGATCTCCTCCGACCAAACACGTTTTCGACTTCGCGAACTGTTGTATCGCGATTCTTTTGCCAAGCGGGTGTTTTTTTTTTGTACCAGATTGTGTTTATTCATCCCTTCCACGCAAAATAATACCAATTTTATAAAATACCACCAAATTTCAAAGGAGTTACGCCAATTGAAACATGATGTACGTTTTCAGTGGAAGAAGTTACCTACCTTCTAATTATATGTTTAAGGTCATTGTTTTTTTTAAATGGACGCACCGGGTACCTTTGCCGAACTTTAGATTTCGACCTCTAGACGTTTGCATTTGCTTTTACGTGACTTTTTTCTGTAAATCCTCTGTGATTATATTGCACGTGTTTTTAACATCAATATCAATTGCTGACTTTTTCTCTTGGTTATCAAATAAATAAATAAATAAATAAATAAATAATCTCTCTCGATTATATAGACATGTATATATTTTACATTTTATGCGTTTGAAATAAAAATACTATTCTTAAAAAATTGTTTTAATCAGTATTGTAAAACGAGATCAAGGTTCTTCAAAGATTGTTTTAATCAATATTATAAAATGAGATCAAAGGTTACGCGTCTAGATATATGACTCATGGTAGAGTCAGACCTGCCCAGTGTAGAAGTCCGTATAGGCCAATGCGATCTGCACGGTCATTTACGACATAGTTTTTCGCATTAACGTATACAATCTTCACAACAAATATCATGTTTAATTATCTTCACACACGCATCGGATCTCACAATATCAACGCCAACCTTTACCTTGCTATATACTGATAAGAAGCTCATCTTGAAATCAGTTCAGTTATGAAATTAGCATATATTCAAACAGGATGTTTTAAGAATAATAATTTCATGTGTATAGATTGAGTACTGCAAGACCGTGCTAAACAATGTCGGAATGTATTTCATATGTTTTCTGTAGAAAAAGAAGTCAAAAGTTATCACATTGTGAGGTGTATGTGTGAATATACTGAGCAACACATTGGCGATGTTAAGTGGATCCACGCAGCGGTTATTCCCCTTGTCAAATAATTGTAATAATCAAATAAATTGATAATAAATGAACGTGGACATAAGAATCGAATTATTAATTTGATATCCTAAAACAAAAACCTTCGCTTTTGGAGAAAAAATGTGATGAAGGAAAAATGAATAAAAAATATTGAAAAATGACATAATGCTAAAAAAATTAATTAAGACATATCTTAAAGAAAAACGACGGTGGAACAGATTGTAATAAACTGCATGCATTTATAACGTTCGGTCCGAAACAAGTCGATGTGCATAAAAGAGAAGTGTTTTGGTAAAATAATTTTCATTTATACTTTATTGAAATTTCACGAATTCGAAGTACAATCGAACTTCGGTGACTCAAAAAGGCTAGGGGAACGGCAATTAGTTCTAGTCAACGGTGGTTCGACCCAACCGTGGTTAAAATGATTTATATACATATGTTAAAAAATACGATTTATTATTATGTCATCTCTTAGCACTGATTGATTTAAGTAGATAATGCTATTTTGACTTTTACTTATCCTTACATCGGCAAAAAACATAGTATGTATCATTAAATTAAATAAACTTATCTTTGTCATTCTATCATCTCTTTGATTACATCATAGTAGTGTTGTCTAGAGGAAATCCCCATCGTGGGCCCCCATACTGAACCACCCGCATAAACACCTGACTAGCCAGACTCCTATTGTCTTATGGCCCCCTGCTGTGTAGGTAATCCGAATCGGCAGTCATCCATGACTGTGTGCTAAGCAAATGTTTAGGGTACTGCGTAAGCAAATTCAATGACACATTCACTGATTGAGAGACATTTACTCTGCCGAGCGATCTTACAATTGGGAAAAATAGGCGATTACCAAATTGCTGTAGCAAAAAAAAAAAAAAATCTTAGTATTCTGCAGGGTAGATGCTTACCTATCATTAGCCATGCAAATCAAACTTAATCAGAAATAAGTTGTGTTTCTAAATGTCATCAGCTTTACTATTCTTACATAACTTTTTAAGTATTATTTTTTATGAAACTAACTCCTTTAAATATTTTTCCCGAAAGGAATAATTCTAAACAGTAGGCCGATATATCATCATGTTCATTTTTTTAATATTTACGAATATAATAATCTACATGTATGTGTATTCATGGTCTCTTAATACAGACACCCTGGTGTATTTTAAATTTATAAAAATATGAACAAGTAATGAAAGAATTTGAAAATTTCAATCTGCCATACGAAATACTAATGCACAGAAAACACAATTTATGCGCGAAATAAAACGGATGTTAAATATTTTATTTTAAATATCAACAGCTTTTATTACTGAATATTTTTTGTTTTGTCAATGATTTAACATTTAGAAAAGAAAATGTACAAAAAAAAATCGACACGCAGAAGGGGTCCAAACCTTCTGCAACCATCTGACCCTAAAACGGGCGCCTGATTTTTTTTTTTTTTATCTGGGAAGTCTGTGTGTAAAGGCTGCTTCCAGGATCGACAATTAGTCAGTCAAGATTACCAAGTTCGAACCTAATACAGCATATACCCGGTATTCCCTTCTCCACATATTTGACAAAATATGTTTTTTATTTATTTATTTTTTATTATTTTTTTTAACACAACTGTAGTCAAGTACTTTTACAAAGTAGTTATTTGCGAAGGTAAAATATAAAATTTTATCGCTCAAGGCTCAGTCCCACTTGACTTTTTTTTTTTTTGCCTCGTGGATGTACACCCGATGGAAATTGATGAGCCTTGGGAGGCGTCGGGAACAGGTTCCCCTGTGTCCCGCGGAAGCTTCGAAAGCGTCGCGAGCCACGTGGAGTCATCGGGAGGCCTCGGGAGAACTTCATTGCTTACATTGAAAACATTCCTTATATGTTCTCGAAGTTTTACCGGGGAAAACAGTCCGGGGAAATATACGCAAAGATTCCCGGAAGCTCCTGGGAAGAATTTACGGAGCTTCCGCGAGATATTTTTTCCTCCGAGGAATCCCCTAGGTATCGGTTATGTCTCGAAGGTTCGGCGACCTTTCTGTGACACATTCCAGATCTTGTGATAGAATCTCAGAATATTCGCAAAAAATTCGGCAAGCGCCCTCTAAAATTTGTTGCCTTTTTGGTCACCCTTGGACTGAGACGGTAAAAAAAGCCATGGGACATTGCTTATGGCATCCTCATAAACCCCCAAAAGTCAACCCTTGATTTTGTCTCTTAATTTCATCACCAAATTCTCACAATCTCCACAACAGAATACATTTCTGTCACACTAAAAACATTTTTTTTCCGGGGGAGCAGGCCCCCAGACCTCCCTAGCACTCACATCACATTCAGCTCAAATGAAACAAGTAACAACACAATATCTATATTTATCAATGGTACATATAATTGTACAACTGAGGTCAAAATGTAGAACAAAAGTAAAGACAATTATATATGTCACGTGAACGGAGATATGGGAGAGAGAGAGAGAGAGAGAGAGAGAGAGAGTCTATTGTGTTTCTTATACAATATATATTGTGCTTTCATACATATGTAAATTCATACAAAAGTAACATAATTAAACAATTCCTTGTTAACAGCCACATAGACAGAGAGATCTTATTATACAAGCAATCTTCTAGATATTAATATGATAACGATTACACGTTGACAGATAGAGTCTGAATAGTCGGGAAAATCAAAACAAAAACAAATGATTTCATCACCTATCGCATAAGGGTGCATTTTGTATATTTCCTTTCAGACATAGGTGTTTCATTCCAACGGTCTGTCTAGGGAATCAACATTCGTCTCTGAGAGGCCGAAAATATCAAACTCACTTATTGTTTTAGAAAATTCTGGAAATTCCAGTCTACGTTTTAAGCCTCTCACATTGAGAAACCCACACTTTAGATCTGAAAGTCTCTTGTTAGACGGCATCTTGCTGCCGTCTTTAGTAGCTGCAAACGCTTACCAGGCATCGCTGACCTTGCTAATTTGCATATTTTCCATTACCAGTTTAACTGTACCTCTCCGCGCTTAGTGCGGATTCTGCACTTACGAATACGAATGGAATATGTTACGCAGACCTTTTATTCATAACCGTAACCTCTATTCATATGCTGTTGTTTGTAAACGTGTTTTTTTTTTGTTTTTTTTGTTTTGTTTTGTTTTTGCTCTGTTTTACATATCTTTCATGGATTTTCCTGTACCTGGCCTATCCACTGTCATCGTGGTTGTCATTGGAATCTGATTTCCTGCTTGGATCCTCCCATGGACGAAAGTTTGATTGGCTGGAGACCGTGTGTGTATAGTTAGACGATGACCCTGTCGACAATGGATATTTGTTTGGGGTCTCGTCATCAGTTGCACGTGCTATTGTAGACTGTTTACTACCGTGTGGCAGTGTATTGTTTACACGTGGAGTGTTTACAATTGCATTCCATTCAGGGAATATGTCACTGATGATCTAGTTTTGCTGGATACAGGATCTTTACAACAGCATTTTGATGTTTCGACTTGAGTTCTTTATATAGTAGCCACAGTGTTTTTCCTCGCGTTAGTTATCTCAAATGGAAAATTTCTGCCAATTCCAAAACGTGTACCAGCTAACTTGCGTGTAGCAACATAATGATCTCAGTCGCTGTGTAATCGCGAAATGCTACAATAATTGGACGGATTCGCCCTGTGCGGAACTTTCCAAGCCCGATCAATTATCAAATCATCTTCAATGTTCATTCTTGCTTTTAGGAAGTCAGTGATAACTTTTCTACATGACTCTTGTTTATTCTCAGAGAAACCTCGGAAAATCATGTTTTCCCCTAGAACGTGCCTCTATATTGATAGATTTGTACTCAAGGACCTTTATCCTATCATGTTGAGACTTGATTGTATCTTCCAATTTATTCATTTTACTGATATTTTTGGAAAGGGCAATGTCTATTTTATTATAAGAAATTGTTGACGTACTTCATTTTCTGCGAGTTTCGTTAGAATAAGTGAAAGTTTTTCATCATTTGACATTTGTTTATAAAGTTGTTTGTTCTCACCTGTACTTTCACCCGTGCTCAGTTCTTCGTCTATTTTTCTTTGTATCACCTACTTGAATAAAAGCACCTTGTAATTCCTCAGTTTCATTCCAGCTTTCATCGAATATTTTTTAATTAAAAGTGAATCACTTTCACTACCACTACCACTGAGTTCCTTCGCTCTGTGACTCATGGCCGCCATGTTGCTCTTACCCTTGACCGCTAGCTCTGCCTTTTTTGTATCAGTTTTAAATGTAGTTGTAGAGTTACTCCTGTTGCTACCCTGTTGATTTCTTGTCATATTGCGTAGTCCAATGTGTTACAACACAAGAGAAGCAGCAGCAGGGATCTATTACAATTACCTTATTATAATAAAGCGGAGAGCGAAAGAACCGTGTCCACATCAAGTCAAGTCAAAAACATTTTATTTCTCTCAATTCATGTACAACATGAAAATATGGAGGTACAATTGAGTAATATTTATGAGAGGCTCATTTTAATTGATATAAATCAGATATCGCAATTGTATAAGTCTATTTGTGTTTTAATCCACTTTTCAAGTCCTGACAAAAAAAAAATAAAAAAAAATGAAATGGTGAGAGAGTCACTGTTGCATAAACTGACATACACATATATACAATAATCATTAACACACATAAACACACAAAGCAACAAACCATATACAACAGACTTTAACAAAAGAGTGGATATTATCTCTTACATAGATAAACATTAATGAAACCTACATTTAATGGTTAATTAGTTTTCACATAGCATTATATATCTATTTCGGTTTCGGGTTTAAACTAAATCATCCCATATCGTAAGTTAAACATTTATACTAATAAAATAAGAGTACACAAAAAGAAATTTCATTAGTTATTATTGAAGACCACACATAACACACATCTGGAGATATTAATCTTCATTACCCTAATACCGATCAAGTGACCAGTAACATTTAGCACAATAATTAAATCAAACATCACATTTATATTTAATCTAAAGAAGAAACGCGTATTGAGCGAACGTGCGTTCCGAAGATGGGCTGTTCTTGACGTGAACTAAAAGTTTCTTTGTATAAAATGGTGAAAAAACTCTTTTCCTACATACAATTTTAAGACTTCCATTAGCTTTACGTACGAGTATAACAGAATTAACCATAGATTCAAAACCCAAGGACTCCAATTCCAACCAAACAGAATACTTTCAGTGTTACCAAGATGGATAGACATCTTATTGTCTACTAACCATTCACTGACTATTTCAAGATCTTCAATAAGTAACCTTTCAATATCAGCCTTATCTTCACCTGCTTCTAACTAACGTTTTGTATGTAAAGTTCAGTATCTACTATAAAACTTTCGTTGAGTCAGAGAGGGCAGTAAGGCCTGTGTTACCATGTCTAGACATACAGCATAATGATGATAATGCAGTTTAAGAAAATAAATAAATAAATAAATAAATAAATAAATTTAAAAAAAATCAAAGAACAGCTGTGGAACAATAATAACTCTTTTAGACGTTCATTGTATCTTTTATATTATAAGTCAGTGTTGTATTACAATTAATTTTGATTATGAAACATGACTTCATTAAATAATGTAATCGTTATACAATTATAACCATTATAACAAAATGAGATCAATCGCTACGCGTATAGAGTTATATGACTCATTGTAGAGCCACAACTGCCCTTTGGCTGCAGGATTGAACTCAAATGTTGGATGGTGCACTTCCAACACTTAACACCGTTCTGCGCTGTTAAGTGTTGAGAATGCAACATCAAATATAGGTGTTCAATAATGCTAGAATTATGATATTATTTATATCCCCATATACGTGCCGGATCTCACAATCTGATTAAATGGCTTAATTTGGTTAAATATTAATTGTGTGCTTGCCTTGAAATGAATTCAGTTGTAAAATTAGTATAGATACGAAGGGAGTTTTCAAGGATTACAAATACACGTGTATCAATTAATTAGTGAAGACCGTGCTAGACAATGTCGGGGTATATTTTACAAGTATCTTGTAGAAAAAAGAAGTCAGCGGTCATCACAAATCGTTGAATTAAATTATTCTTTTTCTTTCCGAACTTCTGGGAATTTTATTTTTATCTATGATTCAAGGCTTAATATAGACACCCTCGATAGCAAGCCTATTGCGTATCATATGTAAATATGTACAGTCTAGGTTCCCGAGATTGGCTATAGATAGATACAGATAAATGTAAGTGTGTGTGAATATTTGTTTGTTTGTGGGTAAAAAAAATACGAAGCATGTATTTCACAAACACATCATTTTAAATTTATTTTGAAATATGTCATTGTTTACGGAAATTTTTAATGCCGTTTAATATCCATTTAATAATTAGGAAGAAAGACAACTCTTACATTCATTCATACATATTTGTCATGAGTTAGTTTTACTGAGAATATCGTAGTTAGGATAGATATAATTATCACATAATTACTAGGACTTGAAATCAAAAATACATGTAAAATAACTTAAAAATTAAAAAAATAATAATAAAAATAAAAAATGATAAAAACAAATATTAAAGGCGAAGTTTTAGCACATTCCATACCTTCACTTCTTTTTTAAATGTTTGATTATTCCAGTCCAAAAAGAATTATAAAAGGAATTATTCTTTATAAAAAATTTGTTATTTTTGGAACAAAGAAACGATTAATATTATGTCTATTAAAATAGGATTGGGTATTGCAGACTTAATAAACTTGTCATGTCAGTAAGATGGACTTTTTATAAATGATCTCATGAACATAATTAAGACTTAATTGTTTGACTCTGTTATCAACATTTAGCAAACCAATGTCTTTAAAGTCACAGAAGTCCATTGTAGTTCTAAATTTATAACCTTCTTTCAACTTGATTTTGAACATTGTTTCGTAATCTTCTTTGCAACTGTTCAGATATCCCACTATGCCAATAGGATAATTCATAGTAAAAATGACACTGTACTTAAGTATTAAATAACATTTTTCCTAAGTTCAAATCAAAGGTATTTGGTAAGTTGCTTTGACCGAAAAACTGCAGCATTTCAAAAAAAAAAAATCAAAAAATAATAAATAACCTTATATGTAATGAGAAGGTTGGTAACTTCTTCCATTGAAAACATACATTATGTCGTTTCAGTTGCCGTAACTCCTTTGAAAACTGGTGGATTTTCATACATTGGTCTTATTTTACATGGAAGGGTGAATAAAGACAACTGGGTATAAAAACACCCCCTTGCCTGAGGATTTCCCCTAAAAATGTTCGCGAATTCAAAAACACGTTTGGTCGGAAGAGATCTGACCGACAGAATATCGCCAATTCCTCCCGTGTAAAACTAGAAAAACTAAAGCCACAATATAAGTGTTGAATTGTATGGGGACTGAAATCCATTGTTTTGAGAAGATTATGTGACTAAATCGAAAACAAAACTACATCAGCAATGTCACTTAGACGCTCAAAAGTAGTGTAGAGAATCCGCAGTTTAAACGTAGCCATTCACTGCCACCGCAAGTAGATTCGGCTGATATAGGCCGGGTTTACTTTTTCACTTTGAATTTAGTTTTTGAATATATCATATCAGTTTCGTTATATTCCATGAAAATAACATTCATGATTATGAGAAAAGTAAAAAATAAAAGAAAACAATAAAATCAAAATCAAATGACATTAATTTATTAAATTATGAGTGTTGGTCACATGGTTTCAACTATCATCATGTGACTTGTGTGGTGAGCTGATTTTGTAGCTGAACGCAGGGCTGAGGTCATTTTTTTTCTTAGAGAAGCAGAATGTAAACAAAATTTATTATTTGAATATGTATCTGTTAAATTTGTCCAATCACATATACATTTAGGTTTGACAGACTCTCTCCCAAAATGGAAACGGAAAAAAACAACAAAAAACATCTCGAGCATATTTTACATTCTGCATCAGTAGCTTTGAGTATCATGAAAATGTTAAAACTTACCGTAAATAGAAAAGCATTAAATCAAATCTATCTACCTATATAATACCAATATTTTAATATTCTTAGTATTAGTTTAGGAAGGGTGTTCTAAAGTATTAGCACACTGGAAAACTTATAGAATGAAGCAGCTAGAATTGTAACAGGGCTAACTACATCAGTGGCCTAAAATTTCTTCATAAGAAATCTGGGGGGGCTCAACTTAAAAAGAGAAGAGAATCTCAAAACTTTATTTTTTTGGGCAAAGTTAATAATAATTATAATGCGCCAAACTATATTTTAGACTTATTTCCATACCTTGTTAGAGAGAGAACTAGTTACCCAGTAAAAATTAGACAGTTCCATGTTGTAGGATTGAAACAATGCCTTGTCTTGCATTCAATCATCCATTTTGCTTTGGAAAGACTTGGTGATAATATAAATTGTCCTCATCTAAATCAGCCTTTAAAAACACTTTTCCGCGTAATGAAGTCTCCACTATTCCAAATAATTTAACACTTGGGAGAAGATTATCGGGTTTAGAAAAAAATGTAGGTTATGCTCCAATTCGATCAAAGCCATGCATATAATTTTTAATAAATCTTTTGGCCAAATTGGCATGCTTGTTATATATAAAAACAAAATTATCAAGGGGAGGTAATAAAAGAACTTATGACAAGTGACATAAATTCTTTTATTACTTCCCCTTAATAATTTTGTTTTCATGATTAATCTCTCCTGAATACTAAAAAAAAGTGACTTTCTCTATTTCCTACGATAAAGTTTACATTTTTTTTCATGAACTTTGAAATAGAATCATAAAATGCATCTTTCTACCGTGAGTTTTTCTCGAACATCAAATTCAGTTTTCACAGAAATCGTATATTCCCATAGGCTTCAATGTTAACTTAAGTACAGAATCACACTCCCCAAAATGCAATTAAGCTTAAAAATGATAAAAAATAAAAACTCTTGGGAAACATTTCATTTATGGATGTCTTCAAAGTGATAAAGTTCCGTAGAAATATAACAATCCAGTGGCAAGGTATGGAATATGGATATTAATTAGGCTGCGTATGTCCTGAATAATGAATTGATTAAAAGCTACTTAAACCTAGTTGTGCTTTTAGGGGAAAATCTTGAAGATGGTGAACATTTTTTATTTAAGTGTCCACTCTTTAGTTATCAAAGATTAACATGTTTTGTGCAACCAGAAATTTCAATCGATCAACGTTACAGCTTTATCATGTAATCTAAACGATTTGACACCAATTAAAAATTTTCTTTTTTTCTCTGTTTATAATTCAGTTCTATGAATACTATTGACGATATTGTTTTAATGCACTGTGTGTCATCTGATTATTTTCAACTTAGTCTAAAAGGCTTTACTGTTTGGTC
>CM037790.1:23665069-23679283 GCA_021229015.1 Solen grandis | reverse complement strand
AAGTGCCCCCCCAGGGGGGGGCCCCAATTTTTGCCCCCAGGGCCAAAATTTGAAAAAATTTTTGGGGTAGAGATCCACTAGAAAATGCTACATGCCAAAAATCTAAGCTCTAGGCCATATGGTTCCAGAAAAGAAGATTTTTCTTGATTTTTTCCCAATATTAGTTTATGTTAAAGAAAGTGACCCCAAGGGGGGGGCCAATTTTGATCCCGGGCCCCATGTTTTGAACAATCTTGGTAGAGATCCATTTAGACTTGCTTCATCCCAAATATTTTTGCTCTGGGCAATACGGTTCGGAGAAAAAGTTTTTTCAAAATTTTTTCCCTATATATAAGCCTATGTTAAATAAAGTGACCCCCCAGGGCGGGGCCAATTTTGCCCCCACGGCCATGATTTGAAAAATTTTTGGTAGAGATCCCTAGACAATGTTTTCTTGCCAAATATTTTAGCTCTAGGCCATGGGTTTTCGGAGAAGAAGATTTTTCTAAGTTTTCCCTATAAAAGCCTATTTTAAAATAAAGTGCCCCCAGGGGGGGGCCAATTTTGACCCCAGGGCCAGATTTAAAACAATCTTGGTAGGTCCACTAGACAAGGGCTTCATCCCAAAAATATTTAGCTCTAGGCCATACGGTTTCGGAGAAGAAGTTTTTTCTTGATTTGTTCCAAAAATTAGCCTATGTTAAAGAAAGTGACCCCCAGGGGGGGGCCAAATTTTGCCCCCACGGCCATAATTTGAACAAATTTGGTAGGATATACTAGACAATGCTTCTTTGCCAAATATCTTAGCTCTAGGCCTTTAACGATTTCGGAGAAGAAGATTTTTCTTGATTTTTTCCAATATTAGCCTATGTTAAAGAAAGTGCCCCCCAGGGCGGGGAAAATTTTCCCCTTTCCCCAAAAAAGGGTTAGCTAAACCGGGTTTAAAAAACCCGGTTTTAACTGATTTAAAACCCTGCGGTTTTGGCACCGGGTTTTAAAGGGGGGGGGTTTTTTTTAGTTTAAACCGAGAAAGGTTTTTTTTCTGGGCAAAAAGGGGTTTTTAAATTGATTGAAAAAACCAGTTTATATTTAAATTCTGTTTTTTTTTTCTTGCTAAAAAAAGGGGGTTTTTTAAAACCCACTTTTCCAAGAGTTGGTTTTTTCGGGGGGTTTTTTCCCTTGCTAAAAAGCGGGTTTTAAAACCCATTTTTCCCAAGGTTGGTTTTTTCTGAGAAAAAAAAACCTACCTTAGACCTACTTTTTGTGGGGTTTTTTAAGTTGGTAAAAGGGGGGTTTTTTTCTGGCTTTAAAGTGGGTCTTTTAGCTTACCAAGTGGTTTTTTCTGGGAAAAAAACCAGGTTTTAATGATTGAAAAACCCAGTTTATACTTACTTCTGTTTTTTTTTCTTGGGGAAAAGCGGGTTTTAAAAACCCATTTTTTCCAAAAAGGTTGGGTTTTTTTCTGGGCAAAAAAAACCCAAAAAAAAAACCTACCATAGCCCTTTCTTTTTTGGTTTTTTAATTGGTAAAAGCGGGTTTTTTTAAAGGGCCCCTTAAAGTGGGTTTTTTTGCTTACCAAGTGGGTTTTTTTCTGGGTGAAAAGAAAGTTTTGAAAATTTAAAACCCAGTTTACACTTATTTTGAGTTTTTCTTTGCTGAAAAGTGGGTTTTTATTGGTTTAAAAAACGTTTTTTATTTTTTCGCTTAAAGAAATTTTTTTTTTTCAAACCAGAATGTTAAAAGTTGTTTTCTTTTCTGGTCTAAAAGTGATTTCTCTATGAAGTGAGTTAAAAAAAAAACCTGCATAAACCCATTTGATGTGTTTTTTTTCTTCAAAAAGTCAAGCAATTTTTTATGGTTGTCATTTAATAGTTTAATAGTTTCATATGTTTTACAGTCAATTTGATCATCATATATACATATGTCTCAGCTTGCACAATGTCCCTCATATGTCCCTTCAACCTGGACCACTGGTGAACTTCCTGAGATAATATCTGAAATGAGATAGTAAGAACCATCTAAGGATCATTTGTTAAAGTTTCATCAAAATCTGCTCAGCGTTTAGGAGTAGATGTCGTTTAAAGCAACAGTTGATGACTGATGACGGACAAAGTGGATTCATTAAAATTAGCTAAACCTTGAATCATTGAACATCCCAAGCAGGGAAATTAATTTGTTTGAATAATGGGTTGTTTTAAGTTTCTGGACCTGATGTGTTGAATCACAAATCACATCAATCATGTGTTAAGACATGTGATGAATATTTTTTTTTTTAGTTAATATCCAGTATTTTAAATTGAAAATTAATTGGACTGCAGTATGTGAATTTTTTTTTTTTGTCCAGGACAACTTGTCTTGTTGTGTCTACCAGTTACCAGTAGTCAGCTTGGAGCTATGGACCTGGGTCTTCATCATATGATGGTGAACATTATTTTGTGACAAGTAATTCAAAACCCATCAATAATGACAACATATGGACCAGACAATAATTATGACAGATGAACAAAGCAACAACTATATCTTTGTGATTCGGGGAGCATAAACCTGTTATTTTTTTAAGTTGAAAGGACCATGCATTTCCATCCTTTACATCCATTCCTTTGCTACACATGTTGATTTGCCACGGTCAATGTGAACTTAGTTTAATTTAGGTTAAATTAACAACTGCATAAATACTTGATGCTGATGATAATGCAAGGCTATCCAATAGCCAATTAATTTTATTTGAAAAATCTGATAATAAAGATATAAAACTACAGGCCATGATGGCCTTAATCACTCAATTATTACTGATCATGCCTTTAGGCTAACCTATAATCAAACTTGACTGAGATATCATCAAAACGCACATTCTTACCTAGTTTGAGAAGATATGTCTAATAATGTGGCCTGGATTATACTAAGATTTGATCTAGTGACCTATGTTTTGACCATTACTAACCCATTACCAATATATCAACACAAACAATTCTGACAAGTTTGACAAATAGTTGGCTAAAAATGTGACTCCTGTGGCATTAACAACATTTTACTAAGATATGACCTAGTGACCTACTTTTGGACCCACCCAATCCATGATGGAACTTGACCAAGATATCATCAAGGCAAACATTCTGATCAATTTTGAAAAAAAAAATCTGCTAAAAAAGTGGCCCCTAGGGTGTAAACATGATTCTACTAAGATTTGACCCAGTGACCTACTTTTTGACCCATCCCACCCATGACAAACATGGCTGTGATATTATAAGATAACATTCTGACAGTTGAGAAAGATTAAGCCAAAAATGTGGCCTGTAAGTGTAAACAAATTATCCAAGATTTGACCCGTCAAACTTATATGAAACTTGACTGAGACATTGTCAAGACAATACAGTCTGAGAAAGTTGGGAGGATTGGTTAAGAATTGTAGCTTAAGAGTAAACATTAAAGTGTTGACATTTCTCTTAATAATAAAAGGGCCATAACTCCTGACCTAATGGGCCATTACTGATCAAACTGACTGAGAGATTATACCATAAATATTTCTGTACAGTTTGGAAGAGATTGCTATAAGAAATGAGATGCTAGAGTGTAAACAAAGTGAAATATGACCTTTTTTTATATTAAAAGGGCCTAACTCCTGACTTAATGGCCAATCTTAGCCGTAATCAATCTTGATCAACATAATTATGATCATAACATTTTCATAAAGTTTGGAGATGAGGGGAAAAAAAAAAATGAAGACCTTCGAGTCTAAGAAAAGGATTGGATTTTTTTATATTAAATGTACATAACTCCCAACTTAATTGGGCGATTCCAGACATTAGCAGAGTGAGCAGGACATATAGTATAAACATTGTCAAAGTTTAAGGATTATGCTTAGAAATTAGATGCTAGAGTGTGAGTGTTAACAGTAAATTTAATGATGTGAATGTCTAAACGACATACTACAGACGACGGACATCAACGATCACAAAGCTCAACTGAGTGTTGCTCAGACAGGTGAGATAGAAAGAATGATAATTCTGTCAATTTTCCAAGAGGATCAGGTGACTTTAGACTTTGACTGTTCTCACATCCTCAGTGGGATTTGGGCAGTCTTCGGTTTCTCATTGATGATGACATGTGGCGATCTTTTCCAGGAGCCGGTTCTTCAGAACTTGAATAGTTGCTGTCATCTTTATCTACCAATCACAATGATATGACAGATCATAGCAGGTTAAGAATTTATAACCAAGCAATTATTATACTTCCATGCTCCTACCTTTTGATTTTTTTAGCTATAATGTGTAAAACAACCAAGCCAAAATAGTGAAAAGTTGTGACAGTGTTTGAAAAGACCACAAAGTTTAGCCAGATATGCACAAAAGCTACATAAATACTGTCTGTAGTAATTGCTCACTCTAATAAAAGGATACAGAAAACTAAAGGCATATTTGTACATTTAGTTACAAGCTAAAAAAACTGGATCTGGGCATAGAAAGAATGAAACTGCCTGTGTTAGGGACTTGTTTCGTAATCATGAAAATAAAGTTTATTTTTTAAAGAACAAAACTATTTTGCTGTGAAAATAACACAATCCAGAAAGTTATTACTGCAAACTGATAGCCTAAGGTTACTATGATTGAAAATAATAACAATAAAGAATTACTTGATGTGTTCACCTTTGCATAAATCAGCATTGGTCCCCCAGTGACTGAGTCTCTTGTTGGGGTCTCCTATCCCCTGCAATCAAGCATGAAGTCACTAAACAATACAGGAACATGAAAGAAAAATTCCAGTCAAAATGGTTACACAAAATAGATCTATATCTTTATCAGCTGAAGCACTATCTAATGTATTAATGGTATAATTATGTCTTAACGTGAATGCGATTTTCTACACATTGATGGAGGTACCCGTTTAATCAATCTTTCGTGCTCATTTCAAATTCAAAGGAAAAAAATCCACTCACCGCCGATCTGATATGTCTGTTCATGATTTACGCCGCATCTGTGATCTACGATCAGTTTCGTCGGTGTTAATACAGATATCTAACCCATCACAGAAAACTTGTAATATTGCGATCATTTTCTGACTTTTCTATTTGTAAATAAACGCCTTAGTTCGCGCTGAAGAATTTCAACCAATGAAACAACAGCTTAAGTCAATCGGTAATGTCCGGTTGATACCGAAGAACAACATTTACTTTTTTTCTGTTATTTTTATTTTCCCTATATTTTTATTTTGTTTAAATGTGTGTAATATGTAAATATTTCAAGGAAAGAGTCTTTATAATCGATATGCGATAAAATTTTGGCAAAATACAGCAAAACACACTATCTCGCATAAGCGTGATTCGAACGTGATCACCTATAAATAACACGTACACGGACCGTACACAATCGAAATCGAAACTAAAGTTGCCATTTCCCGCAAAAGTATAAAACTATATAACTTCGATACTGTAACGTTGCCGATTAGGTGAACAACTTGAGAAATGCAGGATACGAATAAGGTTGCTTTAGAAGGGTGGACAGAAATTTGACCAACGAAAGGATCCAGAAAACAGCCCCTCGTAAGTAGCAAACCTTCGAAATTATTTTCTTACGCATTCTATCTTTCTGTACTGTATGGAACGATTGTCATGGTTGCAAATGTCTGCCGAATCCATAAATATTAAGAAAGAATAATCCTTTTGAAAGAGACATTGTGGAAATATATCTATCAATTGGATGTAAGCCATGCATTTTGTCTGGGACAAATTTTCCTTGCAGAGACTACCCTACAGTGCAATATGTATTTTTTTTTTTGTATTATAAAATATGTTTTGATGCATGCTTCTGTAACATTTCATCTCCATTAATGTCTGTAACAAAATTATGTATTGGTATTATGTGACAAAGAAATGTGAATGCTGGATTATCCTTTTTTTTCATGTATACATTCAATATAGGTCATTACCTTTTTGTTTGAATGAAATAACCTTTGTTGATTATTCATGAATGTATCTTAGCGCTTGATCTTTTACAGGATCATCTGCACAACACAAAATACGAGTTCCAACAACAATCTGCCTGTGTTATGAAATGCAGCTATGATGTTAATTGGGAATGGTAACCTATTTTTTCCATTCTTATGCCTCTTTTTTGAGAAGGGGCTGCATGATAGTAAGACAAATAGCACTCACCCCCACTGCTGACAGCTATAGTATGCATATTACAATTGATATATTTAGGAAATAATGTTAAACCCAACAAACAGAATGATGTCCATTCCCTAATGTGCAAATTTGTCTATCACAAAATGTACAGAGTTATTGCTTACAAAACATGGCCCTGTTTAATATACTTGTCCCATCAAGATACCCTAAAATGAATGTCATGTCCAGCAGGAGGTGAGACAATCATTTCCTGGACAGTACTTTATGGCTGGACTCATGCTGTGGGTCACCTGGCTGTGCTGTGCAGGTGCAGCCAGCAGTGTGTTTTATGGCCCTGCAGTGTGATATTATGTAACCTGGCCAGCCTTTTAGCTACTTATTTATGGTGATTTTGATGTTGCAGATTTAAGTGATTATAAGTTTGATGATGGAAGTGGTTATCTAAACTTTATTATATCATGACTGGTATACTTTTGTTAGTTTATACACTAATTATGATATAGATGCTGGTTTTTGAAATTATAATAAAAAAAACACTTTTCATCAAAAGTTTGGGAGAAATTCTGTGTAATCTAAATGGGAAAATATGAGTGTTGAGAAATGTGAACAGATCCATTCTAATACAATGTGGAAATAAATAAAAAAAATTGTTTATTAGATGTTTAAGATGACATGCACTTCATTTTTCAACATTTTTTTTGTTTGTTTTACCTATGGTAGTCCTTTTTTAATATCAAATATGTTTGTATTCTTCATGTATATTTTTTTTTAAGAAGAGGTCTAGCTTGTCACAATAAACCTTAAATGTTTACACTAACTTGTATCACAGTTTAAAAATGCATAATAATAATACAGTGTCTGACCCATACACTATATAGACAGAAACATTTTTTCTTCTTCAGACCATCCATGGAAATATCATATATGCAGTCAACTTTTGTCCAGAAAGCAGTGACTTCAGACACGTTTTGAGAGCAGACATTCAGAGTCTGTGGCCTGTTTGGGGACTGAGGCAACGAGTTGGAAAGACATGATTCAATGCCTACCAACAGGCCCTTGTTGAGGATCTTAATCAGCTACAGGTGTATGATTTAATATGAACTGACAAAATATAAAGGCTACCTTGACTTGCTATACCATGGATATCAGATTAAGGATAACTTTATGGAAATGGTGCAGAACATTGGATGGTATGGCTACATCTTCTGTGAAACTCCCGGAAAGTTCACAATCAAGAAAGGCTGATTATGGAGGCTACCCAGTGAATGAAAGAGGTTGCTACTCAAACACTAAGTTTGTCGATTTTGTATAAGCATTGCTTATGTTTGCTTGTATATTTTGATATATGCAAACAAATAAAAAGTTTTATAGCCTTATGTTTCACAATAATGAATTATTAAGAAATAGTGCAATGCATTTATTCCATGTTTTTTGGGGTTTTTTAATAAGATTTTTCATTACAACCTTAATATGAAAAACATTTACATCAGAACATGACTTGGAAAACTGACACATTCTCTGTCTTCATTAAAACACAGAATTATCTAAAGACCCACTTCTTAAGAAGTAGGTAAAGGTGAGTCTTTTCATAAAATCCTTCCACTAAGAAAAACCAACTTAAATGTAAAAGACCCACTTTCCTCAATGAAAAGACTCGCTTCAAATGACTGAAAACCCACTTCAAATGGAAAAGACACACTTTCTGCCCACCTGTCATGAAAAGACCCACTTCTTATGTAAAAGACTCACTTTTTGCCCACTTGTTCAGAAAAAGACCCACTCCCTTTGTAAAAAACTCACATTCTGCTCACTTGTTCAAATAAAGACCAACTTAAACCAACTTTTGAGGTAGAAAACCAGCAATAAACCCACTTTCTTCCACAATAACTTACTTTAGACCCACTTTCAAATGGAAAAAAAACAGGAAAAACTCACTTTTTTGTAAAAAAAGTCAGAAAAAGCCCACTTTTAAGTGGGTTTTGGTAAAAAAACCCACTTAGCGTTTGGGAAGGGTTTGACCCCAGGGCCATAATTTGAACAAACTTGGTAGAGATCCACTAGACAATGCTACATGCCAAATATCTTAGCTCTAGGCCATATGGTTCCAGAGAAGAAGATTTTTCTTGATTTGTTCCAATATAGCCTATGTTAAAGAAAGTGACCCCCAGGGCGGGGCCAATTTTGACCCCAGGGTCATGATTTGAACAATCTTGGTAGAGATCCACTAGACAATGCTTCATGCCAAATATCTTAGCTCTAGCCATAACGCTTTCGGAGAAGAAGATTTTTCTAAGTTTTCCCTATATAAGCCTATGTTAAATAAAGTGACCCCCGGGGCGGGCCAATTTTGACCCCAGGGCCATGATTTGAACAATCTTGGTAGAGATCCACTAGACAATGCTACATGCCAAATATCTTGCTCTAGGCCATACGGTTTCAGAGAAGAAGATTTTTCTAAGTTTTCTCTATATAAGCCTATGTAAATAAAGTGACCCCGGGGCGGGGCCAATTTTGACCCCAAGGGCCATGATTTGAACAAACTTGTAGAGATCCACTAGACAATGCTTCATGCCAAATATCTTAGCTCTAGGCCATACGGTTTCGGAGAAGAAGATTTTCTAAGTTTTCCCTATTTAAGCCTATGTAAATAAAGTGACCCCCAGGGCAGGGCCAGTTCTAACCCTAAGGTCATAATTTGAACAACTTTTGTAGAGATTCATTAGACAATGCTACATGCCAAATATCTTAGCTCTAGGCCTTATTGATTTCATAGAAGAAGATTTTTAAAGTTTTTCACTATATAAACCTATGAAAAATAAAATGACCCTGGGGCGGGGCCAATTTTGACCCATGGGTCATGATCTGAACAACTTTTGTAGATGTTCATAAGACAATTCTACATACCAATATATTAAAGCTCTAGGCCTTACAGTTTTGCAGGAGAAGATTTTCTAAGATTGCATTTTAAAAATCTATTTTTAGCTCCTGTGACTACTTATTCACCCAATCAAAATAATTGAACAACTTTGATAGAGGTCATGATAAGGAGATTCCTGTGAAGTTTGGTCAAAATCCATCCAGTGGTTTATGAGGAGAAGTTGTTTGAATGAAAAGTTGACGACGGACGCACGCACGGACGCATGGACAACGGGCGATCACAAAATCTCACCTTGAGCACTTTGTGCTCGGGTGAGCTAAAAACAGCCATGTGACAAAAAACATGATGACAGAACTGTTAAATCTTAAAATGTATAAATACCACCACAATGGAACTTCAGGTTTGCTGCCTTGTCTGTATCTAGCTGGTTGATGTGAAATCTGGGACACAAACAACTAGCGTCAGTCTGAAAATGGACATACTAACCTCAGCAATCCAAAATAGTATTAATTATCATAAATATATTTGTGTGTGTGTGTATGTGTTTACTGTCGCCGCGACAGTATTTCAGTCATATAGTGACGTCCAGCTAATTACAGGTGGAGGAAACCCTGAATGCACAGAGGCACCCGGGTAAAGCACCGACCTTCTGCAAGCCAGCTGGAAAGCTTCCTCACATGAAAATCTGAACGACCTTGCTGGGATTCAAACCCACCGGTGAGGGGCTGAGTGAGTGTTAAAGGCAGCGACTTTACCCTCGGCCACGGAGGCCCCTAAATATATTTGATGTAAGCAGGTTTTATTATTTTAAAATAGTAGACATTGAATTAGATCTATGACAAACAAATCAGTAATTGTATTGAGGTATAATGAAATTATATTTTTTACAATAACGGAATATATTAATTTTGTAATTCCTTTTTCTTCCAGTTTTAAATTCTATGAAAGTTATAAAAAAAATTCATATTTAAATACTCTTTTTTTATTTCTTTTAAATAGTTATTATATCCGACTAATTATTCAATGTTTTATTAAACAGCTGTATGTCACTCCCTGATTAAAAACCAGACTGTATTTCATTATTTGACACTTGCAAAAAATCTAAAGACCATAAGATACACTTTAATTACTTCAAGTTCAACAGTATCCAAGTCAATCAAAACTAGCTTGGACTAAACTGAGCAACCTCATCTCATTTTAGTTATCTTTATTTTACGTTAATGGTTTAAGTAATGGCAGTGAAAGGTACTCACTAAAACCAGGTTTTACTCAATGAGCACAAAAACAGGGACTCAATTGAAAACATTTATCTGTTCACTGATATCAGTTCAAATTTGGTATGTGTTCAGTTACAAGACTTTGTACTTCAAATTACACTTGAAACGCAAGACAAACAAACATTAAGGTGTCAACATTGAAGACCGTCACTCAAACAACTGACGATAATTATGAAAAGTACGGTAAAATGCAATCTGAACTTCGATACAGGAGGTGTGAATTTTTATTATCGCATGACTCACTTGTGGAAGCAGCAGAACTTTTGTTACCTTCAGTTGAACTGAGTTACCGCAAAACACCCATGGCTAAACAATATGGCAGCCTCCTCCATATATGAAGACTTGAGTATGCATTGGGGCTTGGTATCGCCAGCAAAAAAAGTATCATGATGTATCACGATATTGAGGGTCCCATCAAATACACTATCACGATTCTTGATAATATGAAATAATGTAGTTTTAATATGATGAACTAAAAGTTTTCTGCAGTAAATAGATTTCTGCAACTTTGTCGCTATGCCACTTTGGCACATGAAAAATAAAGAAAAGACTAGAACTCCACGAGTTGGATGTGTCGCCTGACGATGACCTATGTGTTGACAGTAAAGATGCCAATTTGTCACTTTCTTTTCAAGATGGGGTATTAATGTGCAATGATGCTGCCATCAAACAGAGAAAGGCTTATAAAGATCAAATAAACAAGAGGGCCATGATGGCCCTGGATCGCTCACCTGAGTACCATTGCTACAACTGATTACAAGGTTTTTAAACAGACAAGAATTCTGATATAACTCAATCTTAAACATTTTAGCCCTGACAATACTACACACCAAATATATAAGCACTGGGCCTTATGGTTTCAGAGGATAAGACTTAGTGCGGGTCATTTATCTCCAAAGGGCCACCATTTTGAAAATCTTGGTAATAAACCATAAGATGATGCTTCATACCAAATATCTAAGCTCTAGGCCTAATGGATTCATAGAAGAAGATTTTTAAAGTTTTTTTCTATATAACTCTATGTAAAACAAGTGACCCCTGGTGCGGGGTCATTTATCATCGTAGGGCTATGATTTGTACAATCTTGGTAATGGCCCATAAGATGATGCTACATACCAAATATCTAAGCTCTAGGCCTAATGGATTCATAGAAGAAGATTTTTAAAGTTTTTTCTATATAACTCTATGTAAAACAAGTGACCCATGGTGCGGGGTCATTTATCACCATAGGGTCATGATTTGTACAATCTTGGTAATGAACCATAAGATGATGCTTCATACCAAATATCTAAGCTCTAGGCCTTATGGATTCATAGAAGAAGATTTTTAAAGTTTTTTCTATATAACTCTATGCAAAGCAAGTGACCCCTGGTGCGGGGTCATTTATCACCATAGGGTCATGATTTGTACAATCTTGGTAATGAACCATAAGATGATGCTACATACCAAATATCTAAGCTCTAGGCCTAATGGATTCATAGAAGAAGATTTTTAAAGTTTTTTCTATATAACTCTATGTAAAACAAGTGACCCCTGGTGCGGGGTCATTTATCACCATAGGGCTATGATTTGTACAATCTTGGTAATGAACCATAAGATGATGCTACATACCAAATATCTAAGCTCTAGGCCTAATGGATTCATAGAAGAAGATTTTTAAAGATTTTCCTATATAACTCTATGTAAAACAAGTGACCCCTGGTGCGGGGTCATTTATCACCGTAGGGCTATGATTTGTACAATCTTGGTAATGGCCCATAAGATGATGCTACATACCAAATATCTAAGCTCTAGGCCTTGCAGTTTTGCAGAAGAAGATTTTCAAAGTTTGCATTTTTAAAATCTATTTTTAGCTCCTGTGACCTACTTTTTTAACCAATCTGAATAATTTGTACAACTTTGATAGAGGGCATCATAAGGATGATTCCTGTGAAGTTTGGTCAAAATCCCTTCAGCGGTTCATGAGGAGATGTTGTTTAAAGCAAATTGTTGACGACGGACGCACGCACGCACGCACGCACGCACGGACGACGGACGACGGACAAAAGGCGATCACAATAGCTCACCATGAGCACGTTGTGCTCAGGTGAGCTAAAAATGTAGGGACTATTACTTTAACACATTTAACAAGGTGACACATAATATTTGTAAAGCTCTAACAAGTTCCTTTAGCTATGCATCTCATTCTAACTTGAAAAATACTAATAAAATCAATCAAAGGTAAATAACTCCAAACATTAAATAAGAGTTATGGTTCTAGCACACTGCACTTCAGGTAATTGCAACAAACATACATATCAAGTCTCAAGTCATTCAAGCTTAAGGTGACAATGTTATGCTCCGGACAAGAAATTCTATCAAAGGGGAATAACTCAAAAAGTGCACAAGGTAGAGTTTTGGTTCTTGCGCATGCACTCCGCGTCATTGCAAAGAACATACATATGAGGTTTCAAGTCATTCGAACTTATGGTGACAAAGTAATGCTGCGGACAAAAATTTATATCAAAGGGGAATAACTCAAAAAGTGCATAAGTTAGAGTTATAGTTCTTGTGCACTGCACTCCGCATCATTGCAAGGATCATACATATGAAGTTTCAAGTCATTTAAACTTATGGTGACAAAGTTATGCTTCGGACAAGAAATTCTATCAAAGGGGAATAACTCAAAAAGTGCACAAGGTAGAGTTATGGTTCTTGCGCACTGCACTCCGCATCATTGCAAGGAACATACATATGAAGTTTCAAGTCATTCAAACTTATGGTGACAAAGTTATGTTCTGGACAAGCAGAAGGGGACGCCTCCGCCGACGACGCCACCAACAAAAGTAACCCCTATATGCCGCCTGACTATAGTCAGGCGACATAAAAATGAAAATATATTTTTAAAAAATATTTTATTTTGAAAACTTGTCTAGAAAAAGCAATAATGACTTGGAAAATAAAGTTAAACAATTTAGGCTTAAGAATATAAGCTGAAAGAAAAGTGACATATTCAACTGCCCTAGTTCTATTCTACACTAAAAACATTCATCCATTAAAGTATCGTTTGATAATAGATACTTGGAAGAAGAATCAAATTTTGTATTGTCAGCCAAAATCTGCAATATATTGATGAAATCCACCCAGCTCTATTGAGCATGATTATAGAAGTGCAAAAGATATATTTTCACCAAGGTTTTAAACCTCAAACAAGAGCAGCACACTATACATGTATGAGTGTGCAACAAAAAGGCGTTTTACGGTAAGCCAGAAATTGTGAAATTCAAGACTGAAGTACTTTTCATAGCAAATGTTTGTTTTTCAAGGACTTTTCAAAACAAACCCAAATTTCTTAATTTTCAAGTACTTTTCTTCAAGCCTGTGCAAACCCTGTAAAAAAAAGAGTAAAAACAAAAAAATTCCCCTTTAGCTCCTTTGCGCAAATTTTCCCCTCTCCTAGGCCTGGGCAGGGCTCTTTTTTTCACAGGGTTTGGGGAAGCAGCCCATCCCTTAACTGGGAAAAAATATAGGGTATTTTTTGTGAATGGGGAAGAAAATAACTAGATATAACTTCAATTTTTGTGGAGAACGTAATGATTTTAAAGAATTTTTCTTTGGGAAGGCGCCCTATAACGACCCTGGTATATAAGGAAAAAAAAACAGCTGGACCTCTATTCCCCAAAAGTGAAAGAAACACTGGGTCAGAAAATTATTTTGGGTAAAATAGTGTTTATCATCACACAAACCTAAATGATCTCAGAATTATTTCATCAATGCAAACAGAGGGGCCATTTGGCAGTTTTTAGTGCATTTTGAGTATGGGGTGTGTGTGTTTTTGTTTTTTTTGTTGTTTTTTTTAAATTTCTACCACAGATGGCCTAGTTAAATAAATTAATTAGTCTATGTATGCAGTCTCCTGTAATGAACCAAGTCAATGTGCCAATACGGTCTGAACGACAGTGCTAGCTCGTGATGTCACA
>CM037790.1:23614969-23664969 GCA_021229015.1 Solen grandis | reverse complement strand
TTTTTTGGAAGTTATTCATATTCTCGAATAAAACCACTTACTGGTTTCACCAATCTTCTTGTCTTTCTTCCTTCCCAATCACTTTCACCATTTGTCTTGGCCGGAAAACCAAGAAGTCCCCTGTATTAGATTACTTATACAAATTGAAGAACTGATGTTTGTTGCAAATTTACATTCCAGCCACAAGACGCATCCTCCTCACAATCCCGAAGGACACACACTGTTCAAATGATGACATCAAATAGACTTAACATCCACCGTAATTTAATTACTGTATAATGGGCATATTTGGGCATTTTATCAGACGTCTTATACCCAAACCCTTAATTTCCTGTTATTCATTTTCTTTCCTAGACAAACTCTGTTTGTCATTTGTAATTTTCACGTGGGTATCATCAGTCATTTACCTTCACAATGCTTCCTGGTTTAAATTGATTCTGATCAAAATTCATATTCAGTTAGTTTACAATTTTGTTAGTCAAAACGAAGTCAAGATAGAAACAGGGCTTGAATATGACTTTCAAAAATCTCCTGAGTACTAAATGCTAACTTCATGATAATTTTCAACATGGATTCCACCAAAAGAAACCTATAAGGAAGATCCAAGTATCACTATCATTTAACTCAAATGGGTGGGGTTGCATTTAACCCTTTACCTCAGAAGGACAAATTTTGACACCTTGACAAACACATTAGACCCAGATCAGACTGCCCCTTATAGGAGCTGTCTCATTAGGGACTCTTTATGTTTGCTCATATCAAATTATAGCTCGGATTCTACTGCACTACGAAGATCTGATATATTTTAAACCATTAAAATCTCAGTAAGTTTTCATCAAATACATGAATATTCATAGGCTAATGGATCATAAAACCTGATAATTTTCCCTATCAATACCTCAAACACGACATTGTTACATGAACTAACATTTACAGACTATGCTTTTCTTTCTGTACAAATTAAATATGTTTTGTCTTAATCCATGAGCTAAAACTATGTAACAAAATCAACAATGAAATGTGTGAGAGGTCTTTCTTGTTAGTAATGGAAAACATTTATCAAGATGACACTTTGATTAAATGGGGGTTCATAATGAATGCATGGACTGCCAGAACATTTTCATTAGGCATGTAGTTAAAGGGACAGCATGAATTATGCTAAAGAACAACAAGCAAAATTAATAATTCATTAAGTCAGCTACTTCTAGTTGAATTAAAATAACACACACATGTAAGATGAATATTTCTGTTAAGTTTCATCCTCTAGAATAGTATTTATTTAGTTTAACAAATCACAAAATATCATATCACAGTATCAAAATTTACACAGATAAGGACCATAACTCTACCATGACTCCATTTATTTTTAAACAAAACACCAGGGGCCGTATTCATAAAGCTCCTTAGGAACAAATTTCCCTTAGTCTCTAAGATTTTCCTTAAAATCACATAGATTTCCCTTAGGTATTAAGGATTTCCTTTAGTCTTATATATAAAACCCCTTAGGAGATTTATTCCAGTTAAGGAATTATTTTCCTTAAAAACTAAGGAGCTTTACGAGTACGACCCCAGGTGTACAACTACTCATTAAGGTGAATATACCTGAGAAGTTTTATAAATATAGGATAAATACAAGAAGCATGCTACAAAATGTTATAGTTATCAGTCAAGGGCCACAACTCTGCTATATCTCCTGTAAAGTTTTATAACTGGCTCATACAATTTTGGAGTTTTTCTCAACGTTTTTTTGTGATGGGCAAATGGATGGCCAAAGGTAAATATATAATAATGCCATCACGTCTTTTTTATACACCTGTTGAATGACAAGAAGTATTATGGTATGATGCTGTCTGTAGATATTTTTTTCCCGCACCATAATTTCTTAAAGACTTTATGTATTGATTTCATAATTTATAATGCAAGTATATTATATCAAAACAAGATAAAAATTGATTTTGGTTACAATCTACTCATTCATGATAGAGTTTATTGATATGTTCATTTGTCTTCCATTACTTATAGAATCACTATTATTGAGATCAAAACTAATTGTATAGATTTTTTTCCACATTTGCAAAAGATCATCATCCATCATATTTGCAACAACAAAACTGTTTTTCAATATTAAAAAAGTAATATGTACTAAGATATACCAATATGAATTTGTCTTTAGGCATATAACACCCCACTTCAGCGGCACTCTTGTCAATGTTGCAAGTTTATAAAGGTCAGGTTATGGGTCAGGTTATGTCTGCTCAAAGGTGACACACATACACACAACCACAGGGATGTGAAAAAAATAGCAAAAACAAAATACCAAGTTGACAATTTAATTCAATACAGTGGTTCTCACTTATAGCAAACTCGGATAAAGCGAACACTTGGTTATAGGGAACACTTCCGTTAGGTCTTGATTTCCCCCTCCTTTATCTCAGCCATTTCAACTGCAATTTAGTTGTTTATAGCAAACTGAAAATTGATTCCATCCTTGCCGAGATAGGTTTGTTTTAACACTTCACCAGTCTATTTTACAAACTGTTGTGTAGTGGGTTTCTTTGCAGTAGATCATTACATGAATATCTATTAAAATTATGATATATCGTCAGAATCTATTTACATAATTCAGAATTTGCAAGTATAAATTTAGGTTCATGAGAATAAGAATAAATCACAATTTTATCTATCCACTAATTGAGCGTTTTAACTTTTTGCTATGGAAATCTGTTCTTTATATATAGGTCGTTTATAAGATAATTTCTTATATTGGTTACAAGGAACATCAGATATAGCAAACAAAAAGTCATGGTCCCAACGAGTTCGCAATAACCATGTTTACTGTACAGTAGAAACTCACTTAGCGGGCACCTCAATAATACGGGCAACTTCTAATTACGGACAAATTTCACGGTCCGGATCGCTTTGCTATATGTTTATTTGCCCGCAAAACTCAATAAAGCGGGCATCTGGCTATTGCGAAATGCGGGCACCATTTTTGGTCCCGGTCGGTGTTTACAGTGCAAAATGAACCTAGCTAAAGCGGGCACCTGTCCAAGAGCGATAACACTTTCGATTTTTTATCTGACTGGTTACGTGAAATACTGTCGTAAGTTATGTTAACCAGTCTCAGTATTTTGCAAACCAGTCTGTGTGTTTCACGCGCCCGACATTTTGACACTTTCTTTTGTTTTGTTAGCAGTACACAAAGAACAAACTGACAACAGGTCCAGGTGTTAGTTTGTTTCGAAAAAATGGGACGTTAATGAATCCCTTTATCAAAAGCGGTGTGTATGATGTTTGTATCTTTTTGTCCAATAAATTTAGCAAAGGGCGTTTAATAACGCTATGTTTTCAATGCATCGTCATTATCAACATCGAAATCAAACTGATGGTAATTAATACTATAATTAAAGTATTAGGGACATCTGAGCTACATTTAGTCAATATTCCTACTGAGATAATGGGTAAACATGTACATGTATGATATGATTTCTTTTGCAGCTTATGTGTTGTTGCATGTTATTTTTATTGTATTTATTTTATATTTCTTTTGTTGTATTTAAATAAAGATAAAAAAATATTAAAATGGCTTATTTAATGAGTTATTTGAATAATTAATTGATTACACAAAACTCACGTAACACACATATAACACACAAGTGTAGGGTTGATGTGTCAAAGGGACATAATCCCATTTGACTTTGTGAAACCTTGCTATTAAGGCCAAATTTCAAATTAAGGCCACTCGTGCTCGGTCCCATTCGTGGCCTTAATAGTGAGGTTCCACTGTATACAGATATCATTTTTTTTTTAAATCCTGAAACAAAATATTCAAATAAGGCAACAGAAAAAACATTTGACACTAATCAGTTTATGTGGTATAAGAAGATTTCACAATATCATTCAGAAATAAGCAATGATTCATGATATGACAATGCACTGAAACCATTTAATCTATGTCATACAGTCTTTAAGAATTATAACATTAACATTACATTTTATTTATTTCTATTAAATGTCATAACATAAGAACCTGCATTATTTTGACAGGAGGAGATTTAATGTAGTCAAATGATAAGTATATCAAAATTCAATAATAGTTCCAAAGAAGTGAAGACATAGCAATAAAAACAGAGAACATGATTAAACTGGCTGAGAAATAAATCAATATAACATCTACTATAAAATGTGGTCACAACAATAAATAACTTCCAACTCAAGGGCAGATAATCAAGACTAGATCATGAAATCCATATATACTCACACAGCAGTTAGCTCCCCTCTTATAGATAACCTTGCTTCTTACAATATATTTAAAATTTACTATCTTTCATCTCATAAAATTCAAATAAATATTACACAATTTCTTATTAGGTATTAAGCTGAGATTCTACACGATCTGCATATAACTATTTAGTTCAGTAAATCAATATTCATCCGGTCATAAATTTGTACATGAATATTCATGAGGATTATAGCTTTGTGCAGATAACCCACAGCACGGACTTAACAAGAGCTGTCAGTGGACAGCAGGCTCGACTACTCAAAATGCTTGTTGGTATATCAAATGAAATCTATTTCAATTCTTGTCCTTCACGCGGTGAGGGGCTGAATGAGTGTTAAAGTCAACGACTTTAAACTCTCGGCCACGGAGGCCCATGCATAAAATTCAGTCTAAGAGTAGTCCTCCTTGGTTTTCTGATACCCCTGAACAAATTCCTAAACTTTCTTGTATACTATTTACAATTTCTGAGATAAAAAGTGGATAGTAGCTTGCATGCAATACTTTAACCAAAATGTTTAAGTTTAAAAGTGGCCCTATTCTGCATTATATTCAGTCATAAACTATCCACCACTAAAGTATAATACCACTGAACATATTAAAGAATTTCAAATCAAACCAATGTCTGGTTACTGAAATATAAGCATGAAATTCCCTGCATTCAAAACTTTAACCAAAATTTCCAAGTGAAAAAGGGGCCATAATTTGTGATATATTCAACCAAGAGTTATCTACCTTGATAGTATGATACCCTAAACATATTAAAGGTGTATCAAATCAATTGCATGCCTAGACTCTGAGATATAAACATGAAAGTACCTTGCATGCAAAACTATGACCAAAATTTCTAAGTTAAAAAGGGGCCGTAACTTATATTATATTCAGTCTAGAGTTATCTACCTTGGTTGTCTGATGCCCCTGAACATATTTATAAACTTTCAAGTCAATACCATAAATGGTTATTGAGATATAAGGTTGATAGTAACTTGCATGCAAAACTTTAACCAAAAGCTGCAACGCCAACACCGACGCAGATGCAAGGGCGACTACAATAGCTTTCATATTCTTCGAATGGTCGAGCTATAGTCGAGCTAAAAATTCCTCATGGGTTACACAATCCACTCAGTGACTTCTGGGAGCTTGCGGGTACATCAGACTATAAACTGTTCTTACTCAGTATCTAAGAAATGAGAGTAACACTGATAAAACCTATTAAGACTATGAACTACTTTCTGTATGATCTGGTTTTAAATGTTCTTACATGGTGTAAAATGGTACGTCCCAGCACAGGGTTATATACATCAAGGGTAGAGAGAACATTACGGATATATGTATAGTACAGACTAATAGTATAGTACATTAAGTACACTCTGATAAAAGCCATTAATTCATATTTCCAACTGGCTACCATTTATAACAATTTCATTCCATGTGTGTGTGCATGTTTGTGTGTGTATTTTAAACAAAGTGCTCGGGTGAGATATTGGAATTGTTTCATAAAGTATCAGAAGCATGAACCTTTCAAGTATTTGGTTTCTTTTATGTATGTACTTTAATAGTAACATTGCTAAATGTTATCAAATTAACCATGTTCAAATATTGTAAACATGTTATTTTCTGTTTTGTACTTTACCCAACACCTATTTATGTTGTGTTGAATATTAAGATTACATCAAAGGTTATGATTCTTACAATTATAAACAGACATCTCTGAAATATGATATTCAGTTTGAAACATATGCTGGTCCAACTCTGAAATTATGTCAACACACTGGATATAGGTTAGGCCTAAAAAAAGGACTTAATTTGAAAATGTCCTGTGTGGTAATATTTTTTATTTCTGTTTCCCCCCTCATTCTGCTAGATTTTTTTTTAAAAGTTACTGTCAGCTGCAGTGCAAGTGAGGCTGCAGGTGATGACTGCAACAGCTTTATCTACATTGTTAACAACAAGCAGGACCATTTTGTTATGAAATGCTTGCAAATATTTACATGATTCACTATTTTTGTTAGTGATTTTAATTAATATGCATGTGTATGACAACAAAATCGATGTCAATATTGTTTTTATAAAAATTTGAAACTAAAATGGCCACCTCTATAATAATATTATTTAGTAGTATTATTTACTAGTTAAATGAAGACAAGGAGACAAAAAATCAACTATGACATTTTATGAAATTTTTATTATGCACTGGATTATAAGATTTAAAGACAATATAAAAAAGGTAGGTAGAGCGTATTCAATGACAATTAGATTGAAGTTCCTTTTTTAAACTTCAATCTAGAGTAGTAATTATGGCATCATTTTCTTTTTTCAGCCTCATAAAACAAAATGAGTCAGAAGGTAAAATAATGGCTCAGTCAGGTAACCAGAAACAAGACTTTTTTTTTCACCTTAAATAGACGCTGACTTGCAACTGAGATGCCTTGAGAGGGATCAAATAAGCAATGGAATCTTTTAGTTAAAAAAAAAATTAATAAAGGAATAAGTTAACTGGATAACTAAAACTATCACTGAAGGTTATAAAAATCCCCGCTATACAGTCTCCATTCAACAACATGAAAAAAGTATCTTTGTGACAGACGGGATAATGTGCAAGTCCACTATAGCCCCAAAAGCAGTGAAGCATAACTAAAATTATTTGCATTTTTTAAGTGTGAAATGATATCCTTCTCTATGACTGTCCGTGACAGACAGATTGTGAGAGACTACCTCAGCATTATGAAGGCCAGACTGCAATGTCAACTCAAACTTACACAGGTAAGAAGTAGACTAAAAATGTGAAAATATACAAGAAATAAAGTCATGAAATAAATATATAAACCTCATTGTTTTGACAATATGTCAAAAAAAAAGTATCAAGATAAACAACAGATTTGTATGATAACAGGAGAGTACCTCAACATCATGATGACAGGTTGCAACATCAGCCTGCCCTGTGTAATCAAATATAAAGCAGGTAAGGAGTAATAAGTCTAGAAATGCAAGAAATAAGATACTACATAATCCCAGCCAATCACAGACTGATACAGAGCTAAAAATAATCAAGATGGCCAACAAAAATTGCTCACTTGAGTAACATAGTCACTGAGTCTGAGGAAAAATGCCTTAGAAATTAAGAGGCTAGGGAGCAAACTAATTGTGGATGACGAACATTTAATAATTATAATAACTCACCTTGAGCACTGAATGCTAAAGTGAACTAAAAACACTACCACAACATCAGGGTGAGAAGACTGTAACCTTCACCACCAACCTGTGAATTCAAACAACACAGGTAAGAAGTATAGACATGCAAGGAATGATATATTGCACAATGCCAACCAATTACAGACTGATACAGAGCTAAAAATAATCTAGAGGGCCAAGATGGCCAAAAATTGCTCCTTTGAGTATCATAGTAACAAGTCTGAGGGAGAATACTTTAGAAATGAAAAGATTAGGGACAGCAGATATCAACAAATCTAATAACTCATTGTAAGCACTGAATACTAAAGTGAACTAAAAATACTACCACATCATGGCGAGAAAACTTACTTCCACAAACCTGTGTAATCATACATAACGCAGGTAAGAAGTAAGAAATATAGACATGCAAGGAATAATTTTGCACAATGCCAATAACGGAATAGAAACCCACCAAGCTAAAAATAATCAAGAGGGCCAAAAGTTACTCACTTGAGTATCATTGACCTTCATAAAGCTATAATAACAATAATGTTGTTTATTTATTTAACAAGAGGGTCATGATGGCCCTGAATCGCTCACCTGATTATAAATGAGCAACATATGTTGGATTTTTCATATTTACCTACTTTTGACATCACATGACCCAAATTCGAACTTGTCCAAGATTTTATGGAGACAAACATTCTGACCAAGTTTCATGAAGATTGGCCAAAAAATATGGCCTCTAGAGTGTTAACAAGCCAAATTGTTGACGATGAACAACGAACGACGCACGACAGATAACGGACACCGGACGAAGGGCGATCACAAAAGCTCACTTTGAGCAAATTGTGCTCAGGTGAGCTAAAAATAAACTTGGTTATTTTGTTTACAGTTCACGGTGGTCAGTCTTATTCGGTTTTTACTCCTATAAGAACGAAACTGGAAATTGTTTCTGCTGATTGTGTCCCATGTTTTTGGTATTAGTTATATATTTTTTTAGAAAAGTGTTTGAAAAGCAAAACCTGTCCACTTCCAGTTGAAATTTTGCAAGCGTGTTTATGTTTGTTTGTTGGGTTTAATGTCCCACAGACAGTATTTCAGTCATTTGGAGACAATGTCTACTTGAGACAGATATAGTGCTGTCGCACTGCAGTATCACACCGTAGATATGTGGCATGATACCACACCCAGTCACATTATCCTGACACCAGGCCAACCAGTCCTGAAACAACCCTTATATGCTGAGCGTCAAGCAAGGGAGCTATAACATAAGCAATTTGTCTTTGGCACTTAGTTCTTATGAAAACCAAGCAGATGCCAAACCACATTTAGATGGTTTTTCTCATGGTTTTAGTTTACATTATTCAGGGCCAAGAAAACCAAGAATTTGAAATCAGCCAATAACTTAAGTGAAATTGTTAAGCAAAAAATCGATAAAGAGGTTTTAGAAAGATGCGTGGCTGGTCTGTTTCAAGTCTGTCCCTTGCCAAATTTAGAGTATTCCCCCATAGGTTTGATTCCTAAAAATCTCCGGTTGAATTTAGACTAATACATCATATATCTTGTCCTGAAAATGCCTCCATTTATGACTTCATTGATTCAAATCTATTTTCAGTTCAATATACTCATTTTAATGAGGCGGTACATATTATTCATGATTTGGGTAAAAACTGCCAGTTACTCAAAATGGACTTGAAGAACGCTACTGCCTTTTAGATTGGAGGATATTGAGTTACTGGGATTCCATTCATGAACAAATTTTAGTTGATAAAGCACTTACAATGGGTTGCTCCATTAGTTGCCGGCAATTTGAAATATTTTCAAACTTCCTGGAGTCTCATATTAAGAGCAAAATGACAGTTGGTCAATTAATTCAGTACCTGGGTGATTTTTTAGGTGGTGCCAAAGACCGGTTAGGTTGTGAGGCAGTATGAAATGTTTTACAGAATGTCTGAGGGCCCATCCGTGTCTGTTCCCTTTAATACACTTGAGAGATGGGAACATCGTGTCAGGCAGGTGGTTGGCATTGCCTCTCATGCTGACACTTTTGTGGCAACAATCTCATTTCTCTTAGAAGGAAAGAGCCCCTCTCCCTCTTCCCTCAAGATTCTGCTTGAGGCTATCCCTATAACCACCAAACACTCAGTACTGGTTGACACGGCCACTTCTTTTTGGGGCGAGAGCTTGACACAATCAACCTGATTGTTAGAATCCCTCCTCAGAAGGTCCTTGAAATTGTAGAAAGAATCGAGACCATTCTCAGGAAACAAAAAAACAAAACAAAAAAAACTTTAAGAAATGCAACATTTGACTGGATCACTGAATTTTGCTTGTATGGCAGTTGTGGTAGGAAGACAATTTTGCAGGCGTCTTTTAAATGCCATCTGTGGTCTAAACAAACCATTTAAGTATCACTGACTTCCTTCCATAGAGCTGAAATGATGTCATCTACACTATAACAAGGTGTAACGTAATTTATATCGCTAGGTGAATGCACTCATCATTCTTATCTGTCTCATTAATATTTTTAGAAGCGGGTTACGAAAATAGAATCTTATGCGTTTTACGTCATCCTGTTTGGAATGTGCGCAGATCAACAAATTGCCATAAACCAAAGTTCAATTCTAAGAAAAGGTAGGATATGTCACTGTTGCATCAGACTAGCACCATTTCCGCTTATCCAAAAATAGTGATTTCTGGTCATCATACGCCCACGTTAACCACATGGTATAACAACGGAAATTACGTCAAGCACTTTCTTCCATTTCATATTTGACTACAGGCGGGGGCTGGTACAGTCATATTTGGCAATAGTCTCTGGCTCGAGCAAACGGTATATAAGGAGGTCTGAAGAAGAGCTGAGAAAGAGAGAGAGAGAAAGAGACTGTGCCAAGGGACGAATCAGTGGAATAAAATGTTGACCAGAATTTGAACCTTGTCTTGCTTGGATCCTGTGAACCTGGCAAACACAATGCAGCGCTACACTACAAAGGTAATCAATTTAGACAGGTAAGAAGTTCAAAAGTACAAGAATGGTTATCTTACATAGTGCAAGAGTTAAAAATACAACAATAAAAATCATTAGCATCAGAGCAGTTTAAATATTCAGCTGCCCTACTAAATGACGTTGCAGCACAGCGGACTGTCACAAATCTCACAGAGGTATTGACCCCTTATATGTGATGTTGTAACAAAGCAAAAAATCTACAGAGGCAGAGGGAGGAAAAGGAAAGGCCCCTACTACGGAATCTAGGGCATTAGAACACGATAAAGGTGAGCAGGCCCATGCCGGAAATCGCTTTGTGGATTTCGAAGCCGTTCTTCGAGCTTCCGAAATACCTTTACCTACCAACCAAGGGTGTGGCGGCAATGAGTCTGACCCTCAAAATAACGACTTAAATCTAACTTCCACTGACAATGTATTTCCCTCTTTGCACTACAACACGCAAATCTCCCAACCTATCTGTTGTCATGTTATATATTTTGGAGAACCTGTCTGTCACTGGGCCATGAGGGTAGCCCCCTGGGTGCTTAGTTTCATTTACACAACAAGATTGTTCTCCCCAACTATTACAACCATTCGGGGGCTGCCGTTGTGGCTTGGTTTCAGACGGTTCTTTTTTTTTTAAAAATCTTTATTTTACTAACACTTCATTTCATTTACAGAAATTTGGATCCTGGGGGACTCCATACCACACTGAGCAGGTGTAAGAGCTTCTTTCAGAGGTCATGAAAACCTCAAATTGCCTGGAGGTATAGCCATTGCCTGGTGGGGGATCAGAGGGATGTCCTGGTCAGATTTTAAGCTGTCAATACAGTGTGATGTTTTATTCAGGCAGCCCCCTAAAATTGTGGTCATCAATTTGGGTGGCAATGATATTTCTACCTTACCAGACAAGAGATTAATGAACCTCATAAAAGATGGGATATACTATCTTAGGTCTGCCTTTCCCAATTGCAAAATTATGTGGATGGACATCCTTCAGAGACTTTATTGGGGGCAGTCTGTCCGCAATATCATCATGGATAGGAAACGTAGGCGCATAAATCGATGGGGCCGCCAACAGGTCACAGCACAGGGCCCCAGCCTGTTTGTTTCACAGGACATAGACTTTGAAACCCCCGGGTTTTTTCGCACAGACGGGGTCCATCTGTCGGATGTGGGCCTTGACATGTATTTAGATAAATTAAGAGACACACTCCTAGAACTGCTGTAATATAATTGTGTTGTAAGAATTTTTTGGGGAAAATTTAGCTTTTAAATTTTTGTGGCGGAAAAATTCTTGTGGCTGAGAGACGGGTATATATTTCTTATCTTACCCCCCTTTTTTATTAATTATCCTTCATGTTTGAACTTTACCCTGGGGATCAGCCACTGTAGCTGTTTGGAGGTCTTGTACTACACATGTTTCAGTGTAAGACCCCAGTGGCTTAATTCTTTAGAAAATTTCCAAAATTATTATCATGTGAACAGTGTTGCTGGAGATTATGCTCGGAATAGCTTTTGCTAGGTATATCTCAAGCCAGGTCACATGTTTGCTAAAGCTCCCCCTGGCTCTATGCATACCATTGCCATACTTGCCTCCCATATTGCCCTATTTGCATATTTTGCCTCATAGCAGAAAATAGCCCAATTTGCATATTGCCTCCTTGCATTGACTTCCCCTTGCTGTATTTTGCTCAACTTGCCTCATTTGCCCTTTGCTTCGCAAGCATGTACTGGGGGGAGCCAACTTGATCTTAGATATTCAAGCTCTTGCCTCCAAAGAGTTTTGCAACCCGTCTCTCAGCCATGGGGAATTTTCCTGTTGTGGCCTAATTACTGCCAACCTCGGAATAGAAGATTCCTCAAACCAACTGAAATTTATTTGTATTATTTGTGAAAATAAATGTCAATAATCTACTTCATATGTGTGATTTCAGCCCCTTTTATTCTCTCTGTTATTGGCGGCATGCAGTAGAGCCTGTGTGGAAAGGCCAGACCCCCCTTTTAATTGTCTTGCTCCAAACCTGGCGCCTTTGAATATTTTTTCCAAAGCCTTGGGTGGCCATCCAGCACAGGTTCGACTGCATCCCCTGTGTTATCCTAGATTAAGTCATAAAATAATGTCATTTATACTATGACAAGGTAATAAATTTAGACAAGTAAGAAATCTGTAAGTACAAGAAAGGTTATCTTACATAGTACAAGAGTTAAAAATACAATGTACAACAACAAAAAACCTTAGCATCAGAGCAGTTTAAATATTCAGCTGCCCTACTAAATGATACTGCAGCAAAGCGGACTGTCACAAAACTCACAGAGGTACAGACCCCTTATATGTGATGTTGTAACAAAGGAAAAAATCTACAGACTCCAGAAAATGCAGACAGAAATGACCCTGTAGTGTCCACCAACCTGAGTAATCAGGCATAACGCAGGTAAGAAGTGAGTGAGATCTTGCATAATGCCAACAATCAGACTGATACAGACCTAAAAATATAAATCAAGATATCCAAAAATAGCTCACTTTAGTATCAGTGTCACCAAGTCTGATCACTGCATGCTAAAGTGAACTAAAAACACTACCACAACATCATGGCGAGAAGACTGTAACCTCCACCAACCTGTGTAATCTTACATAACTTGGATAAGAAATAAAGACATCTAAGGAATGAGATATTGCACAATCAGACTGATACAGAGCTAAAAATAATCAAGGGAGCCAAGATGGCCGAAAATTGCTCACTTGATTATCATCGACTTTCATAAAGCTGAAATGATAATGTCATTTATACTATGACAAAGTAATAAATTTAGACATGTTAGAAATCTATAAGTACAAGAAAGGTTATCTTACATAGTACAAGAGTTAAAAATACAACAACAAAAAACCTTAGCATAGAGCAGTTTAAATATTCAGCTGCCCTACTAAATGATACTTCAGCACAGCGGACTGTCACAAAACTCACAGAGGTACAGACCCCTTATATGTGATGTTGTAACAAAGGAAAAAATCTACAGACTCAAGAAAATGCAGGCAGAAATGACCCTGTGACAGGTACTCACTAAAAACTGACAACAAATTGTTGAAAACAAATTGTAGTCTTATCATTTACTCTGAAAATCTGGGCTTACAAGGAACTGACTTGCATTATTACATCACAAAGGCAAAAACCTGCTGTGGCCCCTGCAAGTACCTGATGAAACAGAGCACAAGGAAACACTCCCTGCTGCTCTCAACACCCTAGATCTTCCAAGTGCCGAAGGAAAAAGACTTAGGTAGCCCCACTAACAACATCCAATACAGGACATAACAAGTGATTCCAGCATAGTACCAACCCCAGCAAGTGAAAGAATCACACTTTGATACTAAGAGTAGCTTAACATCACATACTATATCAGTGCTTCACAGTAGGCTCATACCATGTCCACAGAGTCTCTCTCTGCTGCCAAGAGATAGAACCGATACAGGAGAAGAGAGATGTCTTCAGAGGTGATGGAGAAAACGTCAGTATCCAGGGTTTAGAGTCTGTCTATCTGTCTAACAGATTGCATTGAGGGAACGTCCTTGACTCCCATTACAAGCAAATGAACTTGAAGAAGAAAGAAGGTCAATAGACTTGGAAGGCAGGTGGTCTGCTGTGGGTCTAATGGAAGAATAATTGTGCTCAATATTGACAGATCCACCTTGCTTATTCCTTGTTGGGTTAGTAATGTTTCCTTAATTATTGAGGAAACAATATATTCCCGAGTGATCTAATATCATAAAATATGTTGAAAAGCAGGTATACAGAATTTCAGGGGACGTGTGCGTTAATTTTGGGGGCGGCATGCTGTTGACTGTCAGACATGTGTTGGTTTTATTACAATGATCTTTACTTTGAATTTAGCTTGCAAAATTGTAAAAGTGATATGTAATTCTGTTTTTTGTTTTTTTGACATGACATTCCCAGACTACTGCTTGCTAAGTATGTCCTCACTGCACAAATGACAAACATAGCATGTGAAAGTGGATTTTTGTCCCAAAACAGACTGAAGACCAAGGTTCAACCCTCCAGGAGTCATGATAAGATGGCAAAACTACTTCCTATCATGGGAGAAGTTTAAGACCAGAGTGACTTTCCTGCTGGGAAAGTGTTGCAGAGATTTGAGAATGCATAGAAGAGGAAACAGAGGTGTGTGTGTGGGGGGGGAATATGAACAGTTGCTTTCTTATTTGCATTTTCTATTACATATCTTTTGGTAGACTGTAGTTAACTAGGTCTTTATTCATGGAGTTATTGAGAGTTGGTGAAGTTATGGCATATTTATGTATGTGAATGCATGTGAGTGAACTGAAACTGAATTACCGACAACATAACAATATGATACTTGATCAACCCATCTTTCCCAATTTCATTCATGTGTTCTAGAAGTAATTAAAATGTATTTGGTCAATATGTCAACCCCTCCATCAAAGCTGGCAATAGTGAATACATTTTAAGGAAGCATGGAAAATTGATTACACATGGATGAGATACAATCGGATGCAAAAACTAGGTCAGTGTTCTGTAACAAATTAACTCGCATTAAAAACGTTTGTGTTTTGGGTATGTTTAAATTGGCTCAAAAAGTGGCTCATGAAAAGGAAAAAAATATTTTCCTATTTGGCTCATCCACTGGCTCGGACAAAAAATTAGCCAGAGAAAGCCCTGAAACTATATTCATTAAGCTCCTCAGTTTTTTAATAATTCCTTAACTGTATCTAAAATGGATTTTTTTGTTTGTTTTGTTTTAAAGAGCAGTACCCAAACATAATCTTCAATGTTATGATGGAGTGAAGTTTTTGTAAAAAGTTTGGAACTGTTTTTTGGGGGTTGTTTTTCCATACTAGCCCCGGCTAGATCAAGAAGCAAGTATTGTAAGAGATGTCATTCTGGTTGCAATGGAAGTCCATGTTTTGATATTAATTCTTTTCATATTTTATGAGTATCAGCTCATTTTTAGCATGTTTATGTTTCCAATGATTTGCCTGCTACATGTAGAAATCCAAAGTGCCACAAAAACAAGATGTGGATGGAACTTAAAGAGAAGTTAAATTCAAACTCATTGAATGGCCTATACTCTGGTTATCTCAGTGCATTGTTTTGTTTATAAAGATTCACTTAAGTTGTAAATAAAATATCATTTAAAGACATAAATCGAAGACTCAGTTGTGACTATGTAACCATTTTATGCAAATGATAATCCCTGTATGTAGTCTTTATGAGCAACACAAATATCTATTGATAAGTGTGTTTTGAACAAAATTATTATGTCAAACCAAAATAAAACCAGATCATCATTAATATAATTCAGTTCTATCACACCTTGGAATGAGAATGGTTTATGTAAGAACAGAATAAGACACTGCGTTCCTGCGGTGATGCTCAGTGACTCCGCTGGATCATAAAGTTTGGGGTTTGATCCAAATTTTGGGCAACATACTTTCATGACCCCACCATACACAAAGTACTGCTACAACCCAGGAACCAATGAGACTTGATAAGTTGAAAAATCAATATTTAATATAAAAGGAACTTCTGTAAATCAAAAAATGAATATTAGTATATCCAGACAGGCAATCAATCTGAACCCATAACATGACATATGATCAAACCCGGGAACAGCTGATCATTCTGTCAATCTACCTCATGGAAGAAATAACATTTTGTTTCTCAATACACCTGGTATTTTATCCATATCTGAATGAATCATCTCCCTTTAGTCTAGACACTGTGAGTTCACAGCCTATCTATATCAAACAAACTGACAGAGTGAACCTTCCCTACAGAGTTCTCACAGGTACTAGGCACTCTCAGTATAGCAGAATTGACTTACTTCAGATTCTACTTTTGCTACCTAATGTCCCTGTAACTGTAAGGAATTGATGACGTTCATGAGAATGCATGCAACTGCATGTTTTAAGCACCTGTTTTTCTGCAGATCAAACTCCTTTAACAGGATACCAGCCAGTATAGTCAGTACCACTGTTGTATCACTATAACAGCAAAGATTCTTTTGTTTTAGTCTTGGGCACCAGATCTCTCTGCCTCAGTTTCCTCACTGCTTCCCGGATGTGCTTTGGCTGAAGAGGACCGGTGTCCCCCCACTGCTCCAATACATCCAAGGCTGAAACATTGTTTATAAACATCGCCTGGTTGACTGAACTGGTAAGAGATTTTCTGTCATTACATGACAAACATATGGTGAAATACATGTATCATGCCATAAGCCAGTGGCTAATACCATACTAAGTCAAACTAGAGCTATCACTGAAGGTGATTAATACCCCCGCAAAATACTTTAATGCAGGGGAAGCCAGACTTCAGGCAGAGCATAGATAAGAACCTGTATACATAGTATATTGGTTGTGATATTAATAAGTAAAGTTTTTATTTAAAGTTGATAGAGAGTCAATAATGGTTGTTTGTCACAGTAGTTTAAAAATATAAGGTTACAGTTCTTGGACACTGCACTTCTCCTAGTCGCCATCTGTTTACATTTTAAGTTTCAAGTATATACCATGTATAATATTTGAGTTATGTTCAGGACAAGAAAAACAAGGAAAAGTAACAAAGGGAAATAACTCTGTAATTACTCTAGATAGAGTTATGGTTCTTGTGCACTGCACTTCCTCATATTGTGGTTGACCATTGTATGAAATTGTTTTGAAATCCAACCAGTAGTTTACAAGTTATACTCTGGACAAGGAAAAGTAACTAAGGGCAATAACTCTGTAATTCCTATAGATAGAGTTATGGTTCTTGTGCACTGCACTTCCTCATATTGTGGTTGACCATTGTATGAAATTGTTTTGAAATCCAACCAGTAGTTTACAAGTTATACTCTGGACAAGGAAAAGTAACTAAGGGCAATAACTCTGTAATTCCTATAGATAGAGTTATGGTTCTTGTGCACTGCACTTCCTCATATTGTGGTTGACCATTGTATGAAATTGTTTTGAAATCCAACCAGTAGTTTACAAGTTATACTCTGGACAAGGAAAAGTAACAAAGGGCAATAACTCTGTAATTCCTATAGATAGAGTTATGGTTCTTGTGCACTGCACTTCCTCTCATTGTGCTTGACCATTGTATGAAATTGTTTTGAAATCCAACCAGTAGTTTACAAGTTATACTCTGGACAAGGAAAAGTAACAAAGGGCAATAACTCTGTAATTACTCTAGATAGAGTTATGGTTCTTGTGCACTGCACTTCCTCTCATTGTGGTTGACCATTGTATGAAATTGTTTTGAAATCCAACCAGTAGTTTACAAGTTATACTCCGGACAAGGAAAAAAAACAAAGGGCAATAACTCTGTAATTACTCTAGATAGAGTTATGGTTCTTGTGCACTGCACTTCCTCTCCATGTGCTTGATCATTGCATGAAGTTGTATTGAATTCCAACTTGTGGTTTTCAAGTTATGCTCCGGACAAGGAAAATGCAACGGACCGCTGGACCGACCGACCGACCGACCAACCGACCGACCGACCACCGGGTGACTCCTATATACCCCCCCAAACTTTGTTTCGGGGGTATAATTATCCTTTACACCAAGTCCTTGAACTATCCTTATGACGCCAAGCTCCTAAGCAAGGATGTTATACCAGGATCATTTTTAAAGATTATGCAACAATATTCAACAATAGCTGCTTCTACGCTAGACTTGACTTGACTATTTGAGTTTACCATCGCTTTGACAGTATTTCATTCATACTCTACTGTAACCACTTGACCAGAATTACTATCAACTGACATGGTATTGATATCATATGCTGATATACAAGTCTGTAAACTCAAAAGAGTCATAACTTAACCCTGTTTCTCATAGGACTAAATACAAAATTAACTGATCAGTGTTGAATAACTTAATACATAGTTACCTTCCTCCACAACTTCTCCAACAAAAACTTTGGCAATCCCAGCCATGGCTATGACTACATTAGGAGAGACAGTTGACCCTGTTATGGACTGCATCAACTACAGGAGAAAAACCAAGTGATTGCATAGAAATATAACATTGCTCACAACCAAGTGATTGCATAGAAATATAACATAGCTCACAACCAAGTGATTGCATAGAAATATAACATTGCTCACAATCACCGACAGGTTAAAGTTATGCAGGCAAGTTAACACATTATCTATAAGTCTTGTCATTTTTTAATATAATCTGTTTGCTTAAAGGTCTCACCAACAGTATTTAAGTCATTTGGGAAATTTTGTCTGCAAGAGATATAGAGTTGCAACACTGCAGCATTGTTCCATAGACAAGTAGCATGATACCACACCCAATCACAATATCCTACCACTGGGCCAATCAGTCCTGAAACAAACCTTAAGTACTGAACACACCCAACACAAGGGAGATATTGGTATGCCACAGATCTACAACCTTGTCGAAAGACAATGGCTTTCAGTAATGTTAATCTTACAAGAGCAGTCCATTTTCTGTACAAAATGTTGGCTAGATACAAAAGCAGAAAAAAAGAGTAAGTCTATTACTATAATTAAGGTGCACCCCCTCAAGAAGCCCGGTCAGTGAGAAGAAATTGTCACCTTATATATCAAAGCTTATGGTATTAAAAGGTACTTGAGTTTCAACTGAACTTTACATATAATTAACATTTAGATTGACTTCTTGTAATGAAATGAAACAAAATTGAAGACAACTGTTTTACCCTTTTTACTGAGGCTTTGGGGAAGGCTGCTCTTCTATACATTTCATATCTGTTGAGCTGGTCCTCGGAGAAATTTGACACTAATACCCTGAAAACATACACGAAGGTAAGAATAAAATGAAAGCTGAGTCAAAACACAAAACTTTCTTGTATAACAAATAATTTTCAAAATAAAAAGGATTCACAGATTCTAGGTGTAATGGTTTGTGATCAGTAACACATATGGTTGTTTCACATTTAACCCTAATATATAACAATAGCCTCAGTATATCCATAAGGCCATGACCTTGATTTAATTCATGAAAGCACCGAAATGTACTTAAATGTCAGGGACATCACAGCAAGTGTATTTGATCTCAAAGACCAAAGTGTAGCTGATCATTTATTGCAAGTTTAAAAAAGTCTTAAGCCACTTAAGATATGTTAGTTATATGGTCAAGTTTAACTGGCTTGCCCGACTTTATTGCTACCTGGTTATTTGGTGCTCCCAACTTTCAAAGTTAAGTAACATCAGTCAGGGTCAGCCAATGGAAGGGTGATAGCTGGACTCGCTAGAATATACCACTAGGCAGAAATTGTGAACTGTATGTTTGCCTCTGAATCTATGCCTAGGAAAGGTAACCAGACAGTTTAAGAAGTTTCTATATAAACACCTATTGGTTTCAAGTATGAAAGTCAGTATTGTGATATGTACTGCATCACCATTTAAATATTGCAATAAGCACTCCAATTCATTAGCTTAGAACTGCAATACATATCATGAATTGCATCAATTGAAAAAACAAATATCATGATATGTACTGTGATAGAAAAAAATGGCAACGCACAGCTCTATTAAAAATATGGAAACTGGTGTATGCACAGATCTATGTTAAGAGGCAACATGGAAGGCAGTGTAGAAGTCTCTTCCAAACACATGTACTCTTATTGGAAATTGAAATAGCCCTTTTGTTTGTTTGTTTGTTGGGTTTAACATCCCACCAACATTATTTCAGTCATTTGGAGACAATGTCTACTTGAGACAGATATAGTGCTGCCACATTGCAGCATCACGCCGTTAACATGTGGCATGATACCTCACCAAGTCACATTATCCTGACACCAGGCCAACAAGTCCTTGAACTACCGTTACATGCTGAGCACCAAGGAAGCAAGCTATACCAGTACCATTTTTTACGACTTTGATATGTCATGGCCAGGGATTGAACCCAAGACCTCCAACTCCCAAGGCGGACGCTCTAACCACTCGGCCACTGGGGACAGTAATAGCCTTTTTAAATCTAATACTAACTAGTAATAAAGAAGGACTTAGGTCTATACCTGTGAGTAATTTGATATAAAATTTCTGACCCAAACTTGCTTAACACTAGTGCAGACTTCTTTTACTGTTTTAGTCTATAACGACCAATAGTAAGTGTATTCAGTTATCTTTTTTTGAGCTATAGTTGCGAAATTCACACTTCATAATTATTATACCAGTGTTCCCACGCCTTTTCTAATCAAGGGGTTCATGGAACCCCCTGTGAGCCACAATTTTCAGTTCTGGGGGTTCCGTGTGAAAATTGGGGGTACCAACATAAAAAATGCTTTGTTACTGAATACAATGTCTGTATTCCTTCTTTTCTACGTCGTAGCAATGCATAATTTTATTATCATCGTCGAAACGAAGCCACGGAAATAATGTCAACCAATGTTTTTGGAATGTTTATATTTCTGGCCTCTTTTTAATGGTATTTACATCGCTTGGACTGTCATCTTGTTGCTGAACATTATCGGAATCGGCTGCGGGTGCTGGGGAAGTTATTTTCCACAGGCCGATCAGTGTAGACTGTTTTTTCCCCAACATTTTATGCAGACACACATTCGTAAACAAATTCGGAACACTCGAACCTTATCGTACGTACCCTCAAGAGTTACTTCCCCTAATTGTGCTATTTTTAGAGCGAGGAATTTCCGAAGCATCATTTATCGATTTTCATGCCATAAAACACAAGGCTACAACGAACTTGTAGGTATTCAAGTTCGTGTAAATATAAAAAATGAAGGAAAGGAAATTAAAACCATAGGCATTTTGCGTACGTTCCGGTCACGTAGAGAAGACTAGTATTCTGATATATTGTACGTTTTTTCAGCTTTCTGTACGTGATTCACGTACATTTGTGCGTGAATGGGAACACTGTATACATGCCCATTTACCCCCTGTAGAGGTTTTTTTCCCCCTGAATTGGGCATATACTCTCTATATGAAAGGACACTAAGTTAAGGAAAATTGATATTGTACCCCCAGTTACAAAACTTGGAGGGCACCCTATAACATAGACACTTGACTTTGAGTGCGATAGTGTTTCTTGTTCTCACTTGGATCATCTTATATTTTACCAACCAATCTGTGCTGTAAGAAAGAACACCTTAATTGCAACTGTTGTTTGAAGATTTTGTCTCTGTATGTGCACCATACCCATGACAGACTCATTTTCAGTTCATTGTTGAGAACTCAAAATATAGAAAATATTATTTTTGACTGTTGTTGAATTATGGCAGTTAATTTTCTTCATGTTGTGTTCAGTTACCAATGACAAATTATTACATTTGAGGGGGGGTTATTGATGCATTTGATGATATATTTATGTAAAAAAGAGGGACGTTTTTTATTTTTTTTCTTGCAATAATTTCTTATGCTGGCGAGAGCTGGATGCTCCAGGATACTTACTGCATCTTTAATCGGTCCTCCTCTTGTTTTTCCCTCTTTGCTCTTACTTCTTCGTCATTTTCAGCTTTTCTTTTCTTATCAGCCGATGCTGGTGAGCTTTTAGCTTTAGAAGGTGATTTCATTTTCCCCTTTTCCGGGGTTTCTGAATCCGTCTCCGAGTCGGATTTCTTTGGAGACTTTTGAGTATCTTTTGAGGGTGTGCTTTGGTTGGAAGTAGATTGCGGCGGGCTCTGGAGCTCCATTGCTGTGTCTGGTTGACTTTCTTTTTTAATGGGAGTCTTGATAATTTTCTCCATTTTATTTTAAGAATAGAATACAACTACTCATGCACTCTGTGCTCACCCCCTGTAGACGCTTTTTCAAACGATAACGTAAAACGCTTTAGTGATCTTGTGTATAATTAAAATTTTATTTTAACGAAATTATTAATTTTTTTTTTCCCCTGAAAAAAAAAAATAAGCAGGTGCATTGGTGCTGTATTTTCAAGAGGATGTATTATTTGATACTAAATACAAACAAAACTAATGCACATAAATAATCTTAGCTTCCTTCTCTTTTCATTATGTTGTCGGGGACATACTATTCTTGCGAAGAAAGTAGCGATATACCAAAAAATCAAATTTATCGTTATGCTTCGATTGTATACATATAACATATATAATTTCATTAGATGCCATTCTTTGAAACTCGTGAAAAATTCATTCCGTTACTCTCCGTACCCGTCGCTTTGAAAAGCAGCGTTCCCATTAGTTGCCTGGTTGAGTAAGGAGGATTTTCTGACCAATAGAAATTGTTGATATTACGACAACTTTTTAAAATGGTGGATTTCTATTTTCATTTAACATGCTGCAGATCTAAAGTGACTGAATTTTCATTGATAGTCCAGGTAATTTATGATGTGTACGAGATTTGCTCATATTATCAGCCTTTTTTACGTATCCCTACTACATGAAAAATACATGGTTCCCATGTTATGTCATAAGCACTGATAAGACACTTATTGGTAGCCATTTTGTTAGGCATATATTGATGCAGACCGAAATCTCACAACACTTGCTGTATTTAAATCAACACCCTGTTTTCTTACTTATTCAGTCTATCTTACCGAAATCTATAGCTACATTTGACAGCTTTAATGAATAATTTTAGAAAAAAGTCTGATAAAAAAAACACACAAAAAAAACCCCGCTATAACCATAAATGTCATTTATTTTGCTTGAGGATAAGTTTTTTATCTTTACTATGTGTTAATTTTGTGCATATATCCATATAAAAAATATTTGTTCCTAAAGTATAAACTTCAAGAGTTTTTAATGGTGTATATGTTTTGATTTTTTTTAGCAGAAATAACGAAATAAATAGGAAAATAAAACGTCTACTTCTATGTAATTCATAATTATAATTACAGGAATTCCGTGAATATCCTTCAAAACGGTCACCAAAAGTTAGGATATACACAAATATAAGTACTATGTATGTTAATTTGACTTGACTTGACCACAGACATATGCAGCAATATGGTGAATATGTCTATGACTTGACTATTTGAGTTTACCGTCGCTTCGACAGTATTTCAGTCATATAGCGACGTCCAGATAATTACAGATAGAGGAAGACCCCTAATGCACGGAGGCATCCGGGTAGAACCACCGACCTACCACAAGCCAGCTGGAAGGCTTCCTTACATGAAAATCCGAATGACCCTGTCGGGATTCTAACCCACGCGGTGAGGGGCTGAGTGAGTGTTTAAAGTCAGCGACTTTACCCTCTCGGCCACGGAGGCCCCCATACTAATTTGTAAAAGTTGGATTTTTATTGGTCTCTTATCTTAATCGATTTTGAAAGCGCTCAAGGCAATGTGAGACGGCCAGCGGAATTTATTTACATGAAAAAGATATAATCCTTAATTCAACGTTTGAGCAGGGTTGCGACGTCACACTACAAACGTTTTTCTGTAACTTAAGTCCTAGCTTTCTTTCTTTGGACACCTCCAGCTAATTGAACGGAATGGAAAAACTTGTACATGTTAATATTCCAATAAATATTTTTTCGTTAAAAATATATTTATCCATTCTTATTTCTTATTTGACTGTAACCATATGGTAACCGGCTCAATATCCTAAATAAACTGTGGTGCAATGAAGCAGAAAACCAGTACTCTAAATTCGCGTATTAATTTAATGTTGATAACAATAGGTGTAAAATTACTATCACGCATTTAGTTTTCGAGAAAAAAATAAAAGAATATGCATAAGTTATAAACACATCAAAAATCATTCCGAGATTTTTATGACGGCACCTAGGATATTGAAAAACCAGACAAAATCTACGGAACTACTTTATGGCCTCATTGATACGAGCCCACGATACCATTCAGCATTCTGTGTGAAAAACGAATGTTGAAAGGAATACATCTGTGCATTTAATAATTACCAACATTAACAGATACGATATCTGTTTACATGTTGGTATTCTCAAACCAGGGAAATTTGGAGACTAAGAAATAAATTCCTGAAGGGCCGGGTAAGTTGATATCATTGCTAAATTTGGAGTTACATTACTTGTGGTTTTTCCCCACCTGGCACAAATATCTTTTACGGATAGGATGAAATCGACCTCAGCATCACTAAATGATCTGGCATAAATGTACCCTGACAGTGATGTTTTGATTAAATATGTTAATGAAATATATTTCTTGTTTCATTCAAACCATAGTTTAATATTAATAAATCGGTTTTACAGTTTTTGTAATGTGACATTCAATTTCAAATGGTACAATGACAGAATACAGATATTGAATTTACAAATTGGACTCTCATTTAAAACTGGAGTCTGTGTTGACATCGACAATCAATGGGACATGGTATGTAACTGAAGCTGTAATAAAAAAAGATGCTCTACATTGACTTTAATTCCAATAAAAGTACAAAGCCTTAAAATATGCTTTCTTGCTATGGTGGTAGCCTTTGTGGATACATAGTACTGGGTCTGACTTACATGCAGTTGTTTTTGATCCCAGCTTCGGACACTTAGGATATTACTTGGTTACATTCATAACTGACAGTTGTAGGAGTTACAAAATCCCAGTGACATTCAGAAGAATCTGACACAGATTATTGAAAGGATTTCAGGGAAAGTAGAGGTATATCATAGCACTAGTGCTTCATTGCCATAGAACTATAGAGTGCAAAACTTGTATACCTTTAAAGGTCAGTGTCTTAATAGGACAACTCTGGTATTGTTATTCAGTTAAGCTATGGATAAATTCAAATCATGTTATATTGTTTGAAGTAATAAAGTTGCCATTCATTCTCTTAGAATACAAAAGTAAAGACCTGATGCAAACTTCCTCAAGAATTTAAAATACTAGAACATTTTTTTTTATTATAGGATAGTTAATAGTTAGTAGCTTCCCCCGGACTTACTGGACATGAATGTACCAATGTTTTTGTCCTATAGTATGATTTCTATTGATTTAACGCCAGCTAGTCGTGTGAGAGGTCTGATGTGTAAAATCCAGTCCGCAATATGTTCTATTCATATTCAGTTTTTTCATTCAAGGCTGTGAACACCACAAAAAGGTTTGTGGGAAATTAACATGTATTTTTTGTTTTTATCATAGCTTATCAAGTAGTAAAATTTTAAATGCTGGTATTACAAACACTCGTACCATCTAGATACAACTGTTCATCATTGTCATTTGTGCTAGCTGCAGTGCCATTAGCAGTCTTATTATTTACAAATAAACCTCGTCATATATTATCCTTAAGTTATATATAATGTTTGTTTATTAGGACTTATCTGCTGTTTTTTTATACCAGAATTTTTTTGCAGTTTAGTCGCAGCATGGTGTGATCCCCATTCATGCAAATCATGCAAAATGATCAGTGTTTGACACTAGCTTTTTAGCCAGGTATCCTGACAGAACACCTGCTTTGAAATCCATGAGTCCCTTCTGAAAATTCAGAAATATTATGGCTCTATTCACATAAAAATTGGTTTAAAAGTCATAATTCATCAAAGAGGATTACTAACTAGAAAGATTTATGACACTGATAACATAGGATTTAAACAAATGTGGCTGTTCAATTTACTTAGAATTGGAAAAGCAGATGTCCCAATGGAACGCCTGGCATGTCAATTCTGGAGTCCCTTCCCAACTTTTGGTGTCCTCAGAATGGATGGTTCCTAAACTGTCAATCAAGTATATTTACACAAATCAGCTTATCCAACCAGTGTAGGTGTGAAGCATGTGGAAAACAGTTGACCTACTTTACTCAAAAGAACATGTGCATTTTGTTTGTGATACTGTTTGTGAGCACTTGACCTAGGTATGAATAGAAACTGTCGAAATATCAATAGGGGGAGGAGTTTCATAAAAACTGCGGAACCGTCCATTCCAGGATACTGTTAGTGTCGACCCCTGATGATGAACACCTGTGATTTTTTTCCCAGTTTTGTGAAAAACAACACTGATTTTTCATAAACGAAGTGATAACGGTCCCATTTAGAAAAAAAAACAAACACTGCAGCTTGATGAATCTGCCATACTGCACTGCCTTAATCTATGTTAAATGTTAATTTAACCCTTCATTTGTTGAAACGCAGTATAAAATTTATCTTCATTTCAGTTAATTAGAGGTTATAAGACATCAAATAGAGCAATGGAAGTTGATAAAGAAAAAGTGATATGATCTGTGCATTTATTTTGTAAATGTTTCATTTTATGCATTTTTTAATGTTAAGAATAAAATATTGATTTAAATATAGCTGATATGGTTACAAATTATTCTTCTAAGTAGTGGTAGTGCCTGGATAGTTCAGTGGTAACACGCCTTGCTTTTCACCAATGCGTCCCGGGTTCGATTCTTGGTATGTACATGAGATGGTACAGTGTTCTTGCATCCAGACACATGGGTTTTCTCCAGTTCTCCAGTTTCCTCCCACAATAATGACCACATACGCCATCATCAGAGCTATCAAGAGTGATAAATATAAGTTGTGATAACTTGTTTTGTAATCAATTTAAAATAAATGAAGTTTAAACTTTTTAAACATAGGAGTAAGCTATTGAGAGTCCCTATTAATGGATTACTCCAATTAGTATTTTGTAATGCCAATATATTCAGTACTGTGTAACCTTAAATCTGTTTGGCACATTTTTTTTCTTGTGAGTAATTAGTCATCATTGCCATAATCAAAGCCATGTTATTGTCTAGTGGTAACCAGGAAGTATTAGCAAAGTTTGATAGGAGGGGGCATGCTTGGCTGCACCTCATATTTGTCAATATTTTTGTCATTCACACATTTATTTAACATTTGATAATCTTCTCTAATTGAATCCAATAGACATTTAGAGCTGAATAAACCTGCAATATATAAGGAACTCATAGTCTTATGTTGGCCTCTTAACAATCTATTTTACTGGCATTGTCAATGTGTGTATATCTGAAAATTTATGAATAATGAGATATTTAGAATATTGATCTCTCTGTAGTTTGTTTACTGTAGAATATGTGACTATTGTTATCAGCACAGTATAAAGTACATGTAATTTCAGTGAAGAAGAAAAAAGTGTGCATTGCTTTTGTATAAAAAGAGATCACAATGGTGTGTAATATATGCCTGTCAGGTATAACGTGAGTCCTCAATAAGTCACATTGATTGGATTATTACCACACTCTTGTACCTTACACAGACCTGACACCACCATGCAGTATTTCCTTACATTATGTTTGTATCAGTTTATGCTCATTATTGGCTGTGTTAAAGAGGCCTGACTCATGTTTAATTACACTATTTCCATGGTTATACATGTGTATGCTCCAAATGACTCAGCTTGTTCATTCATTCAAGTAGTAGGACTTAATCAGATTTGAACTTACTAATCCGTGTTGCCTGTCTACGGATATAGCAATATAGTGGGGTCAGAGCCGTACATTTGTTTGCCATTGTTATATAGTTTGCCTTTGACCCTTTCCCACTGGCTAAGTCTTGTTCCATATGATCATATTTGTGTCCGTGTTACTGTGGATTTGACAAAAGAACCATGTTTCATCTGAACTAACCTCAATGTGCAGTTGGTTCATGGGCTTGTTTATCAGCCTCAGGTTCCTGTGTTCAAGACCAACTTAGGCCTGTAAGATTTAAGTTTAAAAAATTAGTTGTTTGCTTTTTCTATGACTTTATTTTAAGACTTAAATAGCTAGGTATATACTAAAAAAAATATAAAGTTTATTTATTTTTTATGCTCCTAAATATGTTCAATATCTTTGTTGTAATTTATCCATAGCTTATTAAATTGTAAATAGATTTCCTAAAATAACATGCTGTAACTTTAAATGTGTTTATTTGGACTAAGGTTGAGGTTTTGGGGTTTTTTTTATTGTGTGATAAATGTATAAGATCAATATGAAGAGAGGCATAGTTCTTGGAAACAGTAATTACTAATTAGGGTCTAGATTGGCTTCACCGATCCAATAATCACATTGTCTCGAGTGCCACAGTTACTGTACGTTGATTGATACAGAAGTCAAGAGTCATCACTAGATGTCTGGGGGTTGGAAGCCCAGACAAAGACTTTCTTGAAACTTTGGAGTTCTCCCACATTGTTTCTTATAACTTCTTGTAACTTATTATTATATATTTTATCAGAGAAGGGCCCATGAATATTACTTAATTAGGAATGACATAGGCCATTGGAAGTGTTTGTTGATTCTGGATCTGAGGGTTAGAAGATTGATACCATTGAGTTGAGTAAATTTCCAAGGATATTGAATTAGAAAAATGGCGTTAACTTGGTCATCTTCTCTGTCCAGAATTGTATCAATACCAGGGTTCAGTGTAAACTCCCTAGATAATAGTCATATTTGTAATACATTAATCAAGAAAGTTTTCTAAATAGATAATCTATGACACATATATGCATGTTTCAAGGCTGTGTGTATAAGCATATATAGGTGTATTTGGCAAGGTTCTGAGGTCATTATTTACACATATGAGTAGGACATGTTAATGCAGTGCCCAGATTGTGTATATATACACCATGTGTCAGTATGTCAGACAGGGTTGGTAAACTTCCTGTCAGTCAGATAAACTTTCTCCTTTCCTTGACAGATTTTGTTCAGGGGAAGAAAAACAAAACCTGCTAATTGATGGTTTAATTAGAATGATTGAACATTCTGACATGATTTTTTAGGCACATGTTAGAATAATGTTTCAGGTAAATCTTGAGAGCAATTATTGGAATGGGGGAATATTCTACAATTTGAAGAAAAAACAACAACAGACGACCTGCAATGTTTACTTTCATAATTGGAAAGATTTGCATTTTCTCATTGTTAAAACTTGATGCAGATTATAAAGAATAGATATGATGAGATTATTTTAGTGCTTCTACAATAATTTATTTACAATTATCCATTTTTCTGTCTGCAGGTATTGGATGAAAATGAGGAAATATTTTCTCTAAATATGGCTCTTGCCTATAAAATCCTTCTGATACTTAATAACAACCAATAACTCACCTGGTGACCTCTTTTGGTAGGGATTTCACACCTGACCCCACATGAACCTCCTGGAAAATGACCTTTATCACTTGGTAAAAATAATAAGTAGGTCTGTTTCAGACTGTTTGTATATCTTGCACCAGTCAGGGGTACCGGTATGTTGCATACCTAAAGTTATTAGAGAGCTTTGAAACATTTAGGAGCATTAATTTTAAGATATGGCGAAATTTGAACTCTATAATTATGTGTCAAGTTTGATTTTCATTTTAGCCTACAATTCTTTTCTTAGATACTAAAGTATATTGCATGGAATTTGATTTCAAGGTCAGTGCATCTTCATAAACTGTTCTGTTCATAAACTGAAGTTGTTGTGGTCTTTGACTTTTCTTTAGTAAGAGTATCTGTAGTCCATATTTTATCATACAAATGATTTCAGGGTATATGAGTGTGAGGGGTAGAGAGGGTCACCTGGTCAATACTGACAGTTACGTAGATAAGTGGCTGGAATTAATTGGTTCTGAAGAAGGGATAATTAAGCAGGAGCACTGGAGGTAGATAAAAGTGTAGTTACCCCTTCCTGCAGGGCGGACAACCACTTGTTGTCATTGTTGATGGCCACCTAACTGTGTCTGTCAGAGTGCATTGATCAGTGTAATTGGTCATTGTGGTAGGGAGTCTCCCTTTACCAGGTTGAGTTAGGGTGGGAATTGCAATCTTGTGCAAAGCGGGTCTCATTGTTTCATGCAAATACACATGTAAGAAAGGAAGCTGCATGGAAGACACAAGGTTACCAGGTAAGGTAGAGCTCATACAGGTAGGGTTTATGAGGCACTAGACCAAAGCTGGACATTGTCTTCATAGTGGGGTGTAGGGAGGTTGTTCCAAATGTAGTTTTTACCCATCATTGATGACATTGTAGTTTTTTAAAGTTCCCTAAAACATGTCTGGTGCGTCTCTTTACTTGGGTGTGGGATTAAGCACATGGTCATTTTTCCTGTTGATTGATTATTCATACTTTTGACAGCAAGTGGACATCATGTAAATACCCTTGTGGTCAGCTTCAGTGACTCTTTAGTAGTTATCAGGGATTTTGATCATTATCTATTAAACTTCTGACTTTTAGTGTATATTGTCCCATCAATGAGCTGCTAGGTGTGACATGCTATTTTTGATACTGGTTGTATAGAGCCAAACTGAAAGTAGCATGCTTTCACAAATTACAGAAACACAAATGTGGACTAGTGTATATTGGTGAGATCATAGCACTATAAAACTGTACCCTTTCTGTCATGAATATAAGTTACTGATTACCATAATCCCCCCCACCCCTCTTCTTCTGTAACATCACGCCCCAGGGGACGGAGAATGGGTTTGGGGAGGGAAGGGTGTGTACTGTATATTCACAGACATGTCATTAATTGGCAGACAAGGACAATGACCTGGACAATAACCAATGATACAAATGTCTGATTTATAGCAGACAAATAAGGGTTCTGAGACTGAACTCCTGTGTGCTTGTTTTGGACACATTTCATTAATGAGTGTCTTCATTCAGCAAATCAGAGTGCTTAATAAACCATCAGGCTGGATAGTAAATGTTCAGTTTAATGATTTAATAGGTAAATAAAAAGAAAGATAAATACCATAAATTGATGAAGTATATGTGTATTTATAGATTAAGGTAGCATAAAAATTCTTGTTTAATCTTTCAGTGAAATAATATACACTATTCCAACAGTTACTGTCTGGAAGAAAGCATCAGTATAAATATTTAGGTGTCAATATATGATCTAACAAATAACACCACAAATGTCTTTTTTTTTGATGCTTATTAATGTTAGTGGAAAAATTCAGATTATCATATGACGTATGAAAAAATCGGCATGTACCAAAGTATTGGGACACCTTTTGAAAAATTATTTTTAACAGTTCTAAGTATAGGGACAGATAAATGTATTTACTTCTTTTCTCTCTGAATAATTAGAGTGATTATGGTAAATTGGTATATATAAAGAAATGGATTTTTCTTTGCCGTGTAGATTGTGAGCTGTATCCTCTTACAAGAATCAAACAGATCAAGAGGCATCCTTGAGCCGTGTTTAAACGACATAATTCAGCTGGCTCCAACAAGGGATTAACCCTTTCCCTCATATAGACTCATTTTGACGCACTCAATAGGTACCACATAAAGCCTGATCTGCAGAAAGCCAAACTCAAACCTTACCAAATTTAATTGTAAAATCTTCATTACCAGATCACTGAGGAGCAGCGAACAGCATAAAGCCTGATCAGCCTGCGAGTTACTTATGCTGTTCGCATAGATCTTTTCATGGTGTCCTCTATGAGGGAAAGGGTTAAAATACCTTGACAATACAATTATTTGAAGTTCTGGAAAGGATAAACCACAGCTGTCATATGTTACGTTTGGATAAATAAGTATAAAAATATTGTTTTCTTGCTGTTTTGCCGATGAGCAGTCTGCTATTGTTAATTCAGTTGGTCAGTCAGATAAAAGCCATCCCACAGCTAAATAAGATTACAGGGCACTGTCTAAAGGTTTCACCACACTCCAATACTCCAATAAATCATTTGACGTTGTCCAGCTTATGGTGTCCAAGATTACAGCTGTAAAGTGAGATGGAGAGAGATGTCAAGTGTTTGCCATTCTTAGCTGAGGTGGAACAGTTGTCAACCTAGGCCTGGTTTGTTGTCTGTGTAAAGAGCAGTCTGGGCATGGTGATTAGGGATATGTAGCTCACTTGACTTATTCTTCATTCCGGAGTTCTGGAGTCGTTGTCTGAACGGAAAGAATTTTTACAGCAAATGTAAGTTCTTTGATAATGAATAAGCAATGAATAATATGATTTTTAGAAAGAGGTTTTAGGCTTTAAGTTCTGTGAAAGTGTTTTAATATTTTACATTGTGTATATCCACTTGAAGAGGACACATTAATAATATTAATAAGTCATAAGTTTGTAGTGTTTGACAGGTATTCATGTAAACATGACTATTTAAATTTTGTAGTTTAAGCTACATCTGTTTTTATTGCTTTACTTTTTGAAATACAGGATATGAATACACAATGAATAGAATCCAGACATTCCAGAGTTGTCATTTGTATTCTCCTTGGTCAGTTTAACCCTTTACTTATTATAGACTTATTTTGACACATTAGCAAACAGATCAGACCCAGATCAAACAGCTCCTATAGGCACTGTCTGATTAGGGTCTCCTCTGTTTGCTTATATAATATTATAGCTCAGATTCGACACACATTACAGAGCAATGAAAAATTCACAGTTTCATATAGCATTTAAAGATCATTTAATTAATATTCATTATATCCTAAATTTGTACATGAATATTCATGAAGTAAAGGGTTCATACTCATTACTATTCAAGAGCTATTAGGAAATGTTCAGGTAGCCCAGGATAAAAGTTTAAAACAGTTCAGCCTTCAGGTAACTTGCATCATACTGCTGGTTGTAATTGGCAATCTTTCTGGGGAAAATATAGCAAGAGTATTTCTATAACTTCTGTCCATACAGACACACTTGCTGTACAAATGTTATACTTATTGTTCACTGCTCATCAGTACCTCGACGATCTGGAGGTAGATAGCCCAAGAATACATGGGTTTTAATTTAGACGTGTTAACATGGCATATCTAAATGATGAATGGTTCAACACATTTGTGTGCAGTGTTCAATAAGTAAATATTGACACATATTGATGACTGAGGTATTAATTTTACATGTATAGAGCTGCTCGTCACCCTGGTTGGTGATGACGTCAGCCAGGTAGCCAGCCAAGATGTTTACTTCCTGAAGTGTGTCACCATGCACCAGTGCACATAAGACCTGGATCACGTGTTGTGTTTGCAACTGGCTGATCGTGGTCGATACAGTTTGCTGCACATTATTGACTTAAAGTGACGTCGTTTGTAATATCTTGCATAGAGGGATAATATTTAGAATTACAACATTATATTTCTCTTGGAAGGGTTTATAATTATACAGTGCTGTCTTGGCAACATTTCTTGGAATTCATGTACATCTAGATCAGATTAGAATGAAGCCTTGTTAATTAACTGGTCTTTATATTGTCAGTGTTTTATTAATAAGCTTAAAACAGTTTAAAAGTATATCTATAGTAAAATATAAATTGGAAGTTCAGGTACTAATTACCTTAGTCATTTTAATACTGTCATTCATTTGCACAGTGCAGCATCCCCGCAACTCCAACAAATAGAAACTGCATCACAGTTGTTACCATGGTAACTAAACAAGGTCACAGGGAATGAAATGAAAGCCCCAGGGTCCCAGTCTGGCCATAAGTGACAGGAATATGGCAGCCCACTGTACCGGACTCATGCACTCCCTGATGGACAGCCATCACTGTGCTCATTAATTGTCAGGATCCTGATGACAGTTTAATAGATACAATATAGGTAGTTAATAGATGTAATATTTATAGGTCATTGCTTGACTAGCTGTCTGCGATTGTTTCTTAATTACTTGTTTATGTAAACTTAAGATACGTAATGACCTCATTAGTCTTATGAGGTAGGATTGATGTGATAGATACATGTTATGATCCGTGTAATTACTGAAAATTCTTTCTGCAACCTACATTTTTTTCAGTTACCTCAGATGGATCTGAAAATTGAAATTATAACAAATTGCTTTGAAAATTGCTTTCAAAAAGTCAAAGTACATGTAGTCTGTGCTCATGAGAGAAAAAAAGGACATTTATTGCTATGCACTAAGCTGTTTTTAGCTCCAGATCTTTATCATAGAATACTTCAATGCACAGATGATGCAGGCATACATGTGTTGTTGCATGAAGTTTACCATTTCTCCCAGCTGAAGTAAAATCATTCTTGTTCATTGTAAATATAAAAGTTCAAGCCTTGTTTTCTTTTCTTCAAATGATGGGAAAGTGGCCTCAATACCATATTTTGGGGAAAAGATATTGCCATTTTCATTCTACATGCAAAAAGAAAATTCCTGGGGTAAAGAGCATATTGGGGGAAACTGCATGAATTTAAAGCAATTAATGCCTATAAACAGCCCTAATGAAAAAAGGGGGGAAAAAAACTGAAGTTAGTGAGTCATACATAATTAAGAAATGCACTAAATTATGATTAAAGACTCATTAAGTTTATGAAATTGACTTCTTACTTTTGTTTGAATGAATGTTAAGTGATTAATCAAATCTTTCCATATATAAATACCACTCTCATCCATGTTTGACCACAGGAAAGCCGGACCAGACTGAAAGCAATATATATATATATATACATGTGTATATATAGAACAGGTTCCACACTGGAGCTTTTATGATCTGTTCTCTAAAGTACTATGGGGAGTCACAAACTGTATAATTTGATCATCCTGCTTGTTAAAATCTGATGAGGGACAAGAGTCTGATTCTTATTTTCAGGCTGATCAGGTATTATAATGGTTACATAGGTAATGACCTTGGCTTGTAACCTGTGGTAAAGGGTTAACATAGTTAACCCTTCCTCATATAGACTCATTTGGATACACTCAATAGGTATCACATAAAGCCTGATTTGCAGAAAACCACAGTTAAACCTTACCAAATTTAATTATAAAATCCTCATTTCCAGACCACTGAGGAGCAGCGAACAGCATAAAACTTGATCAGCCTGTGAGTTACTCACAGGCTGATCTGGTTTTATGCTGTTCGCATAGGGTTTTTCATGGTGTCCTCTATGAGGGAAAGGGTTAATTGCACTGCAAGCACATATTGGTGACTAGACTGCTGACACAGGACAAAGATTGGCATGGGGGACTAACCTCATGTCTTGTGAACAACTTGCGAGACATGTGTCAGTCTGTTGTTAATGGCTATTGGAGAAGGGCCAGGAAAACTTCAAGGACACACAGGTTCTTTTAGTGCATGAGGATATGCAATTGATATTTAACCGCATGCTTTAAGAGGGGCTCTTGAAATGGCTTGTGGTAGACGATCAAAATCAGAATCAGCGTGTGAGATTTTCAGGCTGGTCATTGTTTTGCTTTTCTATCACTGCTAAGGTTTGATCAGAATTAATCTTTATTTCCGTGCTGATATGATATAAGCTGACCTTTTAAATTGTCAGGCAATTAAGTAAAGTCTATGTTTTTCTTTTGGTTTTTCTCTTATGAAAAGTTTGACAGTCCTATAAATGGTGTCATCTCACTGGATTATTTGCTAACAGTAAATAGCTCCAAGGCTTTGTTAGACTGGCAATGTTATAACTGCTCCAAGTGCCCCTTTCTAGTGTTTTAGCTTTACCCCTATCTGTCTCCCTGGCTGTCTGTCTCACTGATGTCTTGGACATCTTCCTTTATTATACCCCCACAAATGAAATTTGGGGGGGGTATATAGGAGTCACCCTGTCGGTCGGTCGGTCCGGCGGTTGGTCTACAAATATTTGTCCTGAGCATTTCTCCAAAACTACTGTACCTATGTTGATGAAACTTCATAGGTAGATAGACCTTGATGAGAGGAAGTGCAGTGCATAAGAACCATAACTCTGCATGTATTTTGAAAGGAGTTATTGCCCTTTGTCATTTTTAATCTTTTGATTTTGTCCGGACCATAACTCCAATACTAAAGTAGCTAGGTTGATGAAACTTCATATGTAGATTGATCTTGATGAGAGGAAGTGCAGTGCATAAGAACCATAACTCTACATGTTTTTTAAAGGAGTTATTCCCCTTTGTTAATTTTTGTCTTTTGATTTTGTCCGGAGCATTTCTCCAAAACTACTGTACTTATGTTGATCAAACTTCATATGTAGATAGACCTCATATGTAGATAAACCTTCATGAGAGGAAGTGCAGTGCCTAAGAACCATAACTCTGCATGTATTTTGAAAGGAGTTATTGCCCTTTGTTATTTTTAATCTTTTGATTTTGTCCGGACCGTAACTCCAATACTAAAGTAGCTAGGTTGATGAAACTTCATATGTAGATTGATCTTGATGAGAGGAATGCAGTGCATAAGAAAACCACAATGTAAATTCTTAAAGACAGGTTTTTGCAAACAATAAATATGGATGTGAACCATAATTAGACTGCATTTTTATTCTCCTCAGCTACAGATCTTGGGGGCAAATTGTTTTCTTCTGTGTGTCTGTATGTGTGTCTCTCTGTCTATCTGTCTGTCTGTCAAAACTTTTTAGCATTGTCCAAAACTTTTGAACCATTGCTCACACTAACTTTAAACCTTACATACATGTAGTCTTTCACTCACGCAAACTTTTGAAACTGTATTCCTACACATGACAGACTTCCGGTGTGGGTATTGATCACCTTTAGTGATAATATTTTTTTTTTGGTATGCTTATAAGCCCAAATCCTATGTGTGAACATTCGTTTTATGTGTCATGTGAATACATCCTGTGTCAAAGATGGGGGTGGGGGTATGAATCACCTTCAGTGATAGTTCTAGTTTTGCTTTACTGACACACCCTCTCCCTTTCTCTCTCTATCAAAATATTTAAAATTTGAAGTGATTGGAGAATTAAAAGTGCCTCAAATTTCAAGTGCTGTAGCAAAACTTTTACCATAATGTAAAGGAATTGGAGAATTTTTTGCAATATGTTTTGTTTCTAATCTGAATTTACTGAAAAGCACAGTAGAAAATGTAAAACAAAAGCTCTAAGCGATGTCATTTCTCTTCACATATATCAGTTGAATAAACTATCATTAGTATTTAGTTTTGTTAGATAAACTGAAAAAAATTATAGGAATGGATATTCCATAGCATTGTTAGGGAATACATTTTGTAACGGCCAGATGTGTGAGAAAATAAATCAATACATGACTGTACATTGTTCCAACTGCATTATGATACATTAGTTAAAACATTGCCATTGGTGTCCTTTGTAAGAGAATCTTTTAATTCTTTAGTTTTCACAGAAGATTGCACTAAAATATAGATTTACTCTTCCCTCACTGCCTGTGACTCTTAAGAGAATGTTGGTATAGGTTTTGTGTAAGGATACTAAACCAATGAAGAAGTATGGTACTAATTAACCTGGAGAAGTTTGGATAATTTCTTAACCAAATGGAACACTTGAAGCATGTGGTTGTGTTGTCTGGGGGTTGTCCGATATTGTGACCTGAGTTGAACCTAGAGCTGCTTAAAAGTGGCAGTAGCAAGTGGAGGAGGTCATAAAGTGTTTGTTTCTTGTCAGGAATTTTAATAATGATGTAAATTTTGATGCTTGGAACCTTAAAAAAAACTAATGATATGGTAGAATGATGTCTTAATATGATGAATTTTACTGTAGATAATTGTACTAAGCATTAGAAACTGTGTGCTAAAAATGTGTACACAATAATAATAATTATTGTTGCAGTAAATAAATAAATAAATAAGTCAATAAACACTATTTGCTCATGCCACTGTAGATGTTGTTTAGCATATAATTGTGTATATTTTTTGCCCTAGTAAATGTACACAGGTCTACATATGTACACATGTTTATGTGTGTTCACACCAGCAGTAGCCAGTAGTCTTATCCCACTTTGATTGATTTCGGGTGCTTTTAATGCCTCTCAAAACACTTGCAGCAAGTATTGATCCCAGATCTTGGTAACCCACAGTTGTGAGGAGAGAGAGAGTAATTGTTGACGAGGAGTGTTGGCTTCTGTGTAGTCAGCAACACTGTTAAAGGAAATACTTGTGCCACTTATGTGTGAATTGTGAAATTTTAAACTAAAAGTGCAAAATTTATATACAAATGTGGATATATTTTTTTTTTTGTAAGAATGTGCAAGTTGGTTAATTTACATGAAAACTCTTGTGAGGTTCCTTTGAACACCGTACTCTTTCTAGAAATTCATTGATTTGACTTCGGAAAGGACAAAAATAAGTGTGCTTGAAGATGCAGCATTGAAATGAATATCAAAATTATGAAAAACAAGGTTTAAAAGTGGCATATTGGAGCCATCTACCTTTGTCTGCACATCAGTACGTTTGTAAGTACCACATGTCCTTTCTTTACTACTGTACAGTCAGTATGTGTTAGCTCTTTCTACAGTGCAACCTTATTTCATCAACTGTAACTTTGTAAACATGATCATCCAAGATGAAGATATACCCAGGAGACCTTTCTGTGACCTTGACCTTGAAATACATTAATTAATGCCCTTGGCTGGGGCTACTTGCATATATCTACAAAATAAAGGCAGCTATAGCACATGTGGCGTATCAGGAGAAGTCTTTGTGTCTGCAGTGGTTCTAGTCTAAATGCCATTGTGGTAGAATCCTTATATGGAATCTCTTGGATCATCTTTTAAGATATTATTTTTTAACCCTTTCCCTCATAGAGGAAACCATGAAAAGACCTATGCGAACAACATAAAACCAGATCAGCCTGCGAGTAACTCGCAGGCTGATCAGGTTTTATGCTGATTGCTGCTCCTCAGTGGTCTGGAAATGAGGACTTTATAATTAAATTTGGTAAGGTTTAACTGTGGTTTTCTGCAGATCAGGTTTTATGTGGTACCTATTGAGTGCGTCAAAATGAGTCTATATGAGGGAAAGGGTTAACTGAATAGAAAGACCAGTCTAACATCCTAATGTCTATCATCAAACAATAACTTCAAATGACATCCACTTCTTCATCTCTTGGTCAATTTTAATTGAATAGGGATGTTGCAGTACTTAATTTCGTGATGCTCTTTTCAAATTCGTTGAAAGGATTTGAATCTATGCAGAAATATGGTTTCTATATATGGCAATTGAAAGAACAATCAAATAAAAACTTTCAAAATCTTCTCAAAATAGTCATTAGAAGCAAATGTTTGTCAGGTGAGCAAATCCAGGGCCTTTGTGGCCCTCTTGTTATAAATGGCAGATTTGATTCACCTGCTGCCTATCAGAGGTAAAAACACTGCTAATTATATCTCTATGTGTAATGTGAATTTTGGTTGAAGGTAGGAGGTCAGATTATGGACCTGAAGGTAGCAAGTTTGAGTCAGCAACACCATAATTTATTTTTCACAATGCATGTAGTGCTACTTGTCTGACATTGCAGGTTGATGTGATGGATCTACACTCTACATATCTATGTGTCTATCTTCTGACTAAGGAAGTAGCAAGAAAGAAGATTTAGATACAGGTGCAGGTTTCACAAAGTTTCAGTGCTATTGAGAGAGCATTATCTATTATGAGGGAGATATCCAAAGATTGTCTGTTTACACTGATCATAATTAGTACATGAAGTGAACAATGAAGTCCTTTATCCAGATTTGGAGGCAGAACATCTTGAAAATCTAATCATTTGTTGTATTGTACTGAGGATAATTTTGCAGTTGGACCTGTATTAACAGCCATGTAAGTAATTAGATGCTTGAAATGGCTGCCTAAGACAGGTGAATGTAAAAGGGTGTATTTTAGATTTCTTTTGGCATTACTTTTAATCTGGGCATTAGTTTTCTCTTCAAAATTGAATTTCTGTGTATCTGCCACCATTTTCATAAGCAGTATTTTGAGCATTTTCCAACTTTGACAGCTTCATGCACTTCACATTTTTCAAGAGTTTCACAACTGACTGTCTCTATTTTCAATTCAAATTTCAGTACAAACACTTTCTCAAAATCCACTTTTCCTAGCTATTATAATAATCACCATCTTTATTTACCAATAACTCATTATAATGTTTTAGCTAGTGTTTAAAGTTGCAAAGAAATTCTTCACATGTAATTATGATAAACATAACCAGAACATTGCCATGAAAAGGTGTTACTTTGCTATTCACATTAAAGATAAACCTCTTGCTTTTCATTGGTTCATTTTGCATCTTCAGATGTGTGTTAATTGTAGTCTAATTTTAGGTCAATTGGAATTCCAGAGTTTGAATGGGCCATAACTGGTGACAACTTCATGGTAAAAAATCAATGAGTTAGTTGGTGACATCAATTAGAATGTTGTTCAACACTGGTCAAATTATATGATACAAATAATTATGTGGGAGGTAAAACATGGCTGTCTTCAGAAGGTTGCTGTTCAGTACAGGTAATTTTTAAGACAGGTTTGCATTAACTTCTCTAATTTGATGAAACCAAGTCATACTCCTTGAGTGAGCTCTGTTTTCAGACGAACAAAAAAAGGTGAAAACTCAAGAAGTAAAACAAATAATCCCCAATTCAGAACTGTAGTGCCCCTTTAGTCGTCTCTAAAAACTAAATAAAGCCAGGTTGGTATAAACAAAGCAGGTGCTGTTCAAAATACATTTCAAATACACACAGTCCCCGATATATTACTCATCAATCGGAAGATTGTATGGCTGTACAGGTCATATTTTGAACAAGATAAATATAGAAAGCCAGAGGTACTTTCTGTTTATTTTACATGTGATTTACAATAAGTGATTAGACAGTTGTGAAGGGTGTAATCAGGATATGGTTTGATTGAGTCATTACGTGAGGATACACTCGGTTAAATGTTGCCCAATAGTATATTGTGTTTATTCAGTTGTTGGAGTGGTAATTCAAATGTTGGATTACTTTATTTGCTGGAAGGATGTTAGTTTAAGACTTAACCTAACAACATTATGTAAGTTGTTGCAATTTTTTTTAGTTTTTGATTATTTAATGTGTTATTAATTCAAATTGAGATACAATTAGCGTGGTTAACTTACTGTGTCATTATGTCATAATTTTATTTCAGTGTTTATAACCTCATTTGTGTTACCCAGTATTACAAAAAACACATAAGCTTTTGTTGATTCTCTCTGTCTCTCTCTCCTGACCCAGTATCACAAAAATACATAAGCTTTTGCTGATTCTCTCTGTCTCTCTCTCCTCTCCCAGGGTCTTCCTCCAACTGTAATTAGCTGGACGTTGCTATATGACTGAAATACTGTAGAAGTGACGGTAAACTCAATTAGTCAAGTCAAGTCTCTCCTCTCCCAGTATTACAAATTCAAAACCTTTGCTTTTTCACTCTCTCCTCTCCCAGTTTTAAAAAAAAAAGCTTTTGCTGATTCTGTCTCTCCTCTCCAAAATACATAAGCTTTTGCTGATTCTCTCTCCTGTCCCAGTATTACAAAAATACATAAGCTTTTGCTGATTCTCTCCCTCTCTCCTCTCTGAAACTCTCTCCAAACTGACCATATCAAAGAAGTTGTAAAAATACAAAATAAAATGTTATACATAATATGTTAAGATACAGTTGAATCAGTTTTACTGTAAACAGCACCAGATTTAGCACTCATTTTAAGTCATTCTTATAGTTTTCGTTTGAGTCGGGACAAATGCAATCATAGATGTCATCCTTAAAATTGGTCCATCGTCGGAAAACCCACATTTGCTCATTACGCTTTGCTCCTAAATCTAGACCGAGGGATATTTGGTTAGCAAAACTTTGTACTCATGAAGTTAGGCATTTCATTGGATCCGTGGCAGAGACAACATGGCACCAGCAGGGATCATTTGACCAATGAAATGATGTGGGATTTTGAAACCATGTAGAGGTGATGTAATGCTCCTCATCTAAGTGTAGCAGTTTATCTTGCGAGTACAATGAGTCAGTGTTTGCTTTTTGTAAATTTCAACGAAGAGTATTCAAAATACTATGAGTGATTTCATTGGTGAGCAAGTTGTTGAATAATATTCATTAAAACAAGGTTTTGCCAGCTGAAAATCCCACGGTATATACAGAAATGATAATGGAATATATACGTGGGTTATCAGCAAAGCCTTTGAATGAATATTTGTAGTTTGGTAATGATTTACAGTCATAATGTGTCAATACATTCACTACATTTTTAAAACATTGTGCAGTCTCATAAATTATCAAAACTGTTCTTATTGTCATTTTAACTTAAAAAGTGTAAGAGAAAAGGAAATAGGCATGAGTCATTAGATTATTCCATAACAAGGCTATGATGCCATACCATCATGTGAAGAGTATGTGTTTTAGTTATACTTAAAGGTGAGAATGTGTGGAGTATTTTTTACAAACTCTTCATCTCATTTCATGACTCCATTGCTGTTTTTTGTTGTTGTTTTTTTTTAAAATTATATTTTTAAATTGTAAACAATAGTATGACCAATGAAAATTACTGCTGAAAGTCAGTCAAAATGGTTGAGATTTTAAAATGGCTGTGGAATATGTCAGGAGATATTTTTTCCTTTTCTCCTTTTTAATCAAATTGAACTGTGAATCTGGAACTTAAGTTGCATCAAATACTTATTTCAGGTTGTTTTTCAGTTATTGTTTTGGCATAGGCTTTGAAAATGGCTTTTATCAGGTGCATTGCCAGCCAAGCCCACTCTGTATATTAGATATACCACTTTGAAAATATTATAAATGTATAAGTAGTTGGCAGGTCAGTCAGAAACAAAGGATACACATCCAGTAATAGATAACATTTATTTGATTTCCGCCTTAAGTGGAGTTCCTTCCGTCATTTGCTCAGTGTAATCTTGGTATACATGTAGAGGGGCTATGGAGCTGTGATTTTATCCTACGTTGCATGTTGGTGACAACACTGAGATTAGTCCTGGTCTACTTATGTCATTTTACTATTTCCAGCTCACAAGCGACCATTGCAATCAGAATAAAACCAATTCAACTTGCAGGTTTATCAGGTTTTACACTAGTCATCAGTTTTTCTGGAATTGAGAAGGTAATTGTAAAAACTGAATATTGCTGGTTGGTCTCATCTGACCTTTTTACAGCCTCCCTTTATGTAAAATGTACATCTTGAGATTGAAGTGAAAGCATTCAAGCTAACATCAGGAGGTGATGAAATTACGAGAGATTGTAATATTGATGAACAGATGGAAATATGAATTTATTTATACTGTTGTAGAGGGACTCATGATTATATTATGACCCCACAAAGAAAGAGTTGGCACTTCATTACTGAGGACCGTATTTTTTTTTTCTGTGTTGACTAATGAAATCAATGTTCACACATATATCAATATGTTTCCCTTGGGAAAAAATCTTTCAGGATTGTGGTGGAGAAACCTACATAGAAAAGATACATAATATATGAACAAGCTCGTTAATGGTTTACCCTATGGGCTAATTACTTCCCCTTAAGGAAAGGTTGCAATTTATTGAGGTATCTTCAGGATTGTATTTTGATCAAAACTGTTCTATGCTGTCAGTATGATGACATTCTATTTCAAGTAGTCATCAAAATATGGGTGACATACGTACAATGCCCGTATAAAACAGATTACAGCATCTACGTTAATGAGCCGTGTAACAGACTGACATTAAAAGAGAGACGAAATTCAATTTAAGTGTGAAATATGTTGCAGCAACATATTCTCTCATCAGTTTCTGCCTCATTTCTAGAATGAATGTTGAAAACTCTCCTGCTGCCGACAATGTGCCAATTTTTAAGAAAAAATATCTGTTAAAACGTATCATGTTTGGCACTATCAGGTCCCTGTCTTGATTATGAAACTGGAGGGAAAGAAATATTCTTGTACTAAAATCAAGCACTGGAGATGCCATGTATGTGAATCAGCAAGACTATGTGGTACAAGCTAGCATACAGTTGTGTGTCTTTTATTGAGGTGTTTATTGGGGGGGGGGGGGGGGGCATGTCTTGTAGCTGGCAGTATATACATTCCTGAAAATTAGCCTTTGGATCTGGCTATTGTCATGTTGTATAAACCTTCACTGGCATCTCAGAAGACAGAAGCTGCAGCAAGTATTGGTTCTGGACAGTGCTCGATTGTGTGTTCTTCTTGTTCCATTGCAGTGGATTTGGAGTAACGTTTTAGTCATAATTTAACAAGTTGCTCCCCATCTTTTGTGATAAATCAAAGGCACCACAGACATCTTACAATGATTCTTGTTTAATTAATTATTCATAAACTCTGAAAATCCCAATAATATCATTTGAGAGAAAACATGTTAAAAACCTTTTAGCAGCTTCAATAACAGATTTTTTTTTTCAGTGTGTTTGATTTCAAGGGTGAAATATAGGGAGGGGAAATTATATAAAAATAATTCTCATTACTTCTTCTCATGACGATACTTTTATGATGAAAAATTAAAGCATTCACAGGTCTAATCTTTGTTTCGTGACTCTTATTTAGAACTCTTTCAGTATTGTTCATTTTCTATCATTTAACAAAATTCTGGCTCTTATTTCCATTCAATCTGACACTATGATGACCAAAATGCAACCAGTTTTAAGCCTGATCAGCCAGTTAGTTTCTCTCACATTGCCAGATTGGCTGTATCACTGGGCTGCACGTCAGTAGCCAGTGTGACCATATTGATCAAGAAGTGAACAATTCTGTATACAGCACAGGATGTAGATCCAAATCTTCATGTCAATTTCTAGCCATTTTTTATTACTACGCTGTGCGATTGACTTTGACTTTTCCAATAATTTTACATTGATAAAGCTGCGACCGTTCTTACTCTTACAGTAGAAAAAGAAAACATTGGGTAGGCCAATCAGAATGTAGCTCCGCCCCTTGGCTTCACCTGGTTATTGATTTTTGCAGTTCTCAATTAACTTTCTAGATGGAAGTGTCAGCCGAGACGAACTTTAAAAAATCATTATCCCTATAAAGGGTGTCAGCAGTGCATTTTGGAAAGGTTTTGAAATGACATTCGAGGATTTTATATAATTCCTACATGAAGTACTGCAATTAAAATGGCTAGATGTTGTTAAAAGCCACACGTTCATAGACCATGGTGACAAGTACAAATATCACGCTCCGTTTGACAGTAACTACACCACATTGCTTTTACTGTGTTTTATTAATTCAAGACACAAAATCACTCTTGCTAAAACATCCCGAATTTAAGTGCCACCTATTTCGTTTGAAACTACATAGTTGTCTATTGAAACGCATTCATTATTTCCTCACAAGATTACACGTGACATATATGTACCAGCAGTCAATTCATAATTCCGTGAGTTATAAAACTGCAATGTTCACAGGGGTTTACTTAAGGATTTGACTTTCACTTGTCCAGGGGGCAAGTTACTTTGAACATCAACTTGCCCTCAGTAAAAACAGGTTACCCGATCTTTGTGTAAATCTGTCTTCTCTAGCCTCGGCTACACAACGAGAAACATTGCATACTCATACATACTAATGATAAAATGGTTGGTAAAAAATCTGCGATCGCCGCCCAAATACGGGCCTACATCAAAAACCACTGATTTCTTGATATAGGTCCAAAAGAGATATTTCATGAAATATGCTCAATTTATGGACCTGGTGAGCTGTCCTATGCATCAGTTACTAGGTGGTGCAAGAAATTTGCAAGTGGAAGAACGTCCTTGCAAGATGCACCATGTGGCCATTGCAGAAAGACAGCAACCAGTCCCAAAATGGTAGAAAAAGTCAGAGAAATTGTATCGACAGATGCAAGATTCACTGTTAGGGAAATAGCTCAAAAGGTAGGCATCTCAATAGGGGCAGTTCATTTAATTCTAAGGAAGCACCTTAAAATGAATAAGATAACTGCACAATGGATACCCCATTTGCTCACAGAGAAGCAGAAGCGCCTCCATGTGAAAATGGCAAAATCTTTGCTGAAAATGTACCCAAAATACAATATTCGCTCATTTGCCAATATCGTCACAGACGACGAGACATGGGTGCATTTCTATGAGCCCAAACGAAAACATGAAAACAAGATATGGGCTACAAAAGACATGAAAAGGTCATGTATAGCCAAATGCAGTCAGAAAGGTTATGTATGCAGTTTTCTTCACAAATCAAGGGCCTGCTATACAAATTGCTGTTCCGAAAGGTAAATTGTTCAATAGCTAGTTCTACAGAGGGGCTGTTCTAAAAAAGTTGAAGAAATATTTCAATAGACGCAGGCCAGCGACAGGTTTGTTGGGGGTCAGGTTGCTGCATGACAACGCGTCTAGCAACAAAGCAGCTATTGTACGTGATATTTTAAGGCAGGAAAAGGTTGTAGAGCTTCCGCACCCGCCGTATTCCCCAGACCTTGCCCCCTGTGACTACTTTTGTTCCCGAGGCTCAAAAAGTACCTCACTGGACGAAAATACAAAACACGAAAAGATCTTGGTTCAGCCATCTTCCAGTGTCTCAAGGGTATACCCAGAAACGACTATGAAACTGCCTTTAAAAATTGGATCAAAAGGTTGAAACTGTGCATAGCTCACGGAGGTGAATATTTTGAAGGAATCCGATAGTTGGTTTGTGAAAATTAAGAAATCCTTACTAGATATGCTAGGAATTGCATTTCAATTTGAACATCCCTCGTATTAAGGTGAATTTTAGTTTATATGTATCAAACACAAATTGTAAGCATTTTACTACTGATATACTATAGAAAATAAAAAAAAAAATACCGAAAGATTTCATTTACATAAATAAACTTGCCCGCCAGTCTATCTTCTTTGGAAAATCACTTGCCCGCAGTGATTTTAACCTGGCGCGGGCAAGTGGGCGTCCACTTAAGAAAACCCCTGGTTCAACACCAGTCTGAATGAAGTTAGTGACGTCACAGTCTCTATTTATAGACTGATAAAACTGTACACTTGATTCCTCTTGCTAAGAAGGCGTGGTTTATATTCGTCAACCGAAGCGACATTCTAATTGACAGGCGATAAGGTTGAATGGAATATCGTTTTGTTGAAGTGTAAAGTGGAGAAAAGTCTAAAGTCAATCGCACCATCTTTTAATTGTTGTCATGCAACCGGGTATATTCGGTTGGACCCCAAAAGAAACTGCATTGTGCTTTAGTTGATATGGTTTTTGTACATGCTAACCATAACATGAGTATACCAAGTAACAATAGACAAAAACATTTTGAGGATCAGGTTTTATCTGAAGACGGCTATAGGTTCTTGGCAAGGAACTCGATAGGACTGGCCCATTGATAGCCGAGGTCTGCTTTTTGCCAGGCATTGTGTGTACATTTATAGTGGTGGAGAGTGATTAATGTGAACAAGAAATACGGTTACCCAATCCATTAATTATTAGGACATTTGGAGGCCTGCTCCTGTTTGACCAAGTGAGAAAATATATAACCTAAATCAGTTATCACTGATGCTCTCAAAATAAAAACAGTGAAATTGATAAGATGGTGATATATTCTAAACATTTAATTTTATTGCTGTACTCTTGGATAAAGTGTTGCAGAGAGGATTCTGCTGAGTGTGAATTAAGTAAATGTGACCTACTTTTTTTGTTCAGGATGAGCTTTTCTGGTCCAACCCAGGAACCATCTAGAGGGATTAGTATAAGTTGTAAGAACTTGTTTTCCAGTTAATGCATAATATGTAGAGGTTGTATTTTTGGCTAAATCTTTATGAAACTTGGTCAGAATTTTTGTCGCATCACCATAATGGGTTCAAAATTGGGTCATGTGGGGTCAACAATTTGGTCACTAGTAAAAATCTTAGGAAAAAAAACGATGTTTTGAACATTCTAGAGGCCACATTTTTGACCAACTCCTCACGAAACTTGGTCAGAATGTTTGTCTGCATGAAATCTCAGGTTAAGCCAGTACTGAAGTCATGTGAAAGATGCTGATTACCAGTGAAAGCTCATTCAGTCTGGAGGAACTCCTCTGTCTAAATCAGGTATACAATTGACCTCTTTCATATCTGCTAATGGTACACTTATCCATATAAACCAAGTCTGTGTGTGTTTATTGCAGGCTGATTATGTTTGAAACTTGTGTTGATGGTTAAGGTGATTTATAATTTATATGGTGTGAAGAATCAGATTCAAGTCCTCTGCTGGCTTGCGGTAGGTCGGTGGTTCTACCCGGGTACCTAGGTGTACTCGGGGTCTTCCTCCACCTGTAATTAGCTGGATGTCGCTATATGATTGAAATACTATCGCAGCGACAGTAAACCCCAATACAACAACAACAAGTCTTCTGCTATTTAATGAGGTGCAAACTTTATAAAACCAGATCAACAGTTTCGTGCAAGCTGATCCTGATTTTTTCTGGTTGCATTTTTTGTAAATTATAGATCAAGTTGAACTCACAAGTTAGTAGGTTAGTAAGTTTTTCTGTTGACGGACATGTTAAAGGTGACACCTGGACCGGTACCCTGTATGTCATGTATGACCCATAAATTATAAACAAAGCCCTGCGCTCTCTTGATAAGCCTCATTAATCATGCAGCCAGATGAGAGGGTTATATAAACAAGGGGATACACAGCCCCATATATCATGACACACTGACTCACAGACACAGTCTGCCATGGCATGGTCCCTTGTGGCCTCTCTTTCTGTCTCATCTTTTGTATTCATCTTTGCCTCTCCCTTTCTCTCTTGATTGCTCAGTGCTTGAGGGTTTTTAAGTTGAAAATAAGGCTGTAGAGGGCCAGATCAATTACATACACGTACATGTATTTAGTGAAGACCTTAAAATTATGAGTTTAAAATAAACAAAACAAAGATAAATATGCATTATATATGCAGGATTTGAAAATATTTTGGCACAGATGTTACTTTGCTGTGCGTGAAAGACTTAGCTCCTTGAAAAAATATGGTTGCTTGAAGGAAATTATTGGTACATATATATTCCTATTCTTTGTGGCTAGTTCGAGAACTAGTTGACCCAGGCCAGGTGTAGTAATGATGTGTTTTACGGCATTGAGACAGCACTGTATAATGTCTGATGCAGGCAAAGACTGAAAAACTGTAGATGAGAGCAAACATGTTTTGATATGACTGTTGCAGAGGCTTAACATGCATGACATACACATTTAACAGGCCACTTGTATTCCTGATGTTACTTTGTTGTTGTACTCAGCCATCCAAATGTTTTAAAGAAACCACACAGTGTAATTATTCCATCATAGCTATTTCCTTTTATTTCTCAGAAACCACTGAGCTGAAAACACATTCATACCCCCAGATACAAAGCATATGGGTGCTATATTGGAGTCATGTCCATCTGTCGATTGGTTGGTTGGTCTTTCGGTCTGTAGACGAGATTTTTCTGCCCTATTTCTCAGCTACCTTTGGTCGGATTTTGATGAAATTTTACAAGACTTATCAGTGCCAACCCTAGTTGAGCATATTGTTGGCACATCATGTTTCACTTGATTTTGAATGAGTTATGGCCCTTTGCTATATTCCTCAAGACTGTCTGACATGGTAATAGTAACTGTGACAAAGTGGTATCTGGGGGTATTCATCATCTTCAATGATAATTTTTGTTTTATAGTTGTTGTTGAGTCAAACTTGTAATGTGTCAGACTTAACAATGTTTATGGCAACTGTTTTCTTTTCTTGTGATCACAGTCAGTTGTAATAATGACTTCTTTCATCTTGTGAACATTGTGTACAAGTCATGAATTGTCTTCTTGCACTTGTACAACTCCAAATACAGATGTATATGGTCATTAAGTAAGCACAAGTTTGTTTAGATGCACATGTGGTACTGCAAATACAGGTGTTTGACAATACAGTATATATCTAGTAGACTGGTACAAAATGTTTGTGATGTCACTTCCTGGTTTGGTTCCCGGTAAAGTTCTATGGATAGTTAATCATATGTCTGATTTATTACTTTTGTATATGTGATAAATCAAACCAGAGCATTTTTGTCTTTATTTGTGGTCTGGTTTGAAATATTGTCAATAGTTGATATTTTTATGGCCTATTTTGTAAGAGGTGA
>CM037790.1:23564869-23614869 GCA_021229015.1 Solen grandis | reverse complement strand
GACTCAGATTCATACATTACCATGTGACAGCAAATGACACTATGTGACTATGTGATCAGTTGTCAGATTAGTAACTCAACAGCTGAAAAGATTTTATATTGTTCACAACTCAACACATATCAGATGAGACAGTAACATCGCAAACTGATCAAAAAGAGACAATTCTTCCAGTCTGATCTTAATTGCTGTGATGAATACAAATATGTCTGAGTGTTACAGGGTTTAATTTGTTTGTACCAAGTTTAGTGAATAGTGCCCCAATAGTGTGTACCTCGGATAATGGTACAGTGAACATAAACACCGGAGGGATTTGATTCACAACCTTTGTATCAAGACATTGTATTGAACACCGAAATACAGTTTCTATTTTTCTTCACTGTTTTACTATTTACTAACTATTTATGTGACACTCAAAAGAATTTTGTTGAGTAAACAGAAGCACAGAAATAAATATATAAATGCTGATAAACAATAACACATAATTTCATTTTCATGCAATGAAGATGTACTGCACTACATTTGTGATACTTTCCTGGACCCAAAAAGAGGATAAACTTCATCTATGACGAGTATGTTTGTTCAAATTTTCATGAAAATGCATATTTCAAACATTCAAAACAGCTATGAACTTGCAATTTGATGAGAAGAAAGCAGTATAAAACTTAATCAACCCACAAATTACTTGCAGGACTACTGAGTTTTACACAGATGGTATTGCAATTCTAATTCAGATTTGAAACATTCTCACACAAGTTGTAAAGCTTAACATTTTCCCATAAATTTGTTTACACTCTTGATACTGCAAGCAAAAGCATCATATGTTTCATCCAGTGATCTAATGTGGACAGTGAACAAATACAAAGAGGTGGTGAACAATGATAAACAAGTGCTCTTCATACGGTCCAACCATTAATGTGTCCATGGCATATTTCACTAAAATATTTGGTGTTTTCTGGAACTCAGTTTTTTCCTCTATTTTTTCTTTAACTCCCAATTTTTGCTAATGTTTAAAAACAGTAAAGACTGACAATTTCTAGCCTTGCTTCAAAGGAATATTGTGTTGTTTTTTTAATTCAGTATTAAAAACAGCCCCATGGAAAACTGACAATTCTACAAAATATGTGGACATAACCTGTCCACATTTGAAGCTACACATATAATCTTTTACAACAAACAGTACATGACAGTAAATGACATCAACAATCAATGTGCTTTAGGCCTTTCTTCCCTCTGTCTAAGCCCTCCTTTCCAAAGTACCATTTCAAACATTTGAGAACAAGATCCAGAGTTTCACTATTTTTCCAATATCTAAACCCATAAATTCTCTAAATATTTACTGAATACAATGGACCTGTTTCCAGTTATTGCTGTGAAAGTTGAAGCCACATCTTCAATATATGATGAGAGATTTATTTTTCATTCATAACAAAGTCAACTTCTCCAAAACAGTACAATAAGCAAACCTATGTTGTTTTTTTTGTTCACATAATAAACCACTGATCATAATATCCTCCTATAGCTATTGGATAATCTGACAAACACATATGAATATATCTAAACAAAGGAAAGGCCCATTGTATTTTTACACCAAATATTTAAGCTAAATCACCCAAACATTTTCAATTGATTTTACTTTTACACTTCTTGCCTCTTGCTTGTAAAATACTAATGTATCTAGTATATTACTGTTCAGGAACCAGTATAAAACCTGAGCAGTCACAACATACTTGCAGGTTGATCAGGTTTTATGATGATTGCCTTGGTCATGTATTGCTTATTATGAAGCCAGTAAAAGGCTGGGCAGACCTGATAGTTCTTGTGACTAACATATCCCTGATGATTGCAATAGTGGAGCAAGATACATGGGGGACTATATTATCAAAACCTTCAAGTCCTATCCCATTCTTACATCAACAGAAATCTGTATTATCAATGCAAATCAAATTTTTAGTCTTTCGGGTATGTCAGAATGCAATTTAGAAACCTGGACCAGGCTGAGAACTGACTAAATGGTACTGAGAAGTTACCAACAATATGAAGCTTGTTCTTGTATAAAACATATATAAAACTTTCTTCTAAATTTTTAAATATTAAAAATGGGACATAAGACTAACTCAGGACTTGAAGTTTTGATAAATTGGGTCCCACTTAAGTTAATTTTCAGCTACTATCAGCATATAGTGTTAACAAATTCAGATATTTATGGACTTGTCCTGATCTAGACTTCAAACCAACTACTTGAGCCAAGCGCTGGTCATAACACTCGATGAAAGCCTTTGTCCTCTAGCCCTCTTGATCAACACTGCTGACGATAAACTTGAAGAAACCAAATCACAGGAATTTCACACATAGTCCCTTTTCTCTCCAAACACGAAAATGGAAAAGCGCTAACTTTTGGACTGCCATGACTTTGGAAGTCCCTCAAAACGTTTATATGTATAGTTTATAAAGACCCAATCTTTGTTGTTGGCCTGGTCTTTCGTTGACTCAACTTGTTTAACTGTCGTGGCTGAAATAAACAATACATCTGACTTTAAGATCTCTTTAAAATTCATAAATATGAGAGGAACTTCAAACATAATAAAATCAGTTTAAATTTTCCAACAGATTTTACAAACACACACACCAAATCTGTAACTGGACTACACTGGTGTATGTTTTTGTGGCAATACTAGCAGATTTTCAGTGTGTTAGTGTACACTGGTGTATGTTTTTGTGACAATACTAACAGATTTTCAATGTTTTAGAAATACAAATGACCAAATGCAATGGAATTTTCAAAATTCAAAGTATTTAACATTAATTGTGACTGGCTCCCAGTGGTTTTAGAAGAGAGATTAAGGTATTGGAAGACAACATGCATCAGGATACTCACGCCACTTCAGGTCTACATCAGGGAACTCGTCAAAATTGGATGTGTCATCAATACTTTTAATGTCTACTGGAATGGCAGCCGGGCGGTCTCTACACACAGAACATAAAATACATAAAATATTGTCAAACATGCAGCACGATCTTGTAGTTCAATATCATGAATAAAACCTTAAGTGGAGAATCTTGTTCTCCAAACTTAAAACTATAGCAAATGGAACAGAGATTAAGTTGACAAAATATCACACAGTAGACATGTGACCTAGTCACATTATATTGACACTAGGCCAACCAGCTCTGGAACCTTCCTTTTGTGCTGAGCTTGTTGCACAAGGAACATATACCAGTGCAATTTTTAAATGACTCTGGTATATTTGAATTGCACAGACCACCTCCTGGTTATCCTATTAACACTTGTTTTGTGATATATTGCAGGCAATAGATGCAATATTAGTGTGTACCATTAGAAAACAATTTCACAGGTACTGTGTCGCATATGACTACTTCTATTTAAAACATCATTATGTTTTTCCTCTACATATTTTTTTATTTAGATATTCCCTACCTTTTGTGCTAAAATACTAAATGAAATAATTCAAGACATTTCCTGGTGCGAATACTAGTCATGATACAAATAACATACACATAAACACTAGAAACTGTTGCCAAATTTAACTGAAAGAAAACAAGTTTGGATTTTAATTTCTCAGTTTTATGTGTAAAAATGAGGTGGATGAAGATTTTACCTGACATGTTCCCAGTCACAGCCCTTAAAGAACTGTTGGGACTGGATTTGTTCTCGTGAATTCAACCGATGCTCCTGATCACAACATAGCCTACAACACAAAACAATCATGCCAGGTTAATTTCTTTAAACCCTTTACCTCATGAATATTCATCTACATATTTATGACCTGATAAATATAAATACACTGGAAGGAGCTGTCTACTTTGTAAATGCATCAAAACGAATCTATATATGGCAAAAGGTTTACCTTTACCAAACAGAACCTATCAAGAAATTTATTCAGAAGAACAGTAAAGTCATTTTGTAAAACTGAGTTCGATTGAAAACTGCTTCCAGTCTGATCAAACTTAACAAAGATTTACCATCAAGTAGAAGTGCCGTGCCTGTTTGGTACAGGTTAGTTTTGTTTAAGATCTCCTCTGATGTTTCAGCCTCGCCCTTGATTAAGTACCATCCTAGGATCCTTATTGAAAAATTATATGTAAAGCTTGCTACCTATTTATTTATTTTTTTTTAATTTCACTAGATAAACTGTCTGACGTAATCTCATTTTTATTGTGGCAGTCCTCTGTCTCAAAGTTCTTAGATGAGTAACCATTATTGACTTTAGATCAAGAAAAGGGACTAGTCTTATTTATAAAAATACTTTTCCCACTGAGATTTGATGTACATGTGCTTCGATATGAACTTACTTTTGGATGAGATCTTTGGCTTCATTGGATATGGGACTCTCCGGGGGGAATATGAGGGTCTCTCTCCAGTTCATCACCTTCCTGTATGTGTCCTGAGGGTTTTCAGAGCAAAATGGAGGGTAGCCTGAAACATCCACCAGAAAACTGTCTCAGAAACAGTTGTATCTCATAAATCTCAAGTAAGTAATCATCAATATTTGCCTGTATTGTGAAAATGAAATGTCTTATTCCACATTTACAGTTACAGAATACTTTCATACAATTTGAAGTGAATCATGAGCCTCATTCTTGTTCTTCCTCTCTTCTAATCTTCTTTCTTTTTTTTTTCAAATTTACCACCACACTGACAGTATTTAAGTCATACAGCAATGTCCAGCTTTGTGTAGGTGGAGGTAGGTCATCATGGAAATAATGTACATTTATTTATATAGAGAGGACACCTGGGTGGAACCACTAACCTACCATAAGCCAACAGGAAAGCTTCCTAACCTCCCACCAATATGATTTCAGTCATTTGCGATATCATGCAGTAGACAAGCGACATAATTCCATACCTAGTCACAAAATCTTGACACCAGGCCAATCTACCCTTATGCACTAAGCCTCAAGCACGGGGAGTGATACCTGTGGAAGTATTAACATGTACATACCTATCAACATCTCGTACATGATGACGCCAAGTGACCACCAATCACAGGAGCTGGAGTAACCGGTTTGCATAAACACTTCAGGGGCTATATAGTCCGGCGTCCCCACAGTTGAGTAGGCCTGCAAATAAACATGTAGACTTTGTCACACTGTTAATATTAAACAGTCATATAGGTCTATATACATCACACATGGGTAAGTCATAAATGATTTTGATAATGATTTGGAAAAAAAAGAGAAAGAAAGATCGTGTGTTTTCGGGAAATGCAGGGAACTAATATCTACGATAATCTTATCATAATAAAGCAGAAATATTTTCTATAAACAAGAACTGATTTTTGACTTCAAGTAAAAATTTAACTTTAGATATTCAGACAATAAGTTAAATTCAGGTCAACCTACCAATGCTCTTCTCATTCGCTTCCAACTTTCCATCCTCTTCTTAGAATCCATAGGATTTAAATCTGAAATGGATGTCACTCATTGGTTACTTCAGATAAACATACAAGATAATTACAGTTTTAACATAGCAATGAATGCAGAGAAAATATACTCAAACATGTCATAAATAGCCATGCAAGAGGTTCAGAGACTGCAGCTGTTTAGGTCATTGTTTAATATGGGTCAAATCAATCATTAACAAGTAACTGGTGTTGTATGCAACACATAAAGTACCATACCGGCTCCACCTTGACTCAATATGGTAATCAATCCCATTTTTTGCCATATTTTCACTATTTCCGTTACCATAGCAACCACAATTTTAGTCGAAGAACAAAAATAAAATGACTTGCATAATCTACACATTGCCATCTAGTCATATAGCAAGTTTCATCAAGTTAGCTTGCTTAGTTATCGCGGGGTCCCATTTTTGCCATATTTTCACTATTTCCATTACCATAGCAACCACAATTTTAGTCGAAGAACAAAAATAAAATGAAGTGCATAATCTACACATTGCCATTAGTCATATACAAGTTTCATCAAGTTAGCTTGCTTAGTTATCGCGGGATCCCATTTTTGCCATATTTTCACTATTTCCATTACCATAGCAACCACAATTTTAGTCGAAGAACAAAAATAAAATGATGTGCATAATTTACACATTGCCATCTAGTCATATACCAAGTTTCATCAAGTTAGCTTGCTTAGTTATTAAGTTATCGCGGGATCCAGATTTGAGCGGACAGACGGACAGACGGACGGACAGACAGACGGAGGGCAAACCTATAGTCCCCTCCGGTGTAAACAGCGGTAGGGGACTAATTATATACATGTTTCTTTAGGCATCTAAAAGATGATTGCATTATGTAACCCTTAACCCTTTCCCTCATAGAGGATACAATGAAAAGACCTATGCGAACAGCATAAAACCAGATCAGCCTGCGAGTAAGTGGTCTGGTAATGAGGATTTTACTATTAAATTTGGTACGGTTTAACTGTGGTTTTCTGCAGATCAGGCTTTATGTGGTACCTATTAAGTGCGTCAAAATGAGTCTATATGAGGGAAAGGGTTAAACCCTTAAGTATGTGTCACTGTAGAATAAAACATGCCTTCTTTTTATTAGAAACCAGAAAATCATAATAACTAGAACTATCACTATAGGTGATTAATATCTCCACTTCCCATCTTGTGTTCGTGTGAATGTGAGTGTAGGACAAGGCAGGATGTGGCGAGCATTATTCCTATAAAAAGAGGATATAAATGCTGACATTCTCAGATTTCAAACATTTAAGATCTATTTTCTACAGGTGTAAACTTGGTAAGACACTATTAATCAATAAAACCATTCTTGAGCACTTTGATTTTAACCCTTTCCCTCATAGAGGACACCATGAAAAGACCTATGCGAACAACATAAAACTCGCAGGCTGATCTGGTTTTATGTTGTTCGCTGCTCCTCAGTGGTCTGGAAATGAGGATTTTGTAATTAAATTTGGTAAGGTTTAACTGTGGTTTTCTGCAGATCAGGCTTTATGTGGTACCTATTGAGTGCGTCAAAATGAGTCTATATGAGGGAAAGGGTTAATAAGGCTAGAACAGTAATGGAATACAGCTTGAAATTGTAATTTTGTTTCATAAGTGATAGTATTTTTTAGAACCAATAATTGACATCTAATCTATTTGGTGAATACAGAGCAAAGAATAGTTTAACATTTCTGGAATTACTTACTAAAATCACCAGTTTTGCCGTGTGAGAGATCTTTGTAGAATTCTGTCCTATGTGACTTCTTCAAACCAGTACACAGACCAAAGTCTGATAATTTGATATGTCCCTGAAACAAATCAATATAGAAATATTTGTACATGTACTAACAGCACTGAATGTCTGAAGATTTTAAAAAAAAAAAAAGAGCACACACTATTATAATTTAAATTCCAAATTCCTGCACGTCTTGCCAGTATATTCAGTATGCAGAGTGTGGGCAGTAAATGGAAGAAAAAGATTAACACATGCAAACCCTATTGATAATATAACTTCTGACAAATGAGGGTCCTTTTAATTCCAATCAGTGATTGCCTGGACAAGGAGAAAGACAAAAGGGTTGATAAAGCATGATAATGACATCATACAGAAAATTACAATAGTCTGAGGAGAGAACAAAGTCTATTCCCAGACTCAGTGCATGTTTTAGAGTAAAAAGAATACTCTATAATATCTATAATATCAAGCTTTGCAATAATATGAGTGCTTCATTTTCCCCTATCAATCCTTTGATTATTGAAGTTTTACTATATTTATATCTTTTACTCTTTTTCTTTTTATATTCTGAATACATACAATAATGAATATGTTAACATAATGGCATCACTGGCAACTACTCACCCTTGCATCTAACAATAAGTTATCAGGCTTGATGTCCCTGTGGATAAAGCCTAGATTGTGTATAGAGTCAATGGCTAGAATAGACTCTGCTATATAGAACTGGGTCTGTTCTTCCGTCAGTGTGTCTTTCTTCATGAGCAATGTCATCATATCACCTGCATCACAAAACATCACAATGTCATGGTCTTTCAAGGACTAATCAATGTATTACATTAAGAAACACTACAGCTATCACTAAAGGTCATAAAATCACTTTCTAAAATAGAGATTTTCCGCATCATCTAACTTATTGGGATCAAACTCACCAAAACAATCATCATCGAGTCTTTATGAAAATTTGACATAAAAACCATTGAAGTTACCAATTAATAAAACACTAGAGCTACCACAAACCCAGTGAGGGTCAAGGTAAGGGACCCGTGATACATACCGCCAGGTAAGAACTCCATAATGAGGTACAGGTTGATGGCATCCTGGAAGGAATAGTACATTTTGACCACCCACATGTGGTCCGCCTCCACCAGAACGTCTCGCTCGGCTCGCACGTGTGCCACCTGGTAGAACAGACAAGCAACAGCATCATAGCTGAGCAATATTTTAGTCTACAAGATCTGAGAAATCAAGATATGTATGCTTCATCATAAAAATACCCAACTTCAATTTTCGACTACTTTTGGACCTTTCCATATAATGCAATCTTTTGCTAAGGATTTACTCTTACTTACTCACAAACAGTTTCACAAACCCAGTCACTGTTTAATGTAAACCAGGCAAAGCTATTATTCACTTAATATCCAGCTACAGCTACTGGATCACCACATAATTTGATTTGCTTATTTCAATAAATATTGAAAAAGTCTAGGAATCATCTTTATCAAATCACTAACTTTGTACAAAGATAAACTACATGAATATTATTCGACTGTGAATGGAATATAGAATATAAAATAAAAAATTCAACACTGATGTTAATGTGGATAAGTTACCTGCTCCTTCTCCAGCATGTCTGCCTTGCGGAGTATTTTCATGGCGTATATATGACCAGTGTCTCGCTTCTGGACCAACCGAACCTAAAAATAGAAACAGCGACTCATGACCACACTGTCACACTTAACTCTTCTATACCTTACACAGTGGGACCCCTCTTGAATAAAAGACCAAATCTCGAGTACTACTAACAGCCACCTGCAATTAAAGGTCAGTTATTAAACCCCTTAAATATGCCCTTCTTTATTAAAACCCCACTTAATTGAGGACATTTGTTTGAACTAATACAGAATATAGATTCAGCTGAAGGACTCAGTATAAACTCAAGCTATCACGGGTAATAAATACCACAGCTTAATACCTTGACTCAACTTGGCCAGATGATAATGAGTCTGTAATAAGGACAGGACTGAGCAAGATTCAACTGGACATGACTGCCAGTATGATTCCTAGATATAACTTGAGAAGCAGGGGTATAAATATCTGACTGAACAATTCCATGTATGAAACACCAACATTATAAAACCATCAAAAACCAGAACACAATGGGAGGAAATATTAATGGCTATGCAATTCACAAGCCTAAAAGCTACCATTGTCACAATCTGTGCACTCAATCATTTCCAGACAAGTTATAACCACAAAGCTCCTTCTACTGCCAGAGTTATTGTCATAATGTTTAGACACAAAACTTATCCATCTGTCAGACAGAAGCCATTCAGAGGCTCAGATTTCTATTTCTTTCCAATAAAACTGTTGCAAAATGACAGATTTTCATACAACCTGCTGTATTTCTTATTTCACTTTGTTAGAATTCATGCATCAACATAAGGAGTAAACAATGACAGAAGGACAGGAATAAATGAACAAGATACCTGGCAATAAGCATAAATTCCACAATGGCAGACTAGTTATTATTACCAATTATCATGGGACATTTAAAAACAGAATTACAAATTTTGTATTGTTCAAATTCAGTGCAATCTGAAAGACTACAAAGATCACTTTGAAAAGTAGTAATATAGTTCATAAATCAATAAACATCAATGTGTTCTTCATCAATCTTAAGTGATATTTCTTAAAGTCTGAACCATTACTATAAGAACCAAGGGAAGTAACTGCTCACAACCTACAACTAGCATTACATAAGAGTTATCTTTCTTGAGAACACCTATATGTCATCCAAACTATTGATCGACCAAAGTAAAACAAAAATCATTGCGGAGGCTGCAGTATCATGGCTTCTGTATGAATAATGAATGATGCAAGTAACTCTAAATCTCCTATCCATGTCAAAATAATTGCCAATGCAACCATAAAATAAAATCAGTCCAAATTTCTCAAGAAATTCAGGCTAAAGCTCACATACCATGCTCAAATCCCTATTGAAAAGAACTTGCAGTGTGATTAAGTTTCACACTTTGGTGTGCTCAAAGATTACAGTGCAGGTCCATTACAAGGCTGCACTATTTACAGTATAGTTTTATATTGGACCACTCCATAGCTACCGATATATAAGTAAATAAATGAAAGCTCTGGGGGGTCCATGACTTGAACCATGATATCTTAGCATTTGTATCAAAACAAAGCATGTATGAATACATCAGCACAAAAAGCTAACACTGCAAAACCCGATTAGATGGAGAATGTCTGGCTGATTTAGCTTGACTATAGATCTGACTTGAATCCCCCCAACCATACTTAGTGTTAAGTAATACTTAAATACTTAGGGGGCGAAATTCATCATTCTTGTTTCTCAACATATATCTTTTCTTTTTTTTTAACAAATTAATGTAAATTACAACAACAACAATTTATATGTCAACTCAGTCATGTACATGAATATTTTGTTAAACGATAGTATTATGCATTATTCCTACCCAATTTAAAGTAAACAAATCCAATTGGAGTAAATGTTACAAACAGAAAGTTGGCCATGTCAACAAATGCACTTTTACAGCTCTAAATACCCTCCTCTTTCATCATTATCTACATACCCAACAATCCTGCAATTTTCTCTGATTCACATAAAGGCCTATAACAACAGCCTGTTTGCTAGAAAATGACTAACTCCCTGCAGTATGGCATCATCTCAATGCACAGAACAGTCCTAAATAAAGCCCAGCCTGAACATAAATCAGACTCTCCTCCGACTCAACATGCATAATCTGTCAACATAGAGTGAGTAATGGGCATGAAATAGCCAGAAAAAATAGTTTTTTTATAAATCTTTGCAATACAATGATCCATTATTTAGACAATATTACATGATGTGATTTTTGCTGAAAAATACACACACACACATTCAAACACATTGAGAAGTTCCTCATGACACTTAAAAGGAATATCTCTCCATCTTCACACATCCCCAAACTCATCTTCCAGGTCAATATTAACAATGATCACTTCACAATACACAGTATGCTAGGAAAAACCCATTAAGAATCAAAACATGCTATGCGACTTAATTGTGTAATATTGTCAGCACGTACAAGGCAAACCAGAAAAAAAAAGCTGCTAAGAATGCACATCTGACTATTCAGGAAATATTTTACTAATGTGAAGAATAGTAACTTAAAATTTTAAATACAATGCAAAATTTTAACTCAATTTTCTAAGCTAAAAATGGTCAAAATTATAAAGAAGAAAAAAAAAATCAGAGATTGTCGGTATCAAACATAAGTGACGATTCCATGAACATTTTAATTAAGTTTTGAATCCATCAGCATATACTGAGACATAAAAACAAGCCATTCTGACAAGAGTTACAGAACTTGACTGTCTTACATCCTGAACAGATTCCACTGATAAATCTTATATAAAAGGTGGGCATTCTACAAAGTAGGCATATTTCTAACTATAACTAGAGACCAAACCAACTGGTTGTGACCAGAACCTTCGAAATATCCTCACCTGTTCAGTATTTGAGCTCCCATGATTCATTTTTCCGACACAACCACAGAATGTGAAGATGACAGGACTATGCTTAAGCCTCCATTAGAACAGATCAATGGTTCTTATGTCCCGTACATAGATTTGTTGCGACAGGTTGAAATATACAAGAAGCCTACATTTTGGACTAGCAGCATAAGCCCCCAGGTTGTGGTCAATAAAGCTTCTCATGTTGCGGAATGTTGAGACAGAGATCGCTCAACAATTCCAAAAAAAAATGTCCATAAGAAGGATAGTGTGGGTGAGAAGTGGCGAACATTTCTGATTGGATACTTTTTGTGCCCTGGGGAAATATCAGGCACACAAAGACAGAACACTAACTAGTTAATGTCTTTCCATGATCTAATTAATCAATCTGTATGTTGTATCTTCATTTATCTGTCTTCTAATGCCATTGCTAAATTGATATAACGGATACACCATTCTTAATGCAGACACTAATGTAAAGATTACCTGAAAGAAATCTATATATTCTATTTCATATCCAAGCTACTATTTTCCAGTCATTGTGTGACTGTCCACAACAGGATAATGGCATGGTATCATATCCTCTCAAAACCTGAGTGTTATAGTCAAGGAAGGTACGCAGTTTCCAACCCTGTACCAGTCTGACCACTGTAAGACCTCTAAGGATCTAGACCAGTCAGTCTCAACAGGATTTACATTTACAGCAACACCATTTCGTCTGAAGAGAGCCAAAGACCTATAATAATGCTTAACCCTTTCCCTCATAGAGGACACCATGAAAAGACCTATGGGAACAGCATAAAACCAGATCAGCCTGCGAGTAACTTGCAGGCTGATCAGGTTTTATGCTGTTCGCTGCTCCTCAGTGGTCTGGAAATGAGGATTTTGTAAATAAATTTGGTAAGGTTTAACTGTGGTTTTCTGCAGATCAGGCTTTATGTGATACCTATTGAGTGCGTCGAAATGAGTCTATATGAGGGAAAGGGTTAATAGGTCCTTTGAGAGAGCTAATGAGAAGCAAATAGTATACCAAGCTGATCTGGCTTTATATTGGTCAAGAAGGTCAAAATAGCCTCATGCAGACTGATGGGACCTGGGGCCCGTTTCACTAACCTTCATACAAAATAGCTCTTCATATACGTAAATTTAGAGGTGTAAAATAGTATTATTATTGAGATTACTTTAACAAGAGTGTTCTTTGGAGCATGACTGTATCAACTGCAGAAAAAATGTGATGGACAAGCAGACAGATGACAAGAAATTGATCCCTATTTGTCATCTCTGCCCACAGCAGGTGATACAAAAATAATAATTTTGAATTTGTATAATGCAATGAAATGGGACATCTTTCACACACCTGGTCACATTATCTTGACACTGGGCCAACCATTCCTGGAACTACCGTTAGTGAACTTCTGAGTCTGATGGGTCAAGAACTTGGTATCACACCCACAACCTTCACATTCAAGGCATGGATTCAATAACTAGGACACCAAGTCAATCTTCATGTAAGAAATCAATATGCTGTAAAAACCAACACATACTACTGCTATTTCCGGAATATCCTTGAGCCTTTTTATTTCAGGTAAGCCCTGTTGGTCTAATGCTGTATCCATTGTTACAATGGATCATGCATAATGAATAACAATTACAGCGCAGCAAAACTTCCTGCTCTTGAATGCTACTATCATATTTCATCTCCAGTGGCAATATCATCAAATACATAAAGCCCAAACATTAATAACAATCATGGCCTTTTAACCCTTTCCCTCATATAGACTCATTTTGACGCACTCAATAGGTACCACATAAAGCCTGACTGCAGAAAACCACAGTTTAACCTTACCAAATTTAAAAACCGGAATTAAACCTGATCAGGATCTGGTTTTATATTGTTCGCATAGGTCTTTTCATGGTTTCCTCTGTGAGGGAAAGGGTTAAACCTTCTCTTTTAAAAAAAACAACAATACTACCAATAATCTCCCAGACAGATTCACCTTTCTGGTCTTTGAGAAAACTTAACAGCAAAATATTATCACAATTATGGACTATAATAGAAACAGGCCATTTGCTCCAATAACTGTTTATATCATAATAGGCTTTTTATCCTTTATTTACTTACTGAATGTGTACAAACTTCAAAAACATACAAACCCATTGTACTGGATGAGATTAAACCTGTTTCAATTTTATGGTAGCAAACTCCATTAAGTACCCATGCAAATTCACCTGGTTAGAGAGCTCAGCCTATTTTAGAGTCATTTAGGAACCAAATACACCTGTAATCAAAGGAACTATAGAACAAACATTCTTTTGAAAAATCAACGTAATCAAATATCAAACGTTGACTTAACTGATACCAAATTCAGTCGTGTTTACAGAACACTACTGGCGCATTCAAACAACCATATTAAGATCCATAATTTCCTCTTTTAAGACATAATCATTATTCTCAATGGACAAAAAAATGAGTTTCTCCTAAACAACACCCTTTTAAATCCTCAGAAACTCTGACCCCTTTTTATGTCTATTTGTTCCTTCTTCCTTATACACAGTTTGAACTTTCCAAACATATTTTACCTGGTAATTATCAGATCGTGACCTGTCTACTGGGACTATATAACCCATGTCTAGTTTTTTTTATAATTTAAGCCTTTACATCATGAATATTAATGAGGAAATTTATGACTTGATGAAAATAATTCACTGAACCACCGAATGTATTTTCCTTTAGCCATGCTGACTTAATGCAGAATCTGAGCAACAATTCTGTATGAGCTCCTTCCAGAAGATGTCTGGTCAGGGTCTGCTCTGTTTGCCATGGTGTCAAAATGTATCTACATAAGGTAACAGGTTAAACTCATTCTTGTAATCTCAATCTCATCAAATTTTGGGAAAACATTTTTTCTAATTTTTGTCTCAATGTTTCCTAGGTTGGACCAGTACTTTGTACCAGCAGAGACTGATCTTCCAATTTTTGGATTAAAAAATCATGGTTAACAATCATACAGACATATATGATGAAGGTTTTCTATAGACACCAGTCATTCCTTTGCCTTCATTATCAATCAGTCATGAAAACAATTTGTCAAGACTCTAACCAAATTAAGGTTGTTGTTATATAGGATGGATGGAGTTGTGCAAAAATATGTTCATATAGGTACTTGTGATGGAACTGATATAATTCTGAATCAGGACTTTAATCAACTTAACAGAGATTCTCAAGGTTGTTTAATGAAAAAAGTCCCTTGCTTTACAATGTTTACCCACCCTCTATATAACTTAGTCATACTCTGGAAGCAAATCAAACAAAGAATATGATGAAAAAGAAAATCCCCTATATGAAAAGTCTTCAAACAGGTTGGATTATACATGAGGTTTATAAGCACCGATGGTACAATGGCCTGGCTCCAACATGAAACCTAGAGGGTCTTTCAATCTGTGACACCCTCCATGGCCCAAGTCCAGGATCAGAATATATGTAAGTAACCTACTGGAGACTTGAACAGGTATCAGTTATTTTTTCTAGATCTGGATTTTTTTTTCTTCTATCTCTTACATAAACCTATTTATCACAATAAAGGTAACAAAAGAAGAATGAAAAATATGTGCGACCCCTCTTGTCTCTGGGTCTTAATTTCTTGCAGGTTGATCAGGTTTTTAATAGATGGCTTTCAATCTGATCTGTGTTTCTGATGGTTTAACATGGCAGCTGAATGTTGAGGGTTTCACACTAGTCATTTATCATCAACATCCCTGGTACAGATGGTACATTAGGTGAAACATTTCTTAGTTATTAACTGCTAATAAGTCCCATCTCCAGAACACTTGATGCATATCTGAAGTAGGTTACATAACTGACAGCTTCCTCAGCCAGCCAGACAGACTGTTCACCAAGAACCTTGCAACAAGCAAACATTTTCATATCTCAAAAAAACCACAGAAATATGCTCATATCAATAGCACTGATACTGGAATATTTAAACCTGGCTGCCTGATAAACTTGTGTCTGTACACTTCTGCAGGAGTTTCTAAACCATTTCTTCAAAGAGACCTGAGTGTCTTTGCATAATAAACCGCACAAATCATGAGGGAACAACCAGCCCGCCTGACAGGGAACATTTAAACCATTTACCTCATGAATATTCATGTATAAATTTATGGCTTTATGAATATTAATCTACAAAACTTTAAATGGTATACCAGAAACAAACAATAGCTTTTTCTTTGCCACGCAGACTGTAGAATATGGGATACAATTTTATATGAGCAAACAGAGAAGACCCTGATCAGACAGATCCTGCAAGTAGCTGTCTGATCTGGCTATGGTCTGTTTCCCAATGCAATAAAATTATCACTTTCAGAGTTCTTTGTTACAACAGTCAATAACTTCTGAGTGTGTGTGCAGTGTCTTGTGATATCAGGCTCATGCAAAACCATTTTAGGATAGCAAACTTGGACTCCAAGTAAATAGTTTTAGGTTTAAAATGTACTACATTTTGGACAGTTTGTTTACTTTACTGCGCAATAAGGTAATTGCATTTCATGATGAGGAAATTAATCTTAAAAAAACCAAACATGGAGCATGAAGTCGTTAAAAATCTGATTTTCAAGGCCTTAATATTAACCTCACCACCATAGCCTTGACTGCTTCCTTCATATTCTAGTCTATCCCCTTACTTCATGAATATTCATGTACAAATTCATGACTTGATGAATATTAATCTACTGAACTTTAAACCAGTTGGTCTCTGACCTCTGAATCTAATGGTCCTTTTTAAGACCAACTCCCTTCCTATTGTCACTAGGGATGACAACAATTCAGACTGAATTAGCCAAGTTGTCATTCCCGTTATTGAAATTTTTACTAAGTACCTACCTCATAACACAAATCATTGGGTTTTACAAAATTTGACCTTTTTCGGCTATCTATCTTCAAGGAGTCACACTCCAGGGTCTGTACATAATGCCACATAGGCGCGTACGGACCCTCACATTAAAACAACAACTTAACTTTAAACAGAATTTTTCTTTGCCATGCAGACTAGCTACAATTTTGTATGGATTTAAAGCGCAGAATCTGACGCGCGCGTGCGCGTGTGTGCATACCTAAAGGTATGTTGAGACACTAATATCAGTGTGCATGAGGATGTTTACAATAAGGTTTGCATGCATGGGTGGGAAGAAGGAGTCAGCATTCAGCTATATTAAAAACATTGTACATTTGTATATACAGCTGTATCACAACCTGTTTGTACCTTTTGTTGTTACTTACAACTTTATTCATGACTACTTGCTACTATAATATACTTTCATATTCATCAAAAGCATAGAGCGAGAAAACTACCTTTAAGTCATATCTCACCAAAATCTGGTAAGACATCCTACACACAATAAAAACTTTGGTCGACTTAACTTCTATCAATTTTACATTATTATCGTTACTTAGTCTTACTAAGAATAACATAATCAAATTAGCACCCATAAAACCCCTTTTTGAATTTGTGGCTCCAATTTTCAACCCATCAGAACTGGTTCCCTCTAGTATGTAACTCTTATGAGACCAGAAACCCACTCACCATGCAACCTCCCAACAGATCAATAGCAGAATATTGGTATGAACTCCCAACAAATAAGTTCACATGCAACAGACATTTATCACAAGTTTCCCATTGAGAAAACCTGCACTTTGAAAAATGCTTGAAAACATCCGCAACACGTTCTTGACAATGTATGGCAAGGGCTGATATTGGATTTCTGAGTCCCTCGGATTGTTCTGTGTGGCCTTTTAGGTATCAGTTTCATTTTCAAAGAAATTAAATGTTGATTCTGACATAATTGGATTGCAGTTTCCGAGACAACATCAATCGAATTTACACCAGCTGATTCAATTATGCAAAATTAATGCACATAATTACTCCAAAATGTGTGAAGCTATACACCCTCATTGTAGTATGTGTTCTCCGAGATTATTGTGTTAATGGATTCCCTGTACCAAAGGACTTATTGGCAACTTATGGCAATGTTTCATTAAATCTAAGCCCTGCTTCTGCCTCTATCTTTCTATTTTGAAACACTAAAGTATTATAGCAGGTTCATGAAGAATCATAAATGAATATGGTTCACAAAGTTAAGAAATGGCAAAATAATTATAAAGAATGACCTTGACCTGATGCTGTCCCTGGTTAAACCCTTTCCCTCATAGAGGAAACCATGAAAAGACCTATGCGAACAGCATAAAACCAGATCAGCCTGCGAGTAACTCGCAGGCTGATCAGGTTTTATGCTGTTCGCTGCTCCTCAGTGGTCTGGAAATGATGATTTTGTAAATAAATTTGGTAAGGTTTAACTGTGGTTTTCTGCAGATCAGGCTTTATGTGGTACCTATTGAGTGCGTCAAAATGAGTCTATATGAGGGAAAGGGTTAAATCTTGTAACAAATTGTTAAACAGGTTGACACCTCTCACTTCTAATAACCACAGTATCTGCATGTCTGGATACATTTCCTAATTTGCAAAGTCAAAGTGGAGTATAACAACTATAGGACTAAAATAGAGTTACACAGAGCAGTAAATTACCACTGTTCTGCCATATCATAATGGGACAATATCATATAAGCCCAGAGAAACAAACCCTGTCAAAAAATAGACTAGAACTATCAGTAAAGGCAATTAATACCCCCACATCCAACCATGTCATCATGTAATTGGAATGCAGGACAAGACACCATGAGCATGCTTCCTATATCACCAAAGTGGATGTATAATTAACAAGTCAAAGCACAATCTAAAAATATATAGTTATTCATTTTCAGATGTTCTTTCTAAAATAGGAATTTAAAATAAAAGAAAGCATAAAAACAAGACTTTTATTAAAAACAGAAAGACCAAGGATGTTTATAACCAACAAGCCCAGACTCTCACTGTGACAAAAGTGCTGAATGCAAAATGATCGCATGAACAAACTGAACAGATGTATTTCTCAGTGCACATGTAAAATATTGCAACTTATTACATATCTAACATTGTTCATTCTGCGGACATGTCCCAGTTTCCAGACAATGTCCTTATTCAACTACAACATGCACTAGCAACCAGGCTATAACCAGATGCTTCCAGTCGTTGCCCCTCTCCCTGGACGTCAACAGAGGAAACAATAAGGTTGCCATGATTACATCAGTTGCATATTCTGCCATGCAAGCAGCACCTGTATGATCAACAACAATAGCATTCTCAGGTTTCTTTCCTCATTAAATCAGCTCATGCAAGGGGGAAAAAAATTTAATCCTATTTCTTTTTCCTTTCATTTAAATCATCGAATAACCATGCACATTACTGTATTCCTTCACCTAATATTATAGACTTGATTTTGACTCATTCATGCAAAAAGGGCAGACCAGGAGCTGACTGAGCAGGTTCTCTTCTGCTTGCTCGTACAAAATCACACATTTTGTTTAGGAAAGAAATTTTTTTTTATTGTTTCATGTTTTGTAAATTAATATTCATTAAGTCATAAATTTGAACATGAATATTCATGAGGTAAAGGTTTAGGGAAGATTAAAAGCAAAATTCACTATTACAAAAATGATCTGAAAATGAAAAATCTGATTGTTATTACATAATTCTTTGTAAGTACTAAATATATTATTATTATTATTATTTATTATTATTATCATTATTAAGAAGAACTAAAGGGAACATTCACTGTTCAACTTTCAATTAAATGAGAAAAAAATATGCAAGAAAACTGAACATTAAAAAAATATGAAGTCAGTTTAAATTGCAGTACCATCAGATAATGCAAGGATTCCAATTAGCTTAACTTCAGACAAACTGGAGCCCTTCTTAATTAGGGGTGTTTAAAGAAACAATTGCTTTTGCATGAGTCAATGTCATGCAGTCCATTTCCCCCCATTGAAGACAATATCTGAGTAGTAAACCCTTGTGTATAGCTAGAAAAAATAATGATGAAAATCTAAGTCACCGCTAATTCTATGCATAAATTAAACCCCATATATCACTTCCATGACACAATGTTCTGCAGGCAACTCTTGTTTCCACCAGATCTTGCAACCTGTCATCATAGGGACCATTAACTTAATACAGCCCAGCAGATTAGATCATAAAACGTCAAACGGAAATAAATTTGAGATAAATGTTTGCCAGGCTGGTTTTCACATGTTCAATAATGGGCGACCTGCTGATGTCAACCTGCCATCTTTCCTTGCTCATTGCAGCCAATAATGCTTTACATGCATGCAGATGTATGTATTGCAGAAAATCAAGGACAGAATTTTTTTTTAGTCCACATCTTATTGCGTAATCAATGTTTACCACCAACCTGGACTGGGAAGAAACAGGAAAGCCTGCATGATATTTTTTTCCCCAGATCTATTTCTAATATAGCAAGAGCCTTACTTGACAGTTGTCACAGAGTAACAGTAAGAAAAGAATAAGTCTCAAGGGTCTCAAATAAAAAAAAACAACAACAAAGATTTATTCACAGATTTTTCTAAAGGAACTAGGCAGCTGGTGAACCTATTAGTTACCTACAAGTTGCTGGCTATTTTCATGAAAGATTTCAAAATTATTCTGAAATACTTGTGTATTCAACAATGGCTGCCTGTGATTCTAAGTAAACTGTTGTCTGTTAGTATTGTTCTTCTTAAAGTGCACTTAATTTATATATGAAAAAAAACCCCAAAAAATAATAATAATAATAAAACAAGAGGGCCATGAAGGCCCTGAATCGATCACCTGATTATAAATGAGCAAAATATGTTGGATTTTTCATACTGACCTACTTTTTGACCCCACATGACCCAACTTCGAACTTGTCCAAGATTTTATGGAAACAGACATTCCGACCAAGTTTCATGAATATTGCCCCAAGAATGTGGCCTCTAGAATGTTAACAAGGTTTTTTAATAAGATATGAATATGACCTCATGGCATACTTTTTGACCCCACATGACCCAATTTCGAACTTGTCCAAGATTTTATGGAGACAAACATTCTGACTAAGTTTCATAAAGATTGGCCTAAAAATATGGCCTCTAGAGTGTTAACAAGCCAAAATGTTGATGATGCACGTCGTACAACGGATGTCAGACGATGGGGGATCACAAAAGCTCACTTTGAGCACGCTGTGCTCAGGTGAGCTAAAAAGTTAAATGATGCAAAACCAGGTTTTCAAGTGTTGCCTCAGGTATGCAAAATTATTTTTAGTAGCAGTGACCTTGACCTAAGTTACTTGAAAATAAATCTGGGAATGATCACCTGTCAATAATAGACAGTTTCAGCTGACCATTTGTGGTCCAACTTCACAGATGTTAACAAAGATTCTATTATTCCATTTCTTTACCATCACATATTTATGCTTTATTTGAATGCATTATTAACTACAGGATCTACTCAGCTTTTATTGACCCACTTTTTAGTATAAGGACCTTAGAAATCTCTTGTGACATCTCTTATTTATATGTCAGTCAGATATCATATATAAAAGGTACAGATAAAGATCGCATTTATAACTAGGGTAATATGACATATTTTACACAACAGATATAACCTACCATGTGATGTCACCATCAGTTGTATCTGTCTATATCTAGGTCACATGAGGGTCATGTGACAGCTCCAGGAAATTCACGCATGGATACTTATATTTTTTCATTTTATCACTAGAAAATATAGCATATTCACTGGCAGATTAGGCACACTTTTTTTCCAGACAGTTCAGGTTTATAGAGGGTGTGTGGAATATATATATTGCTTATCTTTGACATACTAAGAGCAAGGCCATCTGAACACTTCTCCTTTAAAATGTGTTTACTTGGGAATTTATGTGCTTGACCCTGACTTCATTTTAAAACAAATTGGGTGAAGGAAATAGGTAAAGGCAACAATATGAAGTTATGTTGGTGACACACTTAAGGAGATAAAGGATTACATAATACAGGGTGATGTAACTGCAATTATGTGACTAGCTACCTTCCAGCCTGACATACATCTAATCAAATTCTCCCTACTTGTCTATGCTGACCAATCGATACTAATTACATTTGACGTCTGCCTTCATATATATTAACACCTGGACCATCTCTTACAAAGTACAGTACACACTATCATGAATAAGCATTTTAACATATGCTTACACTGAATGGCGTCTACTTTCTGATAATTAGAAGCATACAGAAAAGTTAAACTTCATTCTCTCTCTTCATAAATATCTACAATGAATCCAGTACAATGTTAACCTGAAAAAGATGGGAAAATAACGAAAAATGTTTATATCTTTCTTTTTTTTTTCAATTTCAGTCTCTCATTATATCTAGAAAAAATCCCGATACAGTTAGTCAGAAGACATTATTTGCTTGATACTTGAACCATATAAAAAGATCATTGATCAATTGACACTGCACACTTACAGATCATCATGAGCCATGCACAGATACACAGAAGTGCCCTTTCCTAAAACAGAATTATGTGCAATGAATCATGCAAGCTGTAAATATACATGTCTTGCTGATTTAGTTGAATATGGTCCCAGTATTAAAAGGATATTAGGACAAAGATAACCAATGCAAGTAAGAATTTAAATGGCTGGTTATCAAACTTGTGTTACAACCAAGCAGTTAAGGTCTTCTACTACAAGTGCTGAAGTTATTTATTTAGTCAGGATGAATTTGAAAGACCCTAATTGTTGGGAACAGCAGCTTATATACAAAATATCCAACAAGCTCGTGATCCAACACAAAATGACGTCAAATTTCCAACTCATTGTTGGAAATCCAACAAGTTCTTGGATCAATACCTTTCAAATCAAAAAACAAAATTTTGTAAAATTTCTCAACTTACAATACTTAATACAAAGTTATTGATGACAACGATGATAAGCATCTATATAAATACATATATAAACTCTTCAGTCAGGAGATTAAAACCTAACATTATGAAATTCCCCATGTAAACAAATAGACAAATGGATGATGGATGTAACATGAAACTACACTATTCATTCTTTAATATATGTGTTTTAACAGAAGATAGGATATACAACAACTGTCAATTCCTAACAATTAAATATATAATTAAGGGTGAGTTACCCCACCCACTCTAACTTAATGTGAAGAATGCCACTTGTTACAATTTATGATTAGAATAATAAAATGAAATAATTTTACATCTGATACAGAAACTGAAGAAGACAGCAAACTGTAATATGTATGAAATGTCCATTTCATTACACTTGGCTAAGGTTAATTGAAAACAAGTTTGGCAAAGTTCAGGTCGAGTTTGTCAATAAACTTAAAATTCATTAATTCAAGGGCCATAACTCTTAGATTGTCTGGGGGTTCTGACTGGCAAAAGATCTTGGCAATACACGTTGTCACAAAGTTCAGTACAGATTGGTTCATGTTTCACTGAGTTACACACTGTATCAATTTTGCACATGGTCCATAACTCTAACTCTAGGTTCTGGATATTTATAATGCTAAGCCAATAATAAACACCCCAACCAAGTTTGGTAGAGATGGGCTCATTTCGTCACAGTTGGAAAGCCGGCCATCATAGTGGACATCGCCAGCAGGTGAATTCAATTTAATGTATGCCACTTTAATTCTGACTGACCAATTCATCTTTTTCTCTCTCTGATCTACCCAGATTATAAACTGAATAAATTTGCAGGCCATTTTCATACTAACCAGTATGAAATACATCTGTCTGGTCTGATGTTACACTTAAACATTTCTTAATACCCCTGGTTTCAATTCTTCAAACCCATTCCTTTTTCATAAAGTATTTAAGTATAAGATATGTTAATTACAGTATTACTTAAGCGTTAAGGATGGTGCAGTCTGGGTCAACAGCAGCGCACACCTTGATCAGCCCGCATGACAATGTCCTACAATAAATCATTATGCATCCTGCCTGTCACAGAGAAAAAGGTCATGTTCTGATTAAGCTCTGCAGATCTGACACCAATGTCTACACCCTTAAAAACAAACAAACTCTGCATTTCCTAATATGACAAGTAAATGAACTAAGTAAACAATCAGCCTGTTCTCCAGTAAGGCTTGTAATTTAGGGTTCCCTGAGCAAACACATTTATCACGAGGAAAACCCAGTCTTGAAAGGACAAGAAATATTGTTTTAAGAAAGTTAAATATCAGTGACTTGTCTTTTCTTGCCTTGACAGGATTATAAGCAGGAAATGGCTACTCAAAAGATCAACTTTTTTATAAAGCAATAAAATGGAGAAGGTTGTATGATGTCCTGTTTTAAAAAAGATACAGTGAATTAGAGGGGAAGAAGTTCTTATAATACAGCCATTACAGACCATCACTTAAATATTATTTGGTTTTACCAATGTCTTGTGTGGCATTACCTTAGCTGTCAAATGATGATAATAATTAGTAAAAGAAGCTACATTTGAATGAATGCCATGCACCCCCCCCCACCCCCCGCCCCCCCGAAGATGACCCGGGGGTCAATCAATTGTATATTTAAACTTCAGAAAAGCTCAAACTAAACAAAAACTAATAAAATCATATATATAACAAGGAAGAGCCTATCAGCAGATACATAAAAGAATACTGGGATTACATCATCAGACTGGTTCTAGACTTATGAAGCCAATCTGTTGAAGCTGAATCATTGATCCAGTCTAAACCTTGCTCAGCCCACAGACTGATTGTTTTATCTGTACTGGAGGCAAGAGCTTTATATAAACAATGGTTCGGCATCAGACGAAGCCATATACATAATCATTATGCTACCAGATGGATTGTTGCAGGTTTTAGGTCAAGGAATACTCTTTGATTCTTTAGGAAAGGAACAACAGATCATTAAAAAAAATCTTGAGATGTTTGTAAAACATATTGAAGGTTGACCACGAAACTATTCTAAGTACCTATAGAAATAGAAGAAAATGCCATATAGGCTACTGCATGACATTGACATTTGAATCTTAATCACTTAAGGGTCAATTAGACAAAGCTTTAATTAACATACCATTTTTAAGGGTTTAACATATGATCTTTTTCACTCTGACCTTCAAAATAGAGCACATATCTTAAAGAATTTGAAACCAAAGATTACATGAAGCTGCAAAAATGACCTGCTTTACATCATGTGGGTTAGTTGATGACCTTTGACCTTGATCTTGGAGACAGATACTTAAAAAACAACAAAAAAACAAAACAAAAAACAGTCAGTTTATTTTTATTATCATATTTTTTGTTCGTAATTTGAGAATTTGAGGTAAAACATTAACAGACTCTTTATTAGATCATATTTATCACTTTGACAAGTCTTGCTTTACATAGTGGTTGTGAATAAAATTGTGATCAAAGAGTCAATTTGATCTAAATTATCACTAGAGTAGGTAAGCAAGTCAGTCATATGATCTTGTGACTTGACCTTAGAGGTAGTGAGTGAGTCATTGACCAGAAAACTTTGTGCCATTCTAATGAGAAACTCTGACTTCCAGTGGGTCAATTTCAAAACACTAGTAATTATGCAAAGCTACAGAATTAACTGAAGTTGTTTCATATCACTTTGAATATAATTGTCTTATTGACCATTTTGAATTCAGTAATTACACAAACATGCAGTCTATCTGTAGATGAAATAGATGACACTTCTCTACACCCACACTAACTCCCTGGTAAATGTGTATTGTCTAATTGAAAAACAAAGATTTTTATGTGAGAAGAACTAAGTATTCAGAAAAATTGATACTTTCAAATGGTTCAACATGACATCTGACCACACCTCTCTTACATAAAAAGACTAACAAGGCCTTTATATGGTACCCACCTCACCAAACGCTCCCTTGCCGATCACTTTTAAAGGCTCAAAATCCTCCACACCCAGTCTAGACCTCTTGAGGCGCAGAAACTCTGTCTCCTTTACCGCATGTTGCTGGCGCTTCTCACTCTTCTAGAATAGAAAAAAACAAAACTGACTTTAAGTAAAACTACATTAATGTACTTGGCATGCTTAACTCCTGCAAAACATCATGTAAAAATTGTGAGATCCTTTAGAACCAAACAAAATTATAAAGAATCATTGTTATTTTTTATTTGATCAAAAGTAAAGGGGTAAGATGTCACACTACTGAATCAGTATTGTTTAATTCAAACAAACAATGATCATATACTGAACAAGTCTTTTTTTTTAGATTATGAGTTGGAAACACAAAGAAATGACCACTTCAAGACTGCATTTTTTCTCAACTCAAAACTTCGCAACAAAATCATCATATTTATCAACAAATGATTCTACAATTCAGACATTTTGTCTTTTTAAAAACAAGTAGTATGTAGTTTATATCATTCAAATTTGGAATTGTCCCTTAAGTGATGAATACCCCTGCTACACCATGACTCTATGCTACACCACCTTGAGACTATGCTACACCATCAAGACTCAATGCTACCTTGAGTCTATGCTACACCATCTTGACTATATGCTACATCATCTTGACTCTATGCTACACCATCATGAGTCTATGCTACACCATCCTGACCCTATGCTACATCACCTTCACTCTATGCTACATCATCATGAGACTATGCTACACCATACTGACCCTATGCTACATCACCTTGAGACTATGCTACGCCATCATGAGCCTATGCTACACCATACTGACCCTATGCTACATCATCTTGACTCTATGCTACACCATCATGAGTCTATGCTACACCATCCTGACCCTATGCTACATCACCTTCACTCTATGCTACACCATCATTACCTCCTACTTCACTTTGTGAAGAGGAGACATAAATATGACATTAGGTTTCTCCTACATTATCAAATGAAAACAGTCAGGGAAATATTCTGAAAAATATTCTGGATTCATAATCATTTTTTGCTGTAGCCTCCTGGTGTCATATTGCCTTGTGGAGTCCAATGCCTCGCCATGGTAAAGGACAGCACTTGAAAATCAATTTCAAACCCATCATTTCAAGAGAACACAGAATATTACTTCGTTCAGAGTGCAGGAGACTAAATGACAGCAATAAATCTGATCTCAAAAAATAATCTGACAATGACCCCTTGACCCACAACAGTTGCTTAGAAGAGAAAATACTGAGGGCAAATCAATTTTCAGAGTGTTGTGAAAGCAAATAAAGTATTTGCAACAAAGCCTGTTCAGAAATCTTTCATAATATTATTCAGATGTTCAATTAAAGACTCTCTGTATCAAGACTTTACAAGCCATTAAAATCAAATTATAGCTCTTTAGAATGGCTAAGTAACAGTGATGTAAGAGTTGAGTTGAGATGATGATTGATCAGATGTATAGCTCATGGTGAATTTTTGAAATAATGTCCCTCAAGGCATACAATTAAACAACAAAGGTGCAACAGTGCACTTATAGTCATATATATGAGATTGAAATATATGGGGAAGAGTGAAGGTATCTTGATGGGGAAGAATGTATTACAGTAACATGCTAAACCATTAAGATGTTTAAAACAATTTAACTGATAGAAACTGGAATTTACACTAGGTTCCATGTTGTATGGCGTTTATACATGGCAATATATACCTGCTTTCTTTTAAGAGAAAGAAAGGATGAACAAGTACAGCCAGGCAACTATAGCATTGAAAATAATATAGAAAATAATAAGAAGACTCATTTTAACTCATTTTAAGAAGCTAAGCTGGTGATTTAACTTATAATGTCCAAAGTTTTGGGAAAACATTTTTAAGAAAAGCAAAGGCTTCAGAGATTTCATTTCTCCATTTCTGTACTCAAGGAAAATCACAAAAAGGGTTCCTATTCTAAGTATTAAACTTTTGGCACTAAAATCAATTTCTGAATGATTCATTGTGTTGCTTAATTAATCAAATCAACAATCAAACCTATGCAACTTTTCTGATACTTCTAAATATAGAGATAGTCACTATCAAGTACAATGACTAGATCATTACGTTTCATCCGATAATCCAGCTGAAACTCTGCCAATCTGTCTATATCTGTATCTGTATTGAACAATCACATGGCATCAACTCAATGGTTTCTACCTACCAATCAGAGTGCATACAGGCATTATGTTAAGTGTTTCAACCAAATCTATTTTTGATCAAATGCAATTACCGAACCCTGACTAATTTCTTTGAAACTTTGGGTCATTTATAAAGACAAATCAAGAGGTACCGGTAAGCTGAAGTAAGCCTAGTCATCAATAACACTTGGGGAACTTATCATACAGCTGGGGGTATGGCTGGTACACATAATGCCTGAATAATACAAGGAGTGCACAGACAATGGGTGACTATATTGTTCAAAACTGTATATTTTTTATCATAGTGTACTTTTAGAATAGATCATTGGCCTTAACCCTTTCCCTCATATAGGGTCATTTTGACGCACTCAATAGGTACCACATAAAGCCTGATCTGCAGAAAACCACAGTTAAACCTTACCAAATTTAATTACAAAATCCTCATTTCCAGACCACTGAGGAGCAGCGAACAGCATAAAACCTGATCAGCCTGCTGTTTGCATAGGTCTTTCCATGGTGTCCTCTATGAGGAAAAGGGTTAAGGGGGACAAAATTATGGTGGGTAAAAACTGATAACACAGACTGGTAGAATGTTACAGCTAATACATAATGACCTAGAAATAAGACCTTAGAACTCAAAGAATCCCAAACAGACTGGATAATGTTTTATACTTGTGTGAGTAGCTGTTCAACTTTCCTAATTTATTCTGATCTTTTATTTTCACAGCAACAGATGTACAGGTGATATCAAATCATTATTGAAGTATAAACTTTTATATTAACAACTTTGCATAACATTTTACCATTCCCTAGATACCTTTGTCTGATAGCTTCATGGAATGGCCTACAAATCGCAAGAAAATATATCTATACTAAACTTAAACTTTGGTCATGTTTTTACATTTATCAGTAACATTATAAGATTAGGGAAGCACGGAACTGATAATGAAAATAATCACAAAGCACAACTTTCTTTGAAAGTTAATTTATTCCTTTCTATAAACCATGTACAAACCTGTGAATATATGTCTTTTCTAAACCTTTGAGAATATATTGTGCAATATTGGCTCCTTAAATAATTGGTTCTTTTGAACTTGAGGTTCCATTAGCTCTCGAAATGTATTAAATCAAACTGAATCTCAGCATTATCTTCTAGGATACAAGCCCTTCAGAATATATAGCATATAAATAGGCCACAAAGAAACTTGTCAATTAAATGTGTAGACTTAACCTTATTTAAACCTTTTCTGCCTACAATTACAGAAAAGATCCTTTTTGTGATGAAAATAAGTATTAGAGAATTTAAATCAATTTAATTTAATCATGTATCACACTTTTTTGCAATGAGAATTCAATAGTGTATTTATGACAGGAATTGATTCTGTTCCAATCATTTATTGCTGAAATGACAGTGCCAACCTTTTCTGTTTACGACCATATATGGGTGTTTGTTTGGTGGACACAGGCTTTAATATCTATATCTAGAATGGGTTATTACAACTTGTCCTACAAGCCCGTCATCTTATAGACCGGCTGCCCGACATGTGACTATGATTACTTTGGACTGTATATTAATACCCAAAAGATTTTATATTGACATGAAAATCCAAATGCCTGTGATTTATGCATAGTACATTGAACTGTTTTGTTATCTAATATTCTGCTCTCTTTGATCTTTGAGGCATAGGTATGCACTTTGTTGGATACCCACATTTGCTCATTATGTAATGCTTTGTTCTGTATATTACAGTATCAATAGAGTGCAAGCATGGGATTCAGATGATATAAAATGCACTCATTTTGAACTTCTTGCTGTAGGTGTACATTAAGATAATCCATCCATCATTAAATTGTGACCATGGTCCATCAGTTGATCATAGAAATTTTATAGTAAATGCAAGCATTTATAAAGTTAGAGCAAAAAAAGCCTATAACTCCAAACAAATGGATGCTTGCACCTGCACTGAAGTCTTCTAGACCATAACTTTAATTTAATGATGGATTACCTTAATGTTAAATCTATATGCATTGAGTTACAAAAGTTTCAGCCTATGGCTTTCCTATGGTATATCAGGCTGTAAAATGTGACAGATAAGTGCAAAAGGGTTTTGAACAAAATGAGACAGTGATTTAAAATGCTATGAGCAAACATTTTTGTAATGGTCTCCAGGAATAATGCTGACAATTTGAATAGCTGGCTTCATTCATTGTTACAACAGTATAAACACAACACTCCAGCATATTATTGACATTCATAATATTATTCCAGTGTAGACCACAAGGGTCTCTACTGCCAGCACCTCTCAATAATACAATGTCAGAAAGGTTAGATAGATACTCATGGGGTAGTTCAAAACACAACAGCTGTCAAGAAAATGATTATCTACAGTATATTCTGCATGTAAAAAACTGAATTTAAGTACCGTACATGTAGGAAGATTAAACCTGTTCAAACAGAATATTTAGATTTCAGTCTGATTTCTAAGGTAAAAACCTTATTATACAGTGGCGTATCCTTCAAATACTAACTCGTGTTTCTGTCTTAAACCATTACAAGGGTAAACAGTCCAACAATTGGGCCAAGTATGGACATCTGTTGCTGGGGAAACCAAACATTTGCACTAAACTCACAGACAGGACAGGGATGTTTGTATTGCCTTACACACGGACTTAAGCCTTATATTTGAACTTTCTTTTCTGAAGGTGTGATAGAACAGGTACATATCACAAATACAATATGATCATTTTTTTTGTCATAAACATAGTTCTCCCTTCATGTGACTAGCTCACTTGCTCAGTGGCATGAACAACCGCCTCTAAAAGTCGTGGGCTCAATCAGTCATTACCAATCACTTCCTCCTGCTTCCAAGGTAGATCTGAACATCAATTAATACATACAAAATAAGCATAAACCAGTTTCACAATCTTTGGCAACATATCTTAATAATGTTACATTTTCTAAATAATGATCATTACTGCTATTTCAAAAGGATACAGGAAGTTCTAGAATCTGACCGTGTTAAACACACAACAAAGGAACTCGACTAACGCAGAAGATATGCTGAGACCAGTAGATACTGTGAACAATACTGATAGGACTTCAGCATGACAATATAGACATGTGCTCATGGCTTGTTATCACCATCTGATATCTCCTTACTTGACAGTCCATGCAACATTATTTAACTCCTGCATGGCCTCCTGGTTGTATCAAAGAGACAGCTTTACAGGTAAGTGTACCAGTCCAAGACACATGCCAATTTTTGGAATACGCCCACAATAAATGCCCTTGATCACTCTGGTAAAGGCATTATTTTATTATAGAAATAATTTCCATCTAAAGAGTAAGCTGAAAGGACAATGTTTCAGATCTTTGGGGTACCACTATGGACTCATCATTCAAAGGCTTGAATGCTTCATAAGCTTGAATTCTGCTAGAGATAAAATTCCTACATGGCCAAAACTGACCATAGGTACTGTGCTGAACACCAAATTAGTTGGTTTGGGGTTTAAATTGTCAGACATGCAATGATTCCCTTTAACCTCATATAATGTCATAAATTAAGCATAAAATTAGAATGTTATATTTAATGACTTACTCTTAGAAAGAATCCTCCAATAGAGAAGACTACAAACAATGTTGCTTGGAAAAAATACACTACATCTGGAGACAGCTATTCAAGAAAAAGACTGCATCTGTGAGTATCAATTATTTCCGCCTCATCAGCAAGAAGTCAGTCAGACCCTGCTGCATTCCCCGACCCCTCCCTGGTGATCACCACCAGATGGCACAACAACACTCCACATATCTGCCCCGCCCTACTTACGTCAGTTGGGAAGATGTGTTAGCTGGCTTTGTTTTTCTATTTACTTGCAGGATACTAGTATCTGACTGGTATCTGACCAACCAGTCCAAGAACTGCCCTTCATATTGCTTAGCACTGCGCTTCATAATCGGTGCTTAACTAAGAAGTATTATGACTGACTTCCTTGTTATTTGTTGCATTCATCCAGTGTGGCAGAGGATCAAACCTGCTGCTGCTCCATCTCAAGGCAAATGTAGGTAGATAATTGTGAGTGTATATTTGACACTTGACAGTCTTAGGCATGAACTGGATATTAAATGAGAGATCTAGCCCCAAAAAATGCCTTGCATTATCCCTGAATTCAAATTTAAAGCAGCTCGTTCACAGATGATTTGTAGCAATTAAAAAAAATAAAAAAATTCTACTCTCCCTCATTTATATTGGTGAAGTCTTTGTTCCCAGGCAAATAAACTTCGAAAGTGCAAGTCAATTGCACAGGAAAACGCTATTTTCATAAAAGCAACTTCAAGGAAATTGGTTAAATATAGAATACGTTATCCTAAAAGGACATCAACATTGGGTCTTCACCAGTTCAGGATACCAACTGTGACGCCACTGCCTGTGATGGGGAAACCACCACTTTTTTTACAATGACGGACTGTTGCATTGGGTGACATTGCATCTGTAGAATCAAATTCTTAGTCATTGACCATCTGTGAACAAGCTCCATTAAGACTTATCAAGAATTGCAATCCTTCATTTATATTCCTATGCAAATTAAATTTGAACAAGATATCAGAGAAAACAAGTTTGAGAGTTTAAATCTAAAATACAAGTTGCAACTTTTTTCAATCGAAAGGAAATTAATTAAGGAAATGAAATATAAACAAAATCTAAAGTTTGTAAATAACTTTTTTCTTCCTCTTAAAAAATTATTGGATTATAATGAATCAAGCAAGTGAAAAATGCCTCTTGGCAGACAGGAAATAATTTCTGAAACTGAGATGAATCAACGAGAAAACCAGTTGCTTATTATCATTTGTTTGTTTTAACCCCTCATTGTAAATTGTAACCAGAGACATCTCAACATCTGTGCTTCTGAGTTCACCAGTTAATCGGCTGCATCTTTCAGACTGCATGCTTTGAACAGTTGGTATTTTTTTTATTTACCTGGAGAAATGGTTCCAGCATTGTTTTAGAAGAATTATTGTCTAACTCTGCACCCAAATGCAAACACAATCCCTGCCTCCTTATGCCTTTAGATTCCTACTTTCACACCTAGGTGGAACTGCAGCTGCTGTTCATGGTGACTCATACCCCCACCCATAATGCCTTGATACAATAAACTTGACTATAAATGTCAATGTCATGAAGGTGAATGACCATACTCAATCTTGGCCCAACAAGGCAAGTCCAGGTCCCATTTTTTCGAAATTCTTAAGTACAATCTCAGGCTCAAATTTGAGTATCATACTCAAACCCCTATTAAAACTAATGGACATAGTTTCAGCCTTAGTATGAATATCATACTGAAGTACCATTGTCTTGTTAAGAACACGGGATCAGGTTTGCCTATGGCTGGACCAGACGTTACTGCTACCCCTCCCACCCCTAACCCACACTTATAACAACCCTCACACAATTTTCTCCTCAATTTCTCTCACCTACAATAAATCAAACAAATTAATTAATTTGTGCATGATAACATTTATTAGAGACCCCCATTTTACTATCAAATTTCAGTGTTATTTATTTGGGTTATTTTCATCTGGTCAAATCAATCAAAAAGTCAACGACCCAAACAACCAATTTGCTAGAGGTGAGGAATTAGTTAATAACAAGTCATTTACTACTTAACCTGCTCCATTTTCAATCTGAATTATTGCCCAGAAATCAATAAACCTCTTTTGCATTAACATCAAATACTAGTTGTCTGTATATAAATCAATGTGACTGAGTGGCCAAAGATTAGAGAAACCTGCTCTTGATACTGAAGTCATATCTTAAATATGACTTTACTGTCTACACACAAACATTCCTACCAAATATGGGCAATAAACAACATGGGGATACCAATTTAAAGTATATAATTTTTATAAGTTGCAATAAAATCGGCATCACCACACCCTATGTCCAATGGTGGAGTTTGAGTACATACAATAACAAAGGTTAAACCCCACTAATATCAACATCAGTTTGATAAACAGGTTAAACCCCACCAATATCAACATCAGTTTGATAAACAGGTTAAACCCCACCAATATCAACATCAGTTTGATAAACAGGTTAAACCCCACCAATATCAACATCAGTTTGATAAACAGGTTAAACCCCACCAATAGCACATCAGTTTGATAAACAGGTTAAACCCCACCGATATCAACATTAGTTTGATAAACAGGTTAAACCCCACCAAACATTAGTTTGATAAACAGGTTATCCTTCACCATTGGATAAATTAACACTTGGTTGGTTCTTATATGCTTATTTTGCTTATAAATAAAGCATACAAAAATATCTAACACTTCTTTGTCTCATACCAAAACCTTAAACATTGCTATTAATTCAAGTTTCCTATAATTAGTAACAGTGCCCTTGACTCCCATCCATCACAGATACAACCTCAATTTAAGCTTTGTGAAAGCTCTTTGGAACACATGTATCACTTGCTGGAACAAGTATAATGGAAATAGAGTGACAGACAGATATATGGACAGACAATGACTGAACAGGATGAATTTGACCAAGTGAAAGTACCTAAACATAGTTTAATACCATAAGCTTCAAAAATAGATTCTTTCAAAGATCTGTTGATTACCTATTTTGTCCTTAACTGGCTGAGGCACTGACCTCATTCCCAAGGGCAATGACCTCCGACAGAGGAGAAATGACCAACTTAATCAACCAAATCTATCTGTGTCTGTTAGTTTAAACATATTTTATTGATATATTTTACATATAAAATTCATTTAAACATAGTACAAAATAGGATGAAATCGAAAGCTAAAAGCTTATTGAGATTTTCTCCTGTGTCTGTTGAATAATGAATCCCCTCAAGGCTTCAGGATGATCCTATACTTCCTGATATTGGAGGGACACTCTACCCATTCAAATGATAGAGATGGTAAAAGATTAGGCAAGAGATTTTATAACATTTCAAAGATTCTGATTCTAATGATTTGAATCACATGTTTTAAATCCTAACTGAAATTAAAGATCACTTCATCTCTTTCTTGTTCTATCTTACTTCATAATCTATACCTTAGACCACACACACACCAAGTTAGTTCAGCTATCGATATGTTAAGATATGAACAGCTGATTGTGTCACCATCCATCAAGAGATAGTGTTATTGAGGACCTTGACAGTATCGTGCGAGTGTCTTCCTGTCCAACTCTTATGACGCGGTCATGAGCATCTCCCTCCAACCAAAGACAGGACATTTAACCTTGTGACACTTGACATACATTTCCCCTGCTAAGTAATCTAGAATAAAGACATTATAAATATAAGGTCTCATAACTTTCAACATTAAATCAGTCAACACACTATGAAAACATGAGGGAAATTGGAGAAACTGTCAACTGATCTTTTAATTAGTCTCCTCATTTGTGTAGATGACTTCATTACGAACCAGTCAAAAAGTCATATTTCTGTAATATATTAATCACAAAATCTTGAAAAGAAGGATGCAATATCTTAATGATACCATTAACATAAAGCCATGAATGGTCGTAATGCACTAGAAACCTTCACTGATTATTAACTTTAGCTAATAGGGAGATGGGCAAAATACAAACAAGAGGGCCATGATGGCCCTGAATCGCTCACCTGAGTACCATTGCTTCAACTGATGTCAAGGTTTTTAAACAGACAAGGATTCTGATATAACTTAATCTAAAACATTTTACCCCTGACAATACTACACACCAAATACCTAAGCAATGGGCCATATGGTTTCAGAGAAGACTTGGGCGCAGGGTCATTTATCACCGTAGGGCCAAGACTTTGAAAATCTTTGTAATGAACCATTAGATGCTACTACATACCAAAAATCTTAGCTCTAGGCCTTATTGATTCATAGAAGAAGATTTTTTAAGATTTTCCTATTTAACTCTGTGTAAAACAAGTGACCCCTGGTGCGGGGTCATTTATCACCATAGGGCTATGATTTGTACAATCTTGGTAGTGGCCCATAAGATGATGCTTCATACCAAATATCTAAGCTCTAGGCCTTATGCATTCATGGAAGATTTTTTAAGATTTTCCTATATAACTCTATGTAAAACAAGTGACCCCTGGTGCGGGGTCATTTATCACCATAGGGCTATGATTTATACAATCTTGGTAGTGGCCCATAAGATGATGCTTCATACCAAATATCTAAGCTCTAGGCCTTATGCATTCATGGAAGAAGATTTTTTAAGATTTTCCTATATAACTCTATGTAAAACAAGTGACCCCTGGTGCGGGGTCATTTATCACCATAGGGCTATGATTTGTACAATCTTGGTAGTGGCCCATAAGATGATGCTACATACCAAATATCTAAGCTCTAGGCCTTATGCATTCATAAGAAGAAGATTTTTTAAGATTTTTCTATATAACTCTATGTAAAACAAGTGACCCCTGGTGCGGGGTCATTTATCACCATAGGGCTATGATTTGTACAATCTTTGTAGTGGCCCATAAGATGATGCTACATACCAAAAATCAAAAGGTTAGGCCTTGTGGTTTCGGAGAAGAAGATTTTTTCAAGTTTTTCCTATATTAGCCTATATGAAATCAAGTGACCCCTGGGGCGGGGCCAATTTTGACCCCAGGGTCATAATTTGTACAATCCTGGTAGAGAGTCATAAGATCATGCTACATACCAAAAATCAAAAGGCTAGGCCTTGTGGTTTCAGAGAAGAAGATTTTTTAAATTTTCATTTTTAAAATCTATTTTTAGCTCCTGTGACCTAATTATGCAATGGACCAGAACCATTTATACAACTTTAGTAGAGCTTCATCCAAGGAACATTCCTGCAAAATATTTTTCAAATTGGCCAAGCCGTTTAGGAGGAGATGTTGTTTGAAGCAATTGTTGACGCCGGACGCACGGACGCACGCACGGACGCCGGACCCCGGACAAAAGGCGATCAGAAAAGCTCACCTTGAGCACGTTGTGCTCATGTGAGCTAAAAAAAGATCTGAAGGGTTTGTATAAAAGACAAAAACTAACTATATAATAACCATCACTAGAGGTGATTGATACCCCCGCATCTTACCTTGTTTGTTTGTTGGGTTTAACGTCCCACCGACAGTATTTCAGTCATTTGGAGACGATGTCTACTTGAGACAGATATTGTACTGCGACACTGCAGTACCACGCCATAGACATGTAGCATGATACCACACCCAGTCACATTATCCTGACACCGAGTCAACCAATCCTGGAACTACCCTTATATGCTGAGCTCCCAAGCAAGGGAGCTATACCAGTACTATTTTTTACAACTTTGGCATGTCGCGGCTGGGGATCCCGCTCCCGAGGCAAATACTCTAACCACTCAGCCACAGGGTTGGTTCCTACCTCGTCTTCATGTAATGTGAGAGAAGGACATGACATGACAATAATGATCCCTACACAGCCCTTAATTAAATGAAGAATAGCTTAGACGTACTACCAGGAATTTCAGGAAGACAGCATATTATCTTCATTTTACTAACCAACAAACATGACTTAACTACTATTCTGGGACCAGTAAAGTTTTATTGCATTTTAACATATTCTGACATTTTGTCAGCCAAGTTTGAAAATATCATTTTATAAGACAATACAGGTCTAAAGCAGTCTAATGATGCTAACCTTATACAATGTTACTGATGAGGTGTGAACAGCTTTAAACTTGATCAGCATGATTCTATGAAAATTTCAACCTGAATCATTCGAAGGATGATCAGGTTGTACTCTGTGTGTATGCTTAGCAATGATAAACTGCTGGGCTTAAGGGCTTAGCTTTTATCTGTACCAATTTACAGTGACATGTTTTCACTTTAAATATATCAACTTAACCCTTTATCTCAGACTGACTTGTTTTGACTCATTGGCAAACAGAGCAGACCCAATTAAGGTAAAATCCCTGTAATGGTTCTGCTACATTTTGGACCTCATGGCCTTTCACGGAGATAACCAAGGTCCAAGACGAAGTGGAACCATTTCAGGGACTTTACCTTAAGAGCTCCTAGAAAGGAGCCATCTTATCAGGGTCTCCTCTGTTTGATCATAAAATCTTGTTGCTCAGATTTGACACAGTTTGCACATAAAAAAAAAATCCATTGTTTCATATACCATTTATAGTTCCAGTAAATCAATATTCATCAAGTCATTAATTTGTATATGAATATTCATGAAAAGTGTTAATGTCCTGGTACATCATTATCTAAATTCAGGTTTTAACTATTAAAAATTAAGCCTAGTCACTTTGTATAATATATTTCATTAAAATCAGTGACGCATTGCATAAGCTACATATCTGATATGTTTTGCATCATTTAATACTGGAAACTTCTTTCAGAGGTATTGATGAATCTGTTGTATAAAAAGCAAGAGCCATTTATTACTTTAATATATACCATGACAGGACAAAATGATTCATATAATCCAAGCTGACAGCGTACATTATAAATCCCTTTACCTGAATCTTAGAACCTGCACTTATAAATTAGTCATTGATGAAATAAATAAATAAGGAGAACTTTTCCAATACATTTCTTTCACAAAATCCTAAACAGCATTAATATATTTAGATTACCAGAATGATTTATTTAGCACAAAAAAACTGGGCCCAGATACAAGAGGAAAAATCAATCAGCAAAATACGCAGGCAAATCTAATTAATGTACCACATGTTGTCTCATCTCCTGCAACCTGTGACATGTGACTGGATCACATGACCACTGGGCAAACTGCTCTAATCACAAATACCTTGACCACAAGTACTAAGATCTACGTCATTGAGGTAACACCCTTGCAATAATAATTATGTGTAAACAATCCAGGCGCTTGAAGCTACTGCATTCAAATCAAAATGAATTTCATTTCTGGGTTAATCATTAAACAATGGTTTGTTTGTTTCTTGTGTTGGGTTTAATGTCCCACAAACAGTGTTTTAGTCATTAGGAGAATAGGTCTACTTGAGACAGATGAGTACCGTTGTTTACGAGTTTGGTATGTCTCGACTGGGAATTGAGCCCAAAACCTCCTGCTCCCAAAACAGATGCTCTAACCACTAAGCCACCATCCAACAGAAAAATAATAAACATTTTCAAAAATATATCAACATTTCATCTATAATAATGCAATTATCAAACACTGTGAATCACTCAAATGTTTCACCATAATCTGGGCTTGTCAAACTGATGTGAATAATCAAATTCATCAGGACCACTGGAATACACAGTCCTGTCATTAGGCATTATCCATCAGCTTCATTATATCAACTGTTAACATGTTATGCAATCAATTTCGATTCCAGACTTTCAAATACAGAACATGCATTAAAATAAATGACATCTCACACACAAAGGAGAACTATCACTGTAACTGCAACCCTACGGCAATTTAAAATCTATCATCAAAGCAATGTGTTCTGTTTTGATTGTTTTTTCACCTATCTACCTGACAGGCAACATTTGTTGTTATCTGACAATGGGGCATCATAAGATTAAGGCCAAAAAGGCTCAATCTTCAGTTTTGTGGGAACTTACTTAAAAAGAAATGAAGGTGTTATGTTTTTTCTCCTGAACTCTCTAACTAAGCCAAATATACAATTGATCTATTATGTCTGTACTAACATCAACTTAAATCAATAATAACATCAAATGTGAAGGTATTACCTTGTTTTTTCTGTTTCTTTTGTTCATTTGTTTTGTTACTGAACATTCCACCAACAGTATTTCAGTCATTTAGGGACTTTTGTCTACATGAGACAGATATAGTACAAAAAAAACTGCAGTATCATGCCAAAGACATGTTGCATGATACCACACCCAGTCACAATATGCTAACACAGAGCTAACCTGTCCTAGGACTACCCTTAAATGCCGAGCGCCAAGCAAAGAAGCTGTACCAGTACCATTTTTACAACTCCGGTATTTTGCAGTCAGGGATCACCCAACAACCTCCCGATTCTAGGGCAAACTCTCTAACCATTGAACCACCAAAATTGTTTTTGTCTATTTCAATAATGACACAAGGGGTGTGTTTAAATTAATGCATTGATGCCTAAAACTTAATTCTTTTGTATAATACTATATCACACATTTATATCCCACTTCACCAGGTCACAAATTTGTGGTCGAGTACCAAGCTTTAGGAGCTACTACCATAACAATCATGTTGTGCCAAAGGATCAAAATGACAACTTCTTATATAGCATGGCAGAAACTCTGAAATTCTGAATTAGATACAAAGTGAATGATAATACAGAGTCGATGCCATAAGGGTCAAAGTTAAAGGCTCTGAAGAGTCATCAGGTTCATATTGGAAAGATAAGGATTCTAAGAACTTAGTTCAGAATCCTTAATCAAGAATCTCCAGGTTCTCAAAGGTGAAGGTTCGAATCCCAAAGGCAGGCATTTCCATTATTTGTGTGTATATGTGTGTTTTAAGTGACCCCTTATTGTATAGATAAAGACATATTTCGAAATATTTTGGGGGTCATTCAGATAATCTGAGTGTCAAAATGGACAAATTTCTGCATCATGGAGAACCTCGCAAAGGTCAAGTTTCATTTCAAATTTCAATTAATTCAATCTCAAGGGTCAAGGTTGGTTGCAAGGGTCAGGGTTCAAGTTTCAAAGATCAGGAAACCCACCTGTTCATCATTGAGACCATCCTCATCCATAGACTTCTCGAGTTTCCTGTACCTGAAGTAGAAAAGACAGTAGTTCATTTTATAACATGCCTAATGTGTGTTGTTTGTTGTTAAACCTTCAAAGAGCATTAAACAAAACTCCATTGTCCTAACTAAACAAAATTTCAATTTTATCTTCAATATTTTTATGCAATCAACACATGTGCAGTATAGACAGAGCACATGTAAGGAAGCGTACCATTATATGAAGAAGAACAAAAGTATATTATATAAATTGGAAAATAAATCATCTAAGCAACAGCAGCCAACTATTCTCCATTTTGAAAAAATCAATGGACAGTAACATTCTTTTGGTTTTCTGCATTGTTTTCTTTTTCATGAGGAAAAATCCATTAGTTTTTTTAATTTAAAAGACAACAGGAATATGCAGTATAACTTGTCTCCAGCAGCCAGAGAGAGAGAGGCTGTTGGGCACAAGTGACTACTACATTGAGGCTGATTTAACACCTTACCTGATACAGACTCATTTTGACACATATTGGCAAACAGGGCAGACCTAGATCAGACAGCTCCTGATTAGGGTATTCTCTGTTTGCTTATACAATATTGTACCTCAAGTTCTACACAGTCTGTTATATATGGCAAATAAAATGTTCATTGTTTCATATACCATTTAAAGTGCAGTAAATCAATAATTTAAATATAAAGTGCAGTAAATCAATATTCATTACATCATAAATTCAAAATATGAATATTCATGAGAAATGCTGAATAAGGAATATGGAGGGTAACAGGTAAGCTATCTAGTTGAGATGGTCACTTAAGTTTTAGGGGAAAACCTCCAGATACTAAGTGATACAGCAGTATCCATGCACCATTTCAATGTAGGTAACTGCCAGACTCAAGATTGCAAAACCTCCTAATGGTGCACTGTGTGATTGTCAGCAGGTACGTTTGTATTTTTGCACCACAAACAACAGATGAAGATGTCAGTATCTGCCTCATGAACCATGGATACCAGGTACAATGTGGCACCTCATCAGGAGATTTCACTAACCAAATTATCTGTTACACATCCCCCCCCCAGTCACTCAATCTCTCCCTCCTTTACAAGTGGTTCTGAGATTCTGTATTCGCGAGACCTTACTGGTAAAGTTTACCTTACCTATAATCTTTTGACGCCTCTAAGTATCACAAAAGCTTCAAACCCTGCCTCCCAGAATTTTATTTAGAATGAACAAAACAAAATGTCACCTCTGTTCCCTAAATCTTGGGTTTCATTTACCCAAATTATCAAATATTCTTGGTCTCAGTCTTGATACATCGGTTTGTTTAACATGTAACTATCTTCTCAGACATAACTGAATAAAAGTTCAACACCTGATCCATTTTACACCTAAGCAATGTCATGTGGGTGGGGCAGAATATCTTACAGGCTGATCTGATTTTACACCACTCACACCAATTGCCTCCTTTTTCGCTTTTGTGCGATAAAAGCAACTCCAACCTGCTGCTGTGGCTAGCCAGGACACTTGGAACAAGTATTAAACTTTTACTTAGGAAATCTGGAGACCCATTCATTCAATAGTATCACCCACAACAGTCTTAATTACCCATCCACATGGCCTGAACCTTCACAGACTTCTCCAACCCAGCACTCTGTTGGATTCATAATGTCTCATGTGTTGCCAGATATAAACACCAGTGTTTATGAACTGCCATTAACAATAGCAAAATAAAAACTGTGTCTGAACTCTTTTTACCAGCAACAATAAGAGGAGATAGTACCTCAAAGTTAATGTCATTCTTTCTATGAGATGCATGGTGTAAATATTCTGTAACACAGTTATAATGCCATTATTTAACCCTCTCTTCAATTCATATATTAAATTAAGTAAATGGAAAAAAAATTAATGCGTTTTTCAGAAATAAAATATAAGACTACATCTGCACAATGAGTGAGTGACACTTAAATCAAATGCAATGTTCAGCTTACTCATTTAATTTTATTCATTGGGGAAAATAGTTTTCATAATTCAAAGAAAAAAGGTTGCCTGGAATATCAGAAATAAGCGTGTAGCGTGTAATTAAATGCCATGCTTTTTAATTTAATAATTTCAAGGATTTTTTCTTTTAATCAATATATTTCCATTCAGACATCAATATTTAATGTAATGTTTAAAGATATTATCAAAGCAAAAAGGAAGGAAAAAATCATGCATAATTCAGATCAACGTATGTAAGCTTATGCAGAAAAGGCACTACTGCATCTTAGAGTCAATCTATAAGCAGAATGCAGTTTTATCAGGATTTTGATAGTCTGCTATCCATCATTAAATATGAAAAAAAGATGGTAACAAAATAAAACATTCACAGAAAAAATGTTTTTATTCTGATAAGATTTTTTCAGTGGTTGAGTGTAACCTCATGAATATTTATATAAAATTTGTGACAGGACTGATATTTATTCACTGAACCTTAACCCTTTCCCTCATATAGACTCATTTTGACGCACTCAATAGGTACCACATAAAGCCTGATCTGCAGAAAACCACAGTTAAATCTTACCAAATTTAATTATAAAGTCCTCATTTCCAGACCACTGAGGAGCAGCGAACAGCATAAAACCTTTACTTGCAGGCTGATCTGGTTTTATGCTGTTCGCATAGGTCTTTTCATGGTTTCCTCTATGAGGGAAAGGGTTAAATGGTATATGAAACAATTGAGTTCGTTCAGGTTGTAGAATCTGAGCTCTAATACTGTATTAGTAAACAGAGGAGACCCTGACCAGACAGCTGCACTAAACAGATCTGAAGGTGGTGACAGATTAAAGGTAGAAATCAACCGAGGCTGACGTCCATGTAACCACAGTTTGACCTGTATCATCAGCTACCTGGGTTAATCCTTTCCCTCATATAGACTCATTTTGACGCACTCAATTGGTACCACATAAAGCCTGATCTGCAGAAAACCACAGTTAAACCTTACCAAATTTAATTACAAAATCCTCATTTCCAGACCACTGAGGAGCAGCGAACAGCATAAACCTGATCAGCCTGCGAGTTACTAGCAGGCTGATCTGGTTTTATGCTGTTCGCACAGGTCTTTTCATGGTGTCCTCTATGAGGGAAAGGGTTAAGCGGTCACATTCTCTTGTTCCCTTGACTGACCGTTTAAGTCAGGTTTGACTGTATATAAAATATGATATTCAAAGACATCAATTTAAAATCCAAATATCTAAAACAGATAAACACTAAGGGACTATGTATGAATTTATAACCAAATGTTCCAGGCATTCTTGACTGATAATTTCACTCCATTTCACAATTACAGTAAACAGATGTTAGACAATGCCTGTTCGTAACACTCGTGGTGACCTGAACATCTGCTGATATCATTTTGGTCTCAAGATATCAGCTGATATTCTGGTATCACAACACAATCACTAGTGCATGTACCATATCTAGGACAAAAGTATGCAATAAGCAAAACCAATATTATCACCACTGGTCATAATTCATATGAGATTATCTACAAATATGATCATCTGTAAAATAAGGCCTCTATTTTCATCTATATATGTCTAAATATAACAAAAGGAAATTAATCAAAGGAAATTTGATCTAGATTTTTCCTTTTATGGCTGTAGCTTTTCATTGAATGTGTTAGTACAATTATAACTGAGAATATAAGTCTTTCTAGGGTAAATAATTAATGCAAGACTGTTAACTTTGTTTGGTTTTATGTTTTACAGACAAGGTCTCAGTCATTTGAAGACTATTTGAGACAGAAAGTCATGCTGCAGTGTCATGCATGTATTTTTCATGATACCACACTCAGTCAAATTATTCTGACACCAGGTCTGAACCTGAATAAGTTCCAGGTCTACCCTTATTTATGCTGTGCCCCAAGCACAAACATTATGAAGACTCCAGTACTTCTTTTGGTTACACAGATATGTCAAGGTCAGGGACAGAACTTGTAAACGTATTCTACCAAGATACTCTAACTTCCCATCAACTGGATATAGATTAAGATTAACAGAGAACATGGTCCAGAATAAAAAATATGCCATTACAACTACATGAAACTTTTGAAAACTCAGATATGCTTTATGTTTGATACCCAAGTCTGACTAAAATTATTTGTTGACCAGAGCAGCTTTACGCAGTTACCTGCTAATGTAACAGAAAAAGGTGAGTAGCAATTAATATTAAACCTTATCACCCTGCAATTTGTTCAAGCTTATCTGATTTTATATTGACCATACTGTTAATTTTCTTGCAAAGGGTAGAATCCAACATGAAACTTAATGGATCAAATTGTTTCCCTCCAAAATTTCTTTTACCTTTTGATTTGGATATGACATCATTCATGTACTTCTAAAGTTCAAGCTTACTGTTAACATCTTTCATGAGTGTTAGAAATTTGATGAAAAATAGAAAGTAGAAGTCACCTTGACATAGAAAAAAAAAAATCCATAAATAGGAACCCCTGCTGGGTAGAAGTGATGTGAGCAGGTGCGTTAAGACTCTTATCATTCACTCTTTTAGGAATCCCCGAAGTGATCAACAGTATGTTTTATAATACAACTGTACTTAAAGAGCACCTGTTTTATCATTAACATACTACTTGTACTGTATTGCAATGGAATATCCGTGTGCACCAGTTTTTTTTTTAAACCTTTGACATTTATAGAGTGATTATAAGATAACAACTTCAATTAATTACAGTATGAACCAGATCAGCCTGTAAGTTACTCTCAGACTTCTCAGGTTTTAGCTTCTCATCAGCTGCTTTGAGATTTGAAGGGTACACTGTAAAACCATTGATCTCAGTCTGATTGGGTTTTATATGGTATAACTTGGAGCAAAATCAGGCAAACCAGTGAAATAAAGACTGATACAAGAAACAGTGAGGGCTTGACTTCTTTTAACCCTCTTACAAGGGATGTCAATCCCCATGGTGTTAAGGCTTATGCTATCCTTGAAAGTCCTTCAGTGTCAGCTTGTCACAATAAAGTGTCTCAAGACTTGACAATCCATCCAGTTGTTATGAGACTGCTTATAACCCTTCCTAGGTCAACTGGTCTACAGATGGATTCTTTCTTTATGCAGGGGATGCACTAAATGTAAGTTTGTCCCATCAATGCACAATGGTACTTACACACCCTTGTGTACTTTATATCTTACAACCTACAATCAACCCTTTCTAAACTACCAAGAGAGCAGTAAAAGGTCATTTTCCTTGACAATCATGCACTTTATAAACAAACTGCAAATCCAGTTCTAACAATTGACATTTCCTAAGGATGCTTCTGTGCAATTTTGTGCCCTGCAACAGCGTGGATCATGTTAACACTTTCTGCCTGGGGAGTTTAAACCCTTAGGGAGCATAACATCAAAGAAGATTTGAGTATTTTCTGTATATTATGATTATAAAAATAGAACCATCATCAAAATGTGCTATTCAGGGGCAATTCAAAGAAACAAAGAATGTTTTATTAGAAAACTTGTATCTTATTTACTGATTCAACATAAGAATTACTTGAGCTTGAGTATCAGTGAACCCTGAAATAAAGATGCATTATCAGATTTTGAATAAAAAAAAAACACATGAGTTGTGCCTACATTAATTTCTTTCAACATTATCCTTTACAGGTATACCCATTAATAAACAGTATCCGGTTTCGAGCTCAACCTTAATATTTACATCAAGTGCAGGGAATCACTTTTCAGAAAATCATTATCTTCCTCCTTAGTACACTACAAAGAGGTTCATTATAGATGGGATGCCGCACCATGCATACATTGTTAAGATAGTGTTCTTGCTTGCTTTTATTAAATAATATCATCATCATCATCTTATGCTTGGGAGGCCTGATTTTGATCAAAAATGCATTAACCTGATAAGAATGAACTTTTCAAAGAAAACCTAGACTATGAACAGATAATACTAGGTATTGAATATTAATCCGACTTGTGAATGTAAAGGTTGTGTATGCCAGCACATGTATAAAGATACTGCTAATCCATGGGTATTCTCAGAACAAAATCATCTATCCTAAAAAATGTCACATACAACAAAAACTACTGTAACATGGATTTTTCCAAGGGCTATATTAGGGTCTATTCCCAATCTCAGAAAATACAGAAGCAGACAGGGGAAATAATACTAGGCTTTGAGAGAACAATGTTCAGACTTTTGAGACTTGCCATTTTCCTTACATTTCAGTTCCCTTATTACAATATTTACTTTATAATTCATTAGCAGAAAATCTGAAAGTTTCAAGGCATGAAATTAGCCAACAATTAACAACTTCTTTGATTATGTTAAGTTTAAGAAAAGAGAGAGACTCCTCTTTCAATGACTGATTGATCACATCATTAGTCTTTGATAATTTTGTCATAGCAAATAATAACACCAGATGACAAATATTCAAACTACTACCAAACTAAGAGTGGGTAAAAGAGATGATGCCTTTAGGATTAAGCCATAATATAGCCATCATAAGTTTCTGGACTTCATGATACTTTTGTTTGAACAAATCCTTGACCCATTACACATGGGATCCAATGTGTATATGGAGTTTTTAACTAACTTTTTTATGACTGTATCATATATTTCTAAGAGTTATTAAGTTTATATTTATTTTTAGATTGTATTGTGTTACTAAATTTAGACTGATTTAGATATCTATTTTTAGAATCACGTGACATATTGGACATGTTTTATGACTTCAGTAATCAATATTTCTTGTTTGTTACCTTGATGACGATCTTTGTAGTTCGAAACTAGTTGGTACAATAAACTTCTAAAAAAGTTTAACTGTTGTTTGGAGTTTGTACGGTTTCCCATCCTACCCTAAAATCCTTGACCTAAAAACTCCTTAAATTTCTTGCATTAAAATGTCTAAAGAACAACAGTTTATAGAATTAAAACCCATTTATGACACAAAAATATTGATCCAAAGGAAGTTTTTAAAAGGTTCCATCAAACTTAAGTTCTGAACATAGTGAGAATGCTAGAGAATTCCTCCACTGCTAATGGTGCCTGAGCATTTAACTGCAAGTGACTGTTATAAAAGTGCAGCTGATGGACATAAAGCTCAAAACACCCCCATCAATCAATTATTGAAAGACCAATTTTATGGTTTAAAATATTTGCCTCCTGAGATTGGTAGGAATGAAATATCAGTGTTTGTGAAAGTGATCCATTCTTGTATAGATTAGATGATAATGGTCCGAATCCAGCTGCTACAAATAGCTTATAAAAATGCCTGAGAGATTTAAATCAATACACTCTGATTAACTATTTTTTTTTCGTCCCTCTCCCTTGAAAAACTTAATTTTATGGATTAGATTAAAATTGATTACTGACGCAGCTAACATGCAAGTGACAGGAGAACTTAATATAACACCACACTCACAATGCATTTTAAATTTGCATGAAGAAAACCTGCAAACATCCAATCACACTTTTTAGGTTGTTGTAAACTTGCAGTCAGTACATGAAGATTTTCGGAGAATTAATTCTGAGCATTTTCAATATACAGATTTCTCCCACACATTCCATGTAAAATACGATATACTATGCAGGAAGGCTACACATAAAACTGATTCTAACTGAAAGAGCTTGTTGATAGGCAGTCTGATATCTGCACCTAACATTCAGTCGTTTTTGTAATTGAAAGTTCCTAGATCCTTCCTAGAATAAATTCAGAAAAAAAGAAGAAAAAAAAGAAAACTCATTAATTTGATCTTAACTTTGTTCATGCTTTTCTAGTTCAACATATTTCTTTTATGATGAATTAGAATTCATTTTTTTTTTTAATTCTACAGTAAATTGTATTCAATATTCCCTTGTGATGGTTACTGGACTGGAACTGTCAGTTCATAAAAGAATTCTGACTCCAGCAAGTTTCAAACCCTTGTCCATCAGATCCACCCTGTAGACAGTGGACCACCCGACCAAGGAACCCCACTTCTCAAATACTGAAGCTGGAAACATTTCAAGTAATTAACAGTACAACCACACAAATTGTCAGACTGAAGTAAGGTAAATAAACACCATGCTCAAGTAATTAATTCCCTGAAGAGGTTATTTAAACAGTTTTTGTCATTTAAACATGACTCATCTTTGATTTTAAATGTCTAAAATAGATTTGTATTTCACAAAACTGTGCTTGTTATCCACCTTTACATACACGTCTAGAAATAGTCTAGACAGACAAAAAAGTTTTTTAGAAAACCAACAAAAACCCCTGATTGCTGCTTCAGTTCTCCTGCCTGTTCTCGAGCATAAAATTTAGCTCCTACATGCTTAGATTTACATAAACACAATATCAGAATAGAGAAATTTTAGCTACAATTCATAAATCAGTATCTACTTACACCTGACATGCTAAAATATAGAAGTCAAGATGTAGAAAAGCTATTACAGGTGAGAAATGATGACTTTGCATATATAAAGACACAGGTGTTCCAATTCTGCATTCAATCAAATATTCCAATAGTATCCAGTTAAGATTCCAAACTTAATTCAAACTTTGAGCTAAATATCAATGATATGGAGTCTGAAGTATGTAGTCTGGCAAAATACCACAGTCATGAACAATTCAAAAGTACAAATACTTGCTCAAGTCATGACCAGCAGTCAGTACAAATCTTTAGGAGACTAAAAATAAAATGACTGCTGGTATAATTATGATCTACAGTTGTTGTTTTTCTTTTGTTTTCCAATCATCCAATTCTTTAGTGATATCACATACTTAATCATCATTTCAACAAGGAAATGCCCTGCCGATAAAGGGATATCTATACACCCTATCTTTTCCGCCAATGAAGATACAAAACCTCAGCTAATAACTGTCACGGAAATGAAAGCGCTCTGTTGACAAGGATTCTAAAACCTGACGAGATATTTGCATGATAGCGAGATGTTTGCATGATAAAGAGACAACACAGACTTACCTATTCTCTCTCTCCTCATGTTGAGAGATGAGGTTGGAGTAATAGTTCTCAAGCGTGACCTTGGCCTTTGTGACCTTGTCAATGGTGTGGTTGCTGATTTGCATTTGCTCCCCTACTGTGGCCATTTTGGAGTTTCTACTCTGAAAATAGAAAAAACATATAAACATAAAAAATTTTTTTTGTTTTTTTTTCAGATATTAAAAATAGTGGATTTTTTTTAAAGTACCAAATGAACACATTACACACAGCGAGCCACATTACAATGTATGGGTTATATAATCTTATGTCTCTGTAAATGTAGTATACACATTTTTTTTCTAAGATGGCTTTCTTTGTTACTTAACCCTTTCCCTCATAGAGGAAACCATGAAAAGACCTATGCGAACAGCATAAAACCAGATCAGCCTTCGAGTAACTCGCAGGCTGATCAGGTTTTATGCTGTTCGCTGCTCCTCAGTGGTCTGGAAATGAGGACTTTATAATTAAATTTGGTAAGGTTTAACTGTGGTTTTCTGCAGATCAGGCTTTATGTGGTACCTACTGAGTGCGTCAAAATGAGTCTATATGAGGGAAAGGGTTAAACTATAATTTGGCCCTATATTTTCATCAGAAGTTCCCCAAGAACTTGAAGATTTAGCCC
>CM037790.1:23524864-23564769 GCA_021229015.1 Solen grandis | reverse complement strand
ATCAAGATTACAGAGGTTCTGAACTCTTGCAAAAATCAACAAGGCAGTCCAAAGGACAGCTATATCCCCCGCCGCTGGCCAAATATTAGAATTTGTTTGGTCATAGGATTATGTTCACCTTAACCTGGCATGGTTGTAGCAGACAAGAAGATAGTTTAAGACAATTTAACTTTCCGGATTATGTATGAATCTTAGAATTCGGAGGCACATATATTAAAAGTTTACTGACAAGTTTTACATGGGAAACAGTACAAAAAGTGAACATCAATGAAGTATAGGATGTGTTAGGTAACCACAAAATACATGTGTAACTCAATTAAAAACTTTATATATCATGACATAATTTGTATGATTGTGAACATGACATACTATTATTTACCGAGTACAATAAATCACTGTGGAAGTGCAATCCAGGTCAAGAAGTGGTCTGTGTAAGGCAAGGGGAACACTCCTGAATGAGATATCGAGCGGACACGAAAACAACATATGACCTGCAAGTATGACCTTGACCTTGAGCCAGCGTGACCGCCTCATGCCTTCTGCACATCAGCTCAATGAGGTTAACAATTTAGCCGAGTTTGAAGAAAATGTGTCCAAGCGTTCATGAGATATGGAGCGGACACGAAAATAACATTTGACCTTCAAGTATGACCTTGACCTTGAGCCAGCGTGACCGCCTCATGCCTTCTGCACATTAGCTCAATGAGGTTAACAATTTAGCCGAGTTTGAAGAAAATGTGTCCAAGCGTTCATGAGATATGGAGCGGACACGAAAATAACATTTGACCTTCAAGTATGACCTTGACCTTGAGCCAGCGTGACCGCCTCATGCCTTCTGCACATCAGCTCAATGAGGTTAACATTTTAGCCGAGTTTGAAGAAAATGTGTCCAAGCGTTCATGAGATATGGAGCGGACACGAAAATAACATTTGACCTTCAAGTATGACCTTGACCTCGAGCCAGCGTGACCGCCTCATGCCTTCTGCACATCAGCTCAATGAGGTTAACACTTTAGCCGAGTTTGAAGAAAATGTGTCCAAGCGTTCATGAGATATGGAGCGGACACGAAAATAACATTTGACCTTCAAGTATGACCTTGACCTTGAGCCAGCGTGACCGCCACATGCCTTCTGCACATCAGCTCAATGAGGTTAACACTTTAGCCGAGTTTGAAGAAAATGTGTCCAAGCGTTCATGAGATATGGAGCGGACACGAAAATGTTTCGGACACACTGACGGACGGACGGACGGACGAAGGGCATTCCTATAACCCCCCTCCCGCTTCGCGGCGGGGGATTAATGAACCAGAAAATTCCTGCTTCATGCACATCTACCCATTACAATAATGACATTGACCAATTTTCATAAAGATCCATTCAGGAACTTAAGCGGAGTTGCGTTCACAAGGCTACAATAGCTGCAATATCAACCAGCTACAGATACTTTCGTTTCAAGGGACCCTAACCCTCTTGCAATGAACCAGAAAATCGCCGCTTCATGCACACCTACCTATTATAGTTATGACATTGACCAAGTTATGATAAGATACTGTTAGAAACGTAGGAGGAGTTACGTTCACAAGAAATGTGGACTGACAGACAGAGATGACAACGACAATATACGACCGCCTCCAGCGGCATATAAAAAATGGTACTGTTATAGCTCCCTTGCTTGGAGCTCAGCATATAAGGGTAGATGCAGGACTGGTTTGCCCGGTGTCAAGATAATGTGACTGGGTGTGATATCATGCCACATCATGTGGCGACATGTCTACGGTGTGATACTGCAGTGTGGCAGCACTATAACTGTCTCAAGTAGACATTTTCTCCAAATGACTGAAATACTGCAACAAACAACATCAGCAACAACAAGTTCATGTAAAGGCTTTAACATTTTTCACCATTTATGAAGTGGCCAAGTGTTAATGTAAACAAACTGACATGAAGCAAGTAACAGTTGCAAAGACCCAATTTAGAATGCTACCTCCTGAGAATTCATTTGACAATGTTTTAAAACACAAAGACCAATTTTCAAGAGTCTAACATTCTTTGGAGTATTTGGATTTTTATCGAAGTATGTCATGAATCACGGAACCCAAATCATTTTTCAAATCATCTGGTTCAGATTTGCACAGACAGAACACACATATGATAATATGCAGCACCATCAGCATTTTGTATTATTTGTATATCCACCTTTTTATGGTGTTTTGGGGAAGGTGGCTGGTCCTTTTAGGAGGGAAAATATGTCGATTAGAGGAAAATTAACTTATGAAGAAAACATTAAAATAATACACTATTTATGCTGTAACTGAAACACACTTGTTTATTTTTTTTTATTTTTAACTAAATTTACAATAATATGTCTTTCTTTCCTTTTTAAAATTTTTTTGTAAGGGGATTTTTTAGACTGAATTGGGGAAAAACGTATACTTTTTTATGAGAGGAATGGGGCCGAGTATTGTCCCCAAAATTGGCATAACAAGAAATGTTTGTGAAACATATATGCCCCCCTCATATGCCATAATATGTATATAGCTATATTACATGCAGTTTGCCTTCATAATGTTGGCTTGTCACAAAAAATTCTCAAACTTCAAAAATTTGAGTGAAAATATAATGTGCTAAAATGTGGAACTAAACATTTACTGAAATAGATGGGCTGGAGAAATATTTACAAAGTCCACAAAGGTTTAAAAAAATTAAATAGTTATAAACAAACAAAACATTAAGACTTAGTGCTCTAGGTTTATTATAAAAATTAACATCCACAATAATGAAAGAAAATGATACATCATCCTTCAAATATCTCAAACTTTGTGACCTTGACCTTTGAGGTATTGACACCAAAATTGATAGGGGTCATCTACTAATCATAAGCAACAACCACATGAAGTTTGAGACTTAAAGGTCAAATAGAACTTCAAGTTATCACTCGGACAAGGTCAACTGTGACCTTGACCTTTGAGGTACGACACCAAAATCGATAGGGGTAATTTACTAATCGTGAGCAACAACCACATTAAGTTTGAGACGTAAAGGTCAAATAGAACTTAAGTTATCACTTGGACAAGGTCTGGTATTATACATACACAACATGTGACCTTGTGACCTTGACCTTTGAGGTAATGACACCAAAATCAATAGGGGTCATCTACTAATCATGAGCAACAACCACATGAAGTTTGAGACTTAAAGGTCAAATAGAACTTAAGTTATCACTTGGACAAGGTCTGGTCTACCGACAGACCGACGGACCGACTGACCGACATTAGCAAAGCAATATACCCCCTCTTCTTCGAAGGGGGGCATAAAAAAGGCCTGTTAGCCCTCCAATGTCTGAGCACAGCAATAATATAATCACTGACATAAGCACTATGACGGTCACGTTTGGTTACATAAAACCTATCCTTTCCTTTAGAATCAACATCAATGTCTTTGGTCAGAGTTGTATGAGAACACTTTCTTGGAAAACCAAATCTACAGCCTGACCTACCCTTTGTATAGTATGGTGAGTGAAAATAAGTCTGCAATTTATTTTACTAGAGCATGAAGTTCCGGGTCAATATTTTCATCAGGAATAACTGACGACACTGTTTTCTCTATGCAAGTCATCACCTTAGGAGAAGATTCATCATCAATTACATATCCATACATAACCCAAAAATATAGGACACACCTCTGAAACATAGGATTTTCTTAACAGAAATAAAGAAAAAAAAGAGGGCCATGATGGCCCTGAATCGCTCACCTGATTATAAATGAGCAACATATGTTTGCATTTTTTATATTGACCTACTTTTTGACCCCACATGACCCAATTTTGAACTTTATAGAGACAAACATTCTGACCAAGTTTCATGAAGATTGGCCTAAAAATATGGCCTCTAGAGTGTTAACAAGCCAAATTGTTGACGACGCATGACAGACGACGGACAATCACAAAAGCTCACCTTGAGCACATTGTGCTCAGTCTAAACTTACCATATATATTCATTACAGGTTTCACGTCTGTTAATATCAATAAAACTGTTTAAATTTCTTAATATGTTAGTTCTGTTTGTCTAAGGATTCTTTAAGGTTTAAACCAGTGAATCGTGATCCGATCTGTGAATCGTCAGTCCCGGACCGTAGTAGTATAGGTATTGAGAGTGTCTGGCTCACTGCGGGTCTAACACACTTCAAAATCCAGGCGCGCTACCACGCGCCTGGCTTATCATGTGTAAAACCCCCAAAAAGCATACACTCTCAATACCTATACTACTAATTAGTTAAAAAAATCAAAAAAATCACACCAATGTAAACTTTAAAAAAAACAACAATGAAAAAAATAAAGAAAATTATGTTTTTTTCTGAACCATTTTTTTACATTAATCCTCACTCTGAATATGGAGGAGGGGTTTCTAACGTATTATAAAAATTCAATATTATACAGTTTTTATATTTTTGGATATTATCTCCATTGCTTCTTGTCTTCCCTGTTCTATTAATTTTTGCCTTTCTTCTTTTGAATAGTTTTTTGGAACCGCAGAGTTTTTTGTTAATTCATCTAATATAAGTTTAAATTCTTGTTCAGATATCTCTCCATCTGTTAAAGCTTTAGAGATTAAATTTTTTATACTATTTAATTTACTGTTAGCAATAGTTTTAATATTATCATGTTTTTTAATTTTATTCATAAATCTAAGCCTAACAATTTTTATAGAGGCTCCAATACCTCCACATGTAATGGCAATAATTTCAAATGGTAATAGAACAGGAATAACCACTCCAACAATTCCTATAATTACACTAGCAGACATTAAAGCTGTGTCTACTCCATCTGTTATATTTATTCCTCTTTTATATTTTTTATATAATGCTTTACGAGTATCTCTCTCATTAATTAATGTTTTTTCAATCTCTGAGATTTTTTGTAATCTATAATTTTGACTTGGTTCCTGGAGTTCGCTACGGACAAAGTCAGGTTGTGAATCTAGTATTTCACTATTTAAATCAGGGTATAAATTTGGGGCCGTTGGTTGCTTCATTTTTAAATATATTATTTGAATTCAAACAATAACGAGGCAACAGTATTAACTACAGTTGTATTATCTACCAGACTAACAAAATTAATAACACTTCCAGCCTCAACTAAAAAAGGGCGTTCAAAATTCTCATGTTTTGCTGTTGTTGTTTGTAAAGTAATATCACACCCACTTAAACGCTCTCCATCAACCAACACACCAACTCGCACTTCACCACTTGCCTTTTACTCGACAGACCAATACCAGTAATATAACCACGCCTTATCACAACATAACCAACATCTTTTTCTCTACCGGCATTTCCAAATGAAAACACCTTACTTTTAAATAAATGACCTTTTATTTCAGCACTTATTGTAATGTTTTTTAAGGATTCCTCTATTCTTTTTACCACAAGGTCTAATTTTGTTAAAGTGTCAAGTAATTCTCTATCTAAATTTGACTTTAAATTATTAAATAATTTACTTTCTAAATTTGAGTTTAAATTATTAAAATATGAATCTATCTTACTATTATCTAGTATATACTTTTTAGAACCGAATATATTCATTTTTATTGATAAAAAAAAAACACAACTCATTGATAATCCATGATTATCTATTTTTTGTCCTTTTTCATCACGAACACTTATATTTAATTCAGAAATATTTCCTATAGTTAATTTTTTATACTCTGGATTACTAAAGTTTATATTAACAATATTTCCAAATTGATTACTCTCAACAGGAATAGCACTAAGAATATTACTAGGTGCACCATCAAAGAAATTATAAGTATTATTTATTTGTTCAAGGTGGACATATAATTGTTTATAAGGAACTAAATCTATTGATTGTTCACCATAGCATGGGAGGTTAAGAAGAGGTGAATTTTCCAAATAATGACTCTCTTTAAATCCTAACATTTTTCTTAATTCTTTGGTTATTATTAATCCATAGGTTATATCACTAACTGAACTTATTGTTGGGTATTCTTCTGCTTTTAAACAAGCAATACCATTTTTTTCATCAACAGTTAATGTTATTCTGTTGTCAAAATTTTTAAATACATCAACTATTTGTTGAAAATTATAAAAACCATCTGAAATTATTTTTTTGGGTGGTGGGGATTTACGAATGTTAGTATCAATCCATTGTCCAATTAAATTATACCAACCCATAGTATAAGTAAAACCTCTCAATCCAATTTTCTTATCTCCATGTTTATTATCTATATATTGTTGCAGGTTTATAGGTTTATTAATATTAGAAATTATATGATTCATTTTTATTGATAAAAAATAAATTTTATATAATTTAGTGGAATAAAGTTCCAGCAGTTCTCTAGATGATTTCTAAAACACAACTCATTGGTAATCCATGATTATTTATTTTTTTACCCCATTCATCACAAACACTTATAGTTAATTCAGAAATATTTCCTATAGTTAATTTTTTATACTCTGAATTATCAAAAATAATATTAACAATATCTCCAAATAATTTATTTTCAACAGGAACAACTCCTAAGATTTTACTAGGTGCTCCATTATGAAAATTATAAGTACTATTTATTTGTTCAAGGTGAATATATAATTGTTTATAATTACTAATAATATTAGCTTTCATTTTCTCTTCATATTCTTCTCTTTCTCTTTCTCTTTCCATTCTTTCTCTTTCTCTTTCTACTCTTTCTCTTTCTACTCTTTCTCTTTCTCTTTCTCTCTTTTTTTTTTTTTCTTTCTAACTCTTCTATTATTTCTCTTTCTCTTTCTAACCCTTCCATTTTTTCTCTTTCAAACTCTTCCTTTTTTTTTTTTTAATCTTTCATTTCTTTCCTATTTTTCTTTTAACCTATTTCTCTTTCTCTTTCTATTACAAACTTTTCTATTCTTGCTCTTTCTAACTCTTTCATTCTTTCTCTTTCTCTTTCTCTTACAAACTCTTCTATTCTTCCTATTCTTTCTAACCCTTCCATTCTTTCTATTTTTTCTAACTCTTCTTTTTTATTCTCTTTATTTTCTTTTTAATTTTCTTTTACTTTCTATATGATTTTTAAATGATTCTATTACTGATTCTAAATCACCTACATCTCTTTTTTTAAATGTTTGAGTGGAGAATTTGAAAAACCCATTATTTGAATATTTTCTATATTATACCATCCTATAGTATAATTAAAACTTTTTAATCTAATTTTCTTATCTCCATGTTTATTATCTATATATTGTTGTAAGTGTATAGGTTTATCAATATTAGAAATTATATGATACATTTTTTACCGATAAAAAATGATCCCTGAAGCTTTTAAATATAATGAAGATGTTAATTATTTACATGGAGGAGTGTTTAAAAAAAAGAATATTAACATTATAAAACAAGAAATAATAATTTCATCAGATGGAAAAAGTTTTAATGCAAATTTCCCTAATATATTTGAAAAATATTTATTACCTAAAGTTACATCAGAAGAAATAGTAGAAAGGTGGGAAAGTGATTGGATGTTATTTTGGCAGAATCAATTAAACTTTGCTATTTGGTGTTCAACTACAGGTTGTGGAGTTGACATAAAAAATCATATAAATGCGGGAGGATTAACAGGTTCTTTATTCTTATTCCATATTTACTATCAAACAAGAAGAATATTAAAAGAAATATCTATTCCTCTTAAACAAGATGAAAGTTGGAATGCTTTTAAAAATATTTATAACAAAGAAGCTTATGAAAGAATTTGTAGTGAGTTTAATGTAGATCCTAATACAGATTGGAGACATAAAGAAGATGGCGGTGGTCTTGGTTATGTATATACAAAAGATTCAAATGTTTGGAAAAAAACTTATTTTAAGGATAATTTTCTTTATGTTTTTGATTTATCTGTTTTTAGACTATATAGATTTATTTTTGGACCTGGAGGTCCTGTTAAAGGTAAGTCTTATACAAAAAACATTTCTATTGATTATATCCAACAACCAGATGAATTTAAAAACATGTGGACAACTTTTATTCTTGATGAGTCAAAAGGTTTTACACAAGCAGGAGTTGAAAGAATTAATGAGTCTATAAGAACATATTGTTGGGCTATTCTTGGAGCGCAAGGTCTAACAAAAACAGATATTTTAGGAACAGGAATGGCATTTGATGCTCAAAAACAATTTTTAGCTAACATTGAAGATGTTATAAACAGTCCAGTTGATATACCTACTCAAATAACAAATTATGAAAATGTATTAAAAAATGCAAGAAGTAAAGTTGATTATGTTTATGGAATAGGATTATATATGTCTCCTAGTGATATGGAATTAAGAATTGGAACAATACAAGATTATAATAATGAAATTGTAATTGCAACAGAAATTCAAACACTTGGAATAAATAATGAAATAAATAATCAACCTGTCCCTACTACTACACAACCCACAGATATAAGTGGTACACCAACAAAAAAATCTTTACCAGAACCTACGGACGAAGTCCGGACTAGTAAACCAATAAAACCTATTGAAATCATTGAAACAACGGATGAACATGAAGATGATAAAACAGCTATTATAATAGGAAGTATTACAGCAGGACTTTTAGCTTTATTTATTTATGAGTATGTTCTCTAACGGGTAACAGCTGTATATATCATTCCTACAACTAAAATTAACAAAGCCCATAAATTATTTCCAAACCATGCAACAACATTTCCTGTTGTTTTTAATAACCATCCTACAATAGCTCCAATAATACCAGGTAATGCTTCTACCGCTTTTCCTGCAAGTTTTGCTAATAGTTTAGCAATATTTGATAATTGTTTTTTTATCCAATCTCTTACATTTCCTCCTTTCCCAGGAGGTTTAGGTGTTACAGTTCCACCACCACCAGGAATAAAAGTCTCAACAATAACACCAATAATCATTCCAAAAGCAGTTAAAATACTAACAATTGTAATCCCTTGTTCTCTGAATAAAGTTTTTATTCTTTCTGCTAATGTTGTATCTTCATTTTTTTGTTTCTTTTATTCTATTTATTTGAGTTCTTAATTTTTTTTTTATTTTTATTTCTATTTTTTTTTCTTCTCTTACAGTAGTCATTGCTTTAAGGACACCATCCATTTCACTTTTTTTCATAATTGTTTGTGTTCCTTGTTCAATTCCAACTATTTCTTTCACTCTAGTTTCTTCAGAAAAAGATGTTTCCATTATAGTTTCAAAAGTATTCACTGCAGTTTCAGCTGCTCTAGGTAAATCAGTCATTTCAATATTATCAACATTTGGAATGTTTTTTTCTACATTTTGTAATTTTTCTTTGGCTTGTTTTGATAATGGTTCATAACGTATATTCAACAAGTTTCTAATTGCACCTCTTCCAATTTTAACCTCTAAAGTGTTCAAAGATATAAAACTATTACCTTTAGTAAGTTTAATAGTTTCTTTACCTGGAACTTTTAAATATAGTTTATTATCTATAACTTTTAAAGTTTATAATATCAATATATTCTGATTTTTCTCCAAATTTTTCTTCTAAATATTTAAAATATTTATCAACCATATCTTTCTCTGTTCTATTATTAATTGTGTTCTTGTATTATCCTCAATATGAGTAATTTGACTTTGTCTATCATTATTTATAGAATTTCATAATCTTCATGTCATCATCAACATCATCATCATAATCATCATAATCATCTTCATCAAACACAGGATTTTCAAAATCATATCCTCCTTCTGCCATTTTTATACGGATTTTATCCGGCTGCGGAACGGCTGTATAACACTGTGAAACATTAAACATTAAAAATTTCCTCTAAAAAATGTCGGCTTACGGAGAAAAACTAAACCCATACAGAAGAATAAGAGAACCTAGAGGTATTAGAGGTATTCGTCAAACTGTTGTAATAAGCAATAATCCTTCAACTATTGATCAAAATCAACAATTGTTAGTAAGATTTCCTAATCTAAGTGGTAATGATGTTATTGTTCCTGGAACAACAAGATTAGCATTTGAAATTGAAATCAAAAGTGATAGTGATGCAAATGCAACAATATATCCAAATATAGGAAGATCAATAATTAATAAAACAACAATGAAAATATCAGGAAATGAAGTAATGTCAATTGATGATAGTGATATATTTCATTGTTATACAGATTTATGGAAGTCTCCTACAGAACGTGAAAATATGGCATACCAAGGAATTGGTAAAATAAACATGTTAAGACATAGGGTTGGATCTGGTAATGCTTCCTCAGATAAACAAGATGAAGCTATTGCAAAGGCATATGGAAATAGATTTTGTATTCCTTTAGATTTTGAATTATTAGAATCACATATGCCTTTTTATCAAGCTGGTCTAGGAGATAGACTCGAATATGAACTTACATTCAATGATTATAATAAAGTAGTTAAATCTACTGACAAAAATGCTTCTTACGTTATTAAGAATATTTGTTTAGAATTTGAAAGTGTTTCTGATGTTGAATTAGCTAGAATAATTAGAAATAGATTTAGTGGTAAGATGGTTATTTTATATGATAGAATACTTAGACATAGGAAAATAATAAAAAATAAATCTGATACACTTTGGAATATTAATCTAAATGTTCCAGCTAAAAGTATGAAAGGTATTCTAATGTTATTTGAAGATCCGGATAGAACATCAACAGAACATTATTTTAATCCTGAAATAACAAAAGTAGAAATAACAATAGAAGGAGTTCCAAATCAACTATACAGTCAAGGAATGAAAGCTTATCAACAGTGGAATGAGATAAATAAATTCTTTGCTTTTAATTCAAAAGATGATAAAGAAATTATTAAGATGATAAAAAAATTAAATTTTACCTATACAACATTAGAAAAATATCTAACAACCAATTATGCATTATGGTTAGATTTACGTTCAACGGATGATAACTCTCTACATGGTTCAGGGAGAAGAATTGAAAATGCATCAGAAGGTATAACAATACAAATAACAAAAGACGCAGGATCTGATGAGTCAATAAATGTTTATCTATTTATTATACAAGATGCACAAATTAATTTTGATGAGGGTAGATTTAAAGGAATTGTGTATTAGTGTTCCATAGTGCTCCGCAGCTGGACTTTGTCCTTAGTGTTCCATAGTGAAGTATATAAATTACTAAATAATTACTAAATAATTACTTAAGTAATTTTTATATTCTATAAGAAAACCAAAAAAATAAAGAGATTGTAATTTACTTTTTTTTTAATACTATTATTTTTTTTTTCTACTATCAATAAAAGTATTTATAGTACTGATAACAAAAACACCAAAAACATAACCAAACAAACACATCTCAAATCTTTCTACTACATCTCTAATTGAAGTAAGTTTATTATTAATCGATGCTAAATATAATTCCTCATTACTAATATTATATTCATCTTCATCTTCAGAAGTTTTTTCTTGTTCTTTTATATCTGTTTCATTTTCTTCGTCAATTGTAACAGTTACATTTTGAGTATTAGATGTAGGGGTTAAAATTTTAAGAGGCATTTTATAAGATATAAAAATGAATAAATTAAAAATTCAAACCATCTTTCCAAAATACCCACATTCTGCAATTATCTGTGGACAAACAGGATGTGGAAAAACAGAATTTGTTTTAGACCTTTTAGAAAAAGAATATAGGGGTGTATTTAAATATATTATTATACTATGTCCAACTATTGAATTTAATAAAGCATATAAAAATAGAAAATGGATCTCTGATATTAAAAAACCTAAAACTAAAAATTTATTAATTTATAATCCCATACTTAAAGGAGAAGAAAGACTACAAGAACTATTAAGAATTTTCTTTGAGAAATATAAAGGAACTCCTACTTTATATATTATAGATGATTGTAGTGCAACTAAACAATTAACAAAGAAAAGAGATATGCTTTCTGAATTAGCATTTTCAGGTAGACATGCTGAACAAAGTGATGGGTTATTTCACAAAGATACAATTCAGTTTTAAAAGATCTTAGGGAACAAACAAAATGGTTATGTATTTTTTATACTAAAGACAGGGATAGTTTTGAAAACTGTTTAAGAGAAAACGATGTAATCCCTACATTAGAAGAAAGAGAAAGAATTAAAGAAGAATTGAAAAAAAAGAAACATAGTAAATTAATTTTAAGAACTGATCAACCTACAATTATTAAAATAAATGAAAATAAGAAAATTTAGCTTTTTAGAATGAGTAAACAATATTAGAAAAAAATCTAATTTTAAATTTATAAAATTGAATGGAAGAAATTGAAAACCAAATCAGAAAATGCTGATAAAAGAAATTAATTTAGTATTGAAAAATAATGAAGACTTGATAAATTATGATTAATTCATATGAAGCTAAATTAGATCATGACAAAAACTTTAGGGAATTCTTTTATTAATTTATATGTTATGGGAGTGTCTAAATATTTTAAAGTTAAAAATCAACCTAAATTAATAGAAGATTTAAATGAAGATCCTTTTTTAAATAATGCTTTAAATTCTTTATGTTGTGAATTGTATTATAAATATGGAATGTTTCTTGCTCCTTTTACAACAGTATTAACAACAATAGAAAATATTGACTTCGGGCTTTGCCCGGCTATGGAACACTTTACTGAAAGTAAAAATGATTTTGTTCATAGTCCACAACCAGAAAAAAAGGAAGATCCACAACCTGAACTTTGTACCATTAAAAATGAGTGAAGTACAAAATCCAGATCCTGTTAAAAAAAGTAAAAACCCAAAAAGAGTTGAAGCAGGTAAAAGAATTGCAGAAGCAAAAAAAATAAAAGCTGAATTAAAAAGAAAAGAAATGGAAGAAATGAAGAAAGAAAACATTCAATTAAAATATATTACGGATGAAAACCGGCTGCGTAGCATTACAAAAGAGGACGGACAAAGTCCGGCTACGGAACACAATAATGAAGTTAAAGAAGTTCAACATAGTGGACAAAGTCCACAGTTGGATTTCATCCGTGTAAATATATACAAAAATTATATACCTTTATGTCTAATTGGAGTTGTTGGATTGGGATTATATATGTATAATTCTAAACAAGTAAACCCTTATGGACAAAGTCCAGCTGTGAAACACATGCAGAAAGAAATTAAACCACAAGAAAAAGTTGAACCACAAGAAAAAGTTGAATATGACCCATTTAATCTTTAATGTTTCACAAATTTGTTTTCTAAAAAATGGCGGATGAAAAAAAAATTGTTGTTAATACAGCTTATCATGGAGTATTGATTTCTGCTTTTACAGTGGGTTATTCAGAATTAATTAGAAAACTTTTTAGAACAAATACAACCAAACTACAAATGGATTTTAAAGATATTTCAATGTTAACTCTTGATATTATATTATCTATTTATACAAAAGAATTCTTAGTTAAGCAAGGTATTATTTCTGATAATATTATGAAGTAATGCTACGCAGCCCTTTGGTAGAACTTCATAACTAGCGTAGTTTATTTTTTTATGTTTTAATAAAATATATATAAAATGGCAAGTGCAATAGCGATGATGATTGGTGGAGCAATATTGAATGCAGCATCATTTGGAGGTGGTAATTATCTATTTTCTCTTATTGATAAGAATAAAAGTGATAAAGAGAAAAAAAGACATGATAAAGCAGTGGAAGAATTACAATCTGCACATGATAAATGGAGTGAAGAAAGAACACAAAGAATAGATTTTTTAAATGAACAAACGAAAAAGGAAGATCATGCTGTAAAAACCTTTGAAGATGTTGATGAAGCAATGAAAGAATATTACTATATCACAGGTAAACAATTAGAACCTTTACCTAAAGAACCTACATTAAGTGATTTTTATACTCCTTCTGAAGATCAAAAAAATAAAGAGATTGTATTTATTATTGGTGGAATGTCATTAACTGGATTTATTGCATGGAAGCTACATAAATGGTAAAGTATCTATTCCATTGTCACATATATATAAATTTTTTTTTTTAATGTATACATCTTATTTATTTGTTGTGTTTCATTAAATAAACAATTTTTATAATCATCAAACTTTATATCTTTAGTTATTGTTGTTTTACCTATTCCTTTTAATTTCTTTATTTCCTGTAAAGCTTCAGTTAAAGTAAAAGAATAAGCTTTACTTCTTAGGAAAACTATCTCATTCATACTTTTTCCATTTAATTCATCTTTAAATTTTCCAATTACTTTTTTATTTTTTTGTGAATGAAGTGGATGATCTTTAGGATAATCAGATGTATCTAAATATTCATCTTTTATTTTTTCTAAATCTTTATAAACATCTTTTGTTATTATTGATAAGAAGATACTATCAGTATCTGAAGCAACAAGTTCATTCTTTTCCCATAGTTTATTAACTTTAAAATCTAAAATTGCTTGTCCTAAATAAATAGGTTTATTAAATTTAACAGAAGTAACATTATTTACAATTGCAACAAGATTATCATTGAATATAACTGAATCTTTAAAATTAGGTTTATTTATATATTTTCTTACTTCTTCTCTATTGGTAAGTAGATTAATCTCATTTCTTCCTCTTATATTTTCTAAAGTTTTTCCATAGAAAGAATTATTCATTAATTTCCAAAGATCCTTTTCAAAGTTAGATGTTGATTTAGTTCTTTGTTCAGTGTTAAAATTAATATATTTCTTTAACCAATCTGATTCTTCAAATGAAATTGTTCTATAAACTTTTTTTTTAAAATTGAGTGATGTATAATATATTTTTTTTTTTTACCTAATGGTTTATTCCTAATAAATTTAATTGATAATTAGATAATTGTTCTTTATTTATTTTCATCTTTTCAGGTGCTAAAGGATATTTATTTGTTTTCTTTTTACATTCATCTGTATACTCTAAATCACATTCTACTATACAACCTCTACGGACTTTGTCCGGCTGCTTTGCATTACATTTTATAATATTTTTGTAATAATTAGGATCTTCTTCCCATTTAAAATCTTTGGTTGGAAGAGGTTGAGACATTGCCCATCCATAAAGATTATTCGCATCTAAATATAATAAATATTTTTCTTCAAAGAATTCATTTAAATCTCCTCCATTCTTTAATATTTCTAAAGCTTTATTTTTTTCATATTCATCTATAATTCTATTTCCATTACCATGATAGTTAGGAGTATGTTTATTAAAAGCTTTTACATGTCTTGGGCCTAATACTCCTGAAAATCCTCCTCTTATTCCTTTTTCAAACATTTGCAACATATCTATATCAGTTAATAATTCTAACTCTACTCCAGTATATTTTAGTCCACATTGCCATGTTAATCCTGGAGCAGAATAACAATAACAAGGATCTATATTGTGGTGTTTTAAGAAAAAACTTCTAAATTTTTCAAACGCATCAGCTAAGATTAAAACATCTGTCTTTAAATATAATTCATGATAATCTTTTAAAGATTTACATTTATAATGAGAGAAAACTTTTTGAGCATGTTGATATTCTTTACCCGTAATTGTTGTTTGAGTTAATGTAGAATAAAATTCTTTAATATCTGGTAATTGTGTTTCATTTAATTTTTGTATGGAATCTACATATTCATATGGATAAAATCTTTTTTGTTTTAGTAGTGAAATATCGCCATTAAACTCTTTTTCTAAAATAGGAAATTCATCTATTGATTTAGCTATATCTGATAACCCTTTACTCATAAATCTATAAGAATCTAAGAATCTAATCTATAAAATATTTTTAATTTTTAAAAAGTTTTCTTTATTAATTTTCATATTTCATAAGTTCTTCAATTAGAAAATGGAAATCATAATTAGAACCATTATGAAAGAATACAGGTATTAATTTTGTTACTTTACCTTCTTTTGTATTACATGATTGACATGCTGCTCCTCTATATTTCCCAGAAAGATGATTATGTTCTCTTACTTTATAATTATCATCATTAAAACCTTTTTCACAAATATAACATTCAGTTGCTTCTTGAAATTCATCTTCTTTTTTTTTTTAAGATCTTATAATTTATTTCTTTAAATATCTTTATTACTTTTTCTACATATTTTTCTATTGCATCATTTCCAACATATGAAAAGTATTGTGATTTATATATATTTGGATAATCAGATTTAACATATATTCCATAACTATTTACTTCTTGTTTAAATATTTTATTTGTGTAAGATTCATTAGGATTTGGTTTAGTAGTAGATAATGGAATATTATTTGATTCAAAATCAGAATATATAACAAATGGTAATTTATTTTTGAAATGGTAATTTTTAAATTTAAGAATATTTTTTCCTGGTTCAGGCATTATAGATTTACAATGTTCATTATCATAACATATTTCTTTATGATTAATTAATGTTATTTCTCTTTGAAATCCTTGTAAACAATTTCTACATGTAAATGATTTATGTTTATTCTTTCATACTTAAAACTATCTAAATTTTTAATTAAACAATAATGGGTATTTTCATTACTTTCAATGTATAAGAGATCAACTAACGAACGCTGGTAGCACTATTTTCACTTTCATTGTTTGAAACATAAACTGGATATAAAGATTGTTTATTAGATTGATCTTCTAATGCAAAAACATTTATAGATATATTATTTTGTCTCTCTACTTTTGGAATATCTTTTATTTTAACTGGATATTCAATCCCATCCATATTAAGTTTATTTTCATATGGTTTATATTTTGTCACTCTTTCTTTGTTATCATCTGCAGGGAATAACTTTGATAGTATTGCCCAGAGAAAACATTTGTTATCATTTTTATTTTTAACATTAATAATATTATTTGATTTAAATTGAAGAGGTATATAAGATGAAGCTTTCTGATAATCATATTTATATTGTTTTACTTCTACACTTTTGATATTTCTAAAAACAAAACCAGATCCTCTTTCTTGAAATTTATCTATCCAAGCTTCAAATTTATCTCTCAAACTATTATAGAATTCTTTTATATTATTTTGTGTTTGAATAACTTGAACAGGGTGAGAGTAATGACTCTCTATTATATCAGTAACTAAAGGGGTTAAAAATTCACTTGTTATTATTATTTTTATTTTAAAAGAAATAAATTTTAATTATGATAATTTTTCATATAATCAGGATTTCTAACAATAAACTCTTGATACGCTTTTTTATACTTTTCTTTGTTGTTTTGATAATGTTTTTGTTGATTAGGCTTAAGACATTGTTTACATGCAGATTTAATACCAAATCTTCTTCCTGTTTGTTTGTAATATTCACTTAGTAGTTTGTATTCTTTACATTTTGTACAAACTTTTCGATCTGCCATTTTTTAGAAAACAATTTTAAGCTATTTAAAAATGAATCACCCAAAAATATATTGTTTACGTTGTAAAAAAAATACTGAAAATAATTCAGTAGAACAAGTAACAACAACCAATAATAGACAAATGTTAAAAGGCAAATGTTCTGAGTGTGGATCTAAGAAAAATAGATTTATAGGAACAAAAGGGGATAAATTAGCAGATGAATTACATCATAGAGTTATAAAGAAATTTCCTAAAAGACGTGTTTTTGTTGATTCAATAGATAAAATATGGGCTGTTGATTTAGTAGATATGCAACAATATTCAAAACAAAATAAACACTATAAATATTTATTGGCAGTTATAGATGTTTTTAGTAAATATGGTTGGTTAATTCCATTGAAAAATAAAACAGGAATAAAAAAATTATATTCAAAAAAGAAAAATCTGTGTAGTAGAATTGGATAGGAACGAAACAACATATGTTTAAATATTTTACTGCTCATGAAACTACTAAATATTATGATGTATTAGATCAATTAGTTAAAGATTATAATAATACAATTCATTCTTCAATTAAAATGACACCTGTTGAAGCAAGTAAATCAGAAAATACATTAACAGTGTATGAAAATTTATATCCAGAAGAAGAAATGAAAATTAAGAAACCTAAATTCAAAGTTGGAGATAGAGTAAGAATAACAAAAAAGAAAGGTAAATTTGAAAAGGGTTATACTACTCGTTGGACTAGAGAAATATTTGTAATTGAACAAGTTTTAAATACAAATCCTGTTACTTATAAAATAAAAGATTTAAAAGATGAAGACATTATAGGTAGTTTTTATGAACAAGAATTACAGATAACTGAGTTCTAGATAATATCCAAAAATATAAAAACTGTATAATATTGAATTTTTATAATACGTTAGAAACCCCTCCTCCATATTCAGAGTGAGGATTAATGTAAAAAAATGGTTCAGAAAAAAACATAATTTTCTTTATTTTTTTCATTGTTGTTTTTTTTAAAGTTTACATTAGTGTGATTTTTTTGATTTTTTTAACTAATTAGTAGTATAGGTATTGAGAGTGTATGCTTTTTGGGGGTTTTACACATGATAAGCCAGGCGCGTGGTAGCGCGCCTGGATTTTGAAGTGTGTTAGACCCGCAGTGAGCCAGACACTCTCAATACCTATACTACTGACCGTGGATCGGATCGGATCGTCACTTGCCCAACAATCCACAGGCCTAAACAATAATGTCAACTATGAAATGAAAAAGTCACTGGCCTTATGGTTAATTTAAAGTTTTTAATGTGTTTCATAAGATTATGGAGATTATGAGTTCAATACTTAAAAATTGCATCTTGTTGATTACAAATTGTACTTGGTTATATTCTAGATTTTTGTAGATATAATCTATGCTGGGACAATACTTCAGTCATGCTAACAAGAAACCTTCATAGACAGGTGATGCTACCTGAATATTTGTCACAAAATAATAACTGTCAGTAGAGGTTCACGGTTTTACCGGTAAACCGTGGTCTGAAGCAGCATGTGGTATGAACCGGTACAAGGACGGTGGTTTCTGTATTGCGGACATGAGTACAATTTTTCAATTAATTTGTTGTTACTGATAATTTTATTGCTTAGCAACATCAAAAACCTGCGTAGATATAAATGTATCAATTTCCATTAAAATCTTAGTAAATACAATTTTATTTGAAAATATTCACTCGTTACTAATAATGACCTTGAAAAGAAATAAAAAATGACTGACGGCTGCCCATTTAAACAAAAAAAAATTCAATGACCTTATATATCATTGAATTATTATTATTTTTTTAAATGGGCAACAACATACCAACATACCAGGTACCTTTACTCTTCTCCTCAATGATATTTTATATCAACCATTGAAGTTTTATAATGATACTTTTAATACTTTATGACAGTTATGCTCTGGACAAAAAAAATAAACATGAAATGGGATCTTCGTCGTAGGAAAATTACTTAAGATAAGTTTTCAAAACCGCATGTCTAAGTTAGAAGTGGAATACACACTTGTCTTTACAGTATTGAAATAGGATGAATATCTAGAACGTGTACGAGTACATGTGACCTTGACCTCTTAAAGTATCATTATAAACAAGAGGGCCATGATGGCCCTGAATCGCTCACCTGAGTACCATTGCTTCAACTGATGTCAAGGTTTTTAAACAGACAAGGATTCTGATATAACTTAATCTAAAACATTTTACCCCTGACAATACTACACACCAAATATCTAAGCAATGGGTCATAGGTTTCAGAGAAGACTTGGGCGCAGGGTCATTTATCACCGTAGAGCCAAGACTTTGAAAATCTTTGTAATGAACCATTAGATGCTACTACATACCAAAAATCTTAGCTCTAGGCCTTATTGATTCATAGAAGAAGATTTTTTAAGATTTTCCTATTTAACTCTATGTAAAACAAGTGACCCCTGGTGTGGGGTCATTTATCACCATTGGGCTATGATTTGTACAATCTTGGTAGTGGCCCATAAGATGATGCTACATACCAAAAATCTTAGCTCTAGGCCTTATGGATTCATAGAAGAAGATTTTTTAAGATTTTCCTATTTAACTCTATGTAAAACAAGTGACCCCTGGTGCGGGGTCATTTATCATCATAGGGCTATGATTTGTACAATCTTGGTAGTGGCCCATAAGATGATGCTACATACCAAATATCTAAGCTCTAGGCCTTGCAGTTTTGCAGAAGAAGATTTTCAAAGTTTGCATTTTTAAAATCTATTTTTAGCTCCTGTGACCTAATTATGCAATGGACCAGAACCATTTATACAACTTTAGTAGAGCTTCATCCAAGGAACATTCCTGCAAAATATTTTTCAAATTGGCCAAGCCGTTTAGGAGGAGATGTTGTTTGAAGCAATTGTTGACGCCGGACAAAAGGCGATCAGAAAAGCTCACCTTGAGCACGTTGTGCTCATGTGAGCTAAAAAAACACACTTAAACAGAGATGAAGGCTTGGGTTTTGCACCCTGCACACACATTGTCTCATGATGGTGAACATTTGTGCCAAGTAATTTTTAAAACCATTGATAAATGAAATTATCAACCAGACAAGAATAATGGTGGAAGGACGGAAAGACAGACAGACGGATGAAAGGACAAAGCGGCAGATATGCTCGCCTTTAAGGGAGCAAAATAACACCATATATATTTATATAACATGTGGAAAAAGACCTAAGCAAAACCTATTATTTCAGGCATTCAGAACCATTTATGTACAACAGGCCAGAAGGAAGGCTTCCTCGCGTGTAAAATCAGAGAGACCAAACACAGATTTGAACTCACAATGGGAGAACAGAACTGACAGTATGTCAGTGACTGTGACCTCTTAGCCCAAGACATCCTCCAATACCTTAATTATATAGATAAATCTTTAAAATCAAACTTTTTGAAAACACACGCAAAAAATTCTCATGTGATGCAATTTTCAACAAGAGTGCCAGTGATGCCACAATATACGCCGCCACAAAATATAAAGACCAAGAGGGGTCTTTTAATTATTGCTTTTAACATTTCTGTAAGCATAACCTCATAATGAAGTCTGTAAGACCAATTAATTTAGCTGAACAGAGATAGAACCCTAAAAATGCTTCCAATATCACAGTAGGTCAAATAGCAGTATCAATTTGAATCCTTTTTTCTTTCTCCCCATAACTCTTGCAAAAATCACTGTACCAGAAAATCCTTGCCTTATGCACTTTTACCTGTTTAGAAACTTGAGTTGTGTTTTAAAGAGACCATGTTTAGAAAGGCATTACTATTGCAAATATTGATGAACATCAAAGCCTCTCCTTTGTGCATATCTACCCAGTATAGTAATGACATTGCCCAAGTTTTGAAAAGATTAGGTCAGAAACATACAAGAAATTGCATTCCCAAAGCTGAAATATCAATCAGCTAAAAAGACTAAGTTTCAGGGGACACAAATCTTGCAAAAATTAATGTACCGGAAAATCACCACTTCATGCACATCTACCCATTATAGTAATGATATTGACCAAGTTTTGAAAAGATTCATTCAGAAATGTAGGAGGAGTTGCGTTCACAAGGCTGCAATATCAATCAGCTACAGAGACTAAGTTTCAAGGTACACAAATCTTGTAAAAATCAATGAACCATAAAATCGCCACTTCATGCACATTTACCCATTAAAGTAATGACATTGACCAAGTTATAAAAAGATTCATTCAGAAATGTAGGAGGAGTTGCGTTCACAAGGCTGCAATATCATTCAGCTACAGAGACTAAGTTTCAAGGGACACAAACCTTGTAAAAATCAATGAACCGGAAAATCACCACTTCATGCACATCTACCCATTATAGTAATGATATTGACCAAGTTTTGAAAAGATTCATTCAGAAATGTAGGAGGAGTTGCGTTCACAAGGCTGCAATATCATTCAGCTACAGAGACTAAGTTTCAAGGGACACAAACCTTGTAAAAATCAATGAACCGGAAAATCACCAGTTCATGCACATCTACCCATTATAGTAATGATATTGACCAAGTTTTGAAAAGATTCATTCAGAAATGTAGGAGGAGTTGCGTTCACAAGACTGCAATATCAAACAGCTACAGAGACTAAGTTTCAAGGGACACAAATCATGTAAAAATCAATGAACCATAAAATCACCACTTCATGCACATCTACCCATTATAGTAATGATATTGACCAAGTTTTGAAAAGATTCATTCAGAAATGTAGGAGGAGTTGCATTCACAAGGCTGCAATATCATTCAACTACAGAGACTAAGTTTCAAAGGGACACAAATCATGTAAAAATCAATGAACCGGAAAATCGCCACTTCATGCACATCTACCCATTATAGTAATGACACTGACCAAGTTTTGAAAAGATTCATTCAGAAATGTAGGAGGAGTTGCGTTCACAAGGCTGCAATATCATTCAGCTACAGAGACTAAGTTTCAAAGGGACACAAATCTTGTAAAAATCAATGAACCGGAAAATCGCCACTTCATGCACATCTACCCATTATAGTAATGACATTGACCAAGTTTTGAAAAGATTCATTCAGAAACGTAGGAGGAGTTGCGTTCACAAGATATGGACTTACGGACTTACGAACGTACGGACGGACGGACAGACGGAGAAGATGACGCCAATATACGACCGCCTCCGGCGGCGTATAAAAATGATCATAGAAACATAATTATTAAATTTAACACAAGGGATATAAAGTTATTTTTCCAGAGGTTTGAGAATTTCCTACCAGGTCCAGAATCATGGAGAGATGCCCAAGGATTATCTCCTCTTCCTTGTCTGGTTCCACCAATGAGAAGCAGTAGACATCGCCAGACCTATCCGCCACCACCACCACATCCTGGCTGTGTGGAAACACCACCGCCGTGCATCATCTTACCACACTCCTGTAATTACAGAACATATTAATCAAAAACATATTTGCATCTTACTTACAAACAACTAAATAACAACAATCCTAAAATAAGTTTTCACATGACACTAATCATTTGTCCTATTACAAGGATGATATTGGATAAAATAAACTATAGCTGTTAATGGAGGGGATGAATGCTAATCCTGTCCACAATATGAAACTAGAAATATCACAGAAGGTATCACACAGCAATGGACACAAAATGAAGTCTTATTGATCAAACAAGGTTATTACAGCAAATTTTTGGTTGAAAAGGGGCCACTGTGAGGTTTCTTTTACAGATTTACAAATATTTCATTTCTAAACAAAAAGTGTTAGTTGCTAAAAGGGGCCACTGTGAGGTTTCTTTTACAGATTAATGTCCAAAATGTCTTGGATTTTGTCTAAAGTCAAATCTGCTCCTCATTTCATTAAAGATAAACATGTGTATTAAATGTTATCTAAACCTATTGAGCCTTTGATGAGTTATTGATCAGACAAGGTATTTTAGCAAACTCAAAATTGAAAAAGGGACCATACCTGTGTCAAATATTAATGGATTTTTCCCGAAGTCGATACCCACGATGTACCCACGAAATTGCCTTAGGTACATAATCAGCAAAATTTAATGTCAACGAAAATAAATGATTTTACAGTATAAAGTCATTAGACATTAAAATGGATTCTATTTTCTTTTATGTCAACATTTTAAATATTAGACAAGAGGGCCATGATAGCCCTGAATCGCTCACCTGATTATAAATGAGCAACATATGTTGGATTTTTCATATTGGCCTACTTTTTGACCCCACATGACCCACTTTCCAGCTTGTCCAAGATTTTATGGAAACAAACATTCTGACCAAGTTTCATGAAAGAATGAGCCAAAAATGTGGCCTCTAGAGTGATAACAAGGTTTTTCTAAGATTTGACCTCATGACCTATTTTTTGACCCCACATAACACAAATTCAAACTTGTCCAAGATTTTATGGAAACAAACATTCTGACCAAGTTTCATGAAAGAATGAGCCAAAAATGTGGCCTCTAGAGTGATAACAAGGTTTTTCTAAGATTTGACCTCATGACCTATTTTTTGACCCCACATGACAAATTCAACTTGTCCAAGATTTGATGGAAACAAACATTCTAAGCAAACAATCTGACCAAGTTTCATGAAGATTGGCCTAAAAATACAGTCTCTAGAGTGTTAACAAGCCAAATTGTTGAGGAAACACGTCGCACATTGGACAACGGGTGCCGGACGAAGGGCGATCACAAAAGTTCACCTTGAGCACGTTGTGCTCAGGTGAGCTAATAAAAACAGCTCATCTGAAGTGAAACAAAGTTTGTCATGACCTCCTTCTATATCATTTTCAGCAATTAAGAAATGTTTCTCGGAACAAATGAGTCACAGACAGACAGACAGACAGAGAGCTTTGGGTGAATTTCATAATCAATACTTAGTAATTTTTATTTACTTAGGGAGCAATTTAGTTCTTAATACCCAAATATTTCATTTCTAATCAAATAGTATTAGTTATTAAGATAATAATTCATGTTAACTTATAATAGTTATGTACTTGAATATATATGTAAATGTACCAGTATGTACAATAATATATTGTGTTATATTGATTTATAACTTGTCACACTTCCTTCTAGCAAAATTCTGATCTAAAGAAAGCGCACAATATTATATCATGAAAAATATCCTACTCCAGCTGAAAAAAAAACGATAGAATATTATTGTATGCACTTTTATAATATATTTCAAATATAAAGCAAGATTTTATCAAGATCCCCCATGTTCAAAGATTTACAGTCCAGATTATATAAAGTTATTGCTGTTGATCCAAATACATTAACAATAGCATCATAAAATAATAACTTTTAAGTTTCAAACCTTGACAAATGCAGGTTTGACATTGACTACAGTGCCTCTAAAACACTGCCTAAACTTCCAGATATTTCAGCAAAAAAAGGAGAAAAATGCAACGCCATGCCACAGGATGCAGTGTTCTCAAGTCGCAAGCTAGTTTATGACCTCAATCTATCAGCACACAGTGACAGATGTAACCAAGTTACAACTCTATCTCTCTCAAGTCGCAAGCTAGTTTATGAGTCTGATCTATCAGCACACAGTGACAGATGTAACCAAGTTACAGCTCTATCTCTCTCAAGTCCCAAGCTAGTTTATGAGCCTGATCTATCAGCACACAGTGACAGATGTAACCAAGTTACAACTCTATCTCTCTCAAGTCCCAAGCTAGTTTATGAGCCTGATCTATCAGCACACAGTGACAGATGTAACCAAGTTACAGCTCTATCTCTCTCAAGTCCCAAGCTAGTTTATGACCTCGATCTATCAGCACACAGTGACAGATGAAACCAAGTTACAACTCTATCTCTCTCAAGTCCCAAGCTAGTTTATGACCTCGATCTATCAGCACAGAGTGACAGATGTAACCAAGTTACAACTCTATCTCTCTCAAGTCCCAAGCTAGTTTATGACCTCGATCTATCAGCACATAGTGACAGATGTAACCAAGTTACAGCTCTATCTCCATCCATCAAGGGAGCCATTTTTATAAATACTATCATCATCGAACACCTCAGATTGAATGGCAGCATGCGAGCCAACCTAAAAGCCGTCCATCTGCTACATGTCACAGAGCCCCCTGGGGACTGAACAGTCTATATTCCTGTACAGCAAACTGATGTGTGACATAAACATTACCAAGAGTGAAGAATATGATCTTCACAACAACAACAGGTTGTTCCGATTTCAAAATGTCACTGGCCAAAAGTAACTTAAAACATTTAAGAATAAATAAGATCATAGCAAACTAGACTTATCCCTGAAAGTAACAAACAGGAGTTATTCCTGAAGGATGATTTTTCCCTCTACTACATCACCTTGAGACAATTATCTAAAAAAATAATCAAGGGTATTAACTCTAGGCAACAGACTTAGAGGTTATATAACAAAGAATGGTGTGTGCCCTGTAATAAAGCTAAAATTCTGATATAGAAAGGGGTCACAACTCATGAAATTTTTTAGAAAAGAGTTGTGTCCATCATATTGAAAAAAGTGTTCAAAGTTTCATTCTTGTTTCTCAATGGCCTCATTTTCTTCCTTAAATTGAACATTACAGGATAGTGTACATATAAATGGTTATAAAAGTGAAACATGAAACAAAAAATATATTCAGAACAAATAACTTGTAAAATTTGAAATGTGTGAAAAATGAATGAAATGGATTATTTTAATACCAAATCAAAATATCTACATTCACTTAACCTTTTCTGCAGATTAAATAAAAAGTAATATATTATTAATTTTATTGAAAAAAAGATATTTGCCACCTAAGTGGTTTGGATCCATGACCTACAGATCCAGACTCCTGTATCCTAGCTACCACCTGGACATTTCCAATTGGATTTTTGTTTGATATTTTCATTTGAATTTTAATACCTCATCTTCTTCATCAAACTCAAGATTTTTTTAAACCAGTTAATCCATGCAACAAACAATATATGTATACATATTTCTTAACCAGCATTCAATATTTTTATATATTCAACAGCAAGTCTGTAAAATGTGCAACATATCTTTACAAACCAGCACATCTCGAAGTGAAACATACAATATTTATTTTTTAAAACCAGTATATCTGTAAATATATAATTTTAAAACCATCAAATCTATGAAATGTACAAAATATTTTTTCCTATAACCAGACATTAATGTATCTGACATGTACAGCAGACATGTTTGTGTGGGTTCATTACATGATGACTGTCTGACAGTGTCGGAAGCTTGTCGCGTCTACATGACACATCTGTAGAAATTATGACAGCTTTCTAAATGCCACAGATCATCTGGTATACAGATTGTTTGAAAAGGGAACAGAATCTGAGAAACATAACTAGAACTATCACTGAAGGTGATTCATACCCCCACCCCCATCTTTGACACAGGATGTATTCACATGACACATAAAACGAATGTTCACACATAGGATTTGGGCTTATAAGCATACCAAAAAAAAAAAAATTATCACTAAAGGTGATCAATACCCACACCGGAAGTCTGTCATGTGTAGGAATACAGTTTCAAAAGTTTGCGTGAGTGTAAGACTACATGTATGTAAGGTTTAAAGTTAGTGTGAGCAATGGTTCAAAAGTTTTGGACAATGCTAAAAAGTTTTGACAGACAGACAGATAGACAGAGAGACACACATACAGACACACAGAAGAAAACAATTGCCCCCCAGATCTGTAGCTGAGGAGAATAAAAATGCAGTCTAATTATGGTTCACATCCATATTTATTGTTTGCAAAAACCTGTCTTTAAGAATTTACATTGTGGTTTTCTTATGCACTGCACTTCCTCTCATCAAGATCAATCTACATATGAAGTTTCATCAACCTAGCTACTTTAGTATTGGAGTTATGCTCCGGACAAAATCAAAAGATTAAAAATGACAAAGGGCAATAACTCCTTTCAAAATACATGCAGAGTTATGGATCTTAGGCACTGCACTTCCTCTCATGAAGGTCTATCTACGTATGAAGTTTGATCAACATAAGTACAGTAGTTTTGGAGATTTGCACTGCACTTCCTTCATCAAGATCAATCTACATATGAAGTTTCATCAACCTAGCTACTTTAGTATTGGAGTTATGCTCCGGACAAAATCAAAATATTAAAAATAACAAAGGGCAATAACTCCTTTCAAAATACATGCAGAGTTATGGTTCTTGTGCACTGCACTTCCTCTCATCAAGATCAATCTACATATGAAGTTTCATCAACCTAGCTACTTTAGTATTGGAGTTATGCTCCGGACAAAATCAAAAATTAAAAATACAAAGGGCAATAACTCCTTTCAAAATACATGCAGAGTTATGGTTCTTTGCACTGCACTTCCTCTCATCAAGGTCTATCTACCTATGAAGTTTCATCAACATAGGTACAGTAGTTTTGGAGAAATGCTCCGGACAAATATTTGTAGACCAACCGCCGGACCGACCGACCGACGGACCGACCGACCGACAGGGTGACTCCTATATACCCCCCCAAATTTCATTTGTGGGGGTATAATTAGAATCACGACACTTTTTACCACAAGAGAATAATTTGTTTCCTAGACTGAATATAACGGAGAACAAGACCAGTGAATAACCAACCAAATTCAGGATTGAATGTAAAAAAAAATGAATTGTACTGATAATAAAGGAAGAAGCATATTTATTGGCTAATTTATTAGCTAGCCTTTCCTATCCATACCTAGGTAAAACAGCTCAAAAACAAAAAACATAATTATTTTGGGTAAATCTGGTCATTGCTTGACTACCTATTATACAGTATTTAGTTATTGTGTCAATTTGGACACATCTGTAAAGACTTGACTATTTGAGTTTACCATCGCTTCGACAGTATTTCAGTCATATAGCGACGTCCAGCTAATTACAGGTGGAGAAAGACCCCGAATACACAAAGGCATCCAGGTAGAACCACCGATCTACCGCAAACCAGCTGGAAGGCTTCCTCACATGAAAATCCGAATGACCCTGCCAGGATTCGAACCCACGCGGTGAGGGGGTGAGTGAGTGTTAAAGTCAGCAACTTTACCCTCTCTGCCACGGAGGCCCCACATGTCTGTAAAGACTGGAGAAGTGTGAATGTGGGTGCTCTTTTAAAGCCTTTGGCAACATTCCATCAATTGCTTTTTGGAAATCACGATCACAGAACCATTACAAACTACCTCACAGAGTTGTTCTGTATTAAATATGTTGATATAAAGATATGTACCAAATTAGGAAAGACTGATTCAGTCCTCACTAAATAGATACATATTAGGTATATGTACAATATGTGTTATCATCATTCCATGTTGAATGACAATGATGATGTTATGTTATATGTTATATTGGGGTTTACCGTCGCTGCGATAGTATTTCAATCATATAGCGACGTCCAACTAATTACAGGTGGAGGAAGACCCCGAGTACACAGAGGTACCCGGGTAGAACCACCGACCTACCGCAAGCCAGCTGGAAGGCTTCCTCACATGAAAAATCCGAAGTCCCTACCGGAATTTGAACCCACAGTGGTGAGGGGCTGAGAGATTTGTAGTCCACGACTGTAACCGCTCGGCCACGGCGGCCTCCACAATGACAATGATGATGATGATGATGATGATGTTGTTGATGATATATCAACTCACAACCATTAGATAATCCAGCTCCATTTTTCTTCCAGGAAGGGAGACCAGTTGTTGGCTTGATTGATAAACAAAGAATCTATGGATGTCCCCAGTTACCTGGCAAGACAGGGTATTCACTGCTTATCATGGGCTCTGATTTACTGAAAAAATATGCAAATATTCTGACATATGGGCGCATTTCATGCGTAACTTGATAAATAAAACAAATGATCTGAAATTAAGACAAACAAAAAACCTGCACATGTTGTAGATACTGACTATGATAAGTTAAGATTGATTAGTTTATTTTCTTGGTTTAACCTCCCACCAACAGTATTTCAGTCATAAGAGGATTTTGACTTCATGAGCCAGGTATACGGATCTGCTCCATTGCAGAATCATCCAGCAGACAGGTGGACTGATATCACAGTCAGTCGCATGACTCTAAAACTTTGCCAAGGGTGCTGCCGCCCAGTGGTAATATACCTGACTGCAATCCAAAGGCTGTAGGTTTGAACCCCACTGAGGGCAAGGATTTTTCATGACCTTGCCAGGTACAAAGGACGGTTGAGAACTTGTTTTCCAATTAACATAAAATAAGTAAATTTAGATACTGAGCCAAGCAGCTTCATAATCATTCTGATACACTGAGTGTTTGTCATTTTGAGGTCAGGGCTTGAATCCACCGACTCTCATTTACAGTCTTAGTATGATTATTTTGCTATTTTTACATGCTTGGTAAAACAGACAGATTATGAGATAGACAAAAAATGGATGAACAAACAGATTGATGGTCACCCCAACAGAATGGACAGACAGATAAAACTCAGACAAATGGATAGAAAATATGGATGGAAAAACATATAGATGGATGCACAGATATAATAAATGGATAGACTGACAGGATAATTATAAGGTTTTGATATTAGAAACAAATGTGAAAAAGACAAACAGACATACAGATAGACATGCTGTCAATATCTGGTCACTTGGGAAGCTGAACAATTCTTCCGACCCCTGCAAGGCAAATTATGACTAAACATTCCTAGCTATAATCAGCAATTTTTCCATTTTAATTTGATCAGGCAATTAGCGGCCTCCTCAACATTACCTTATCTGTCAGTGTGTTTTATAGACACGCACTGTCATTGTGTTAATTTGAGCTCGCACCCACTATGAAAATACATTGTTCATTAAACATGAGAATTGTTTGTTTTACAAGAATTAACATAGCTTCTGAATATCTCAGTTTTTGCTATGCTTTATGAAGCAGAATTTTCCGTAATTATGGTTAGCTTTAATTGTTTCGTTTGTGTGTGTGTACTTTTAGTTAGGCTTGGAATGATGAAGTCATTACTCAGTTGTACTTTTAATACAACAGGAGTGTTCTCTGAGACACACGTCGCTTGCTGAGGCATGACGGAAAAAGAGTGATGGACAGATATTATGAAGGAAGAGATATCCCTACGTGTCACCTCTGCTTATAGCAGGTGACACAAAAAGGTAGCCCTAAAAAAACAAGAGGGCCATGATGGCCCTGAATCGCTCACCTGATTATAAATGATCAACATTGTTGCATTTTTTATATTGACCTACTTTTTGACCCCACATGACCCAACTTCAAACTTGTTTTTTGGAAACAGATATTCCGACCAAGTTTCATGAAGATTTGGCCAAAAATAAGGCCTCTAAGAGTGTTAACAAGGTTTTTAATTATGAAGTCTGTTACTATTTACCTCATAATCCAACTCTGAAATATAGGAATTTATAGGACTAACCTAAAAATATAGGAATTTATAGGACTAACCTAAAAATATAGGAATTTATAGGAAACTTGTCACCCTGCATATCAACAACCTCAACTAAAACATGTTAATTTATGATACTAAAATATCATCATATAACCCTTAAATATCATCATATACTAAAACAGCATCATATAACATTAAAATATCATTATATAATACTAAATAGTATCATGTAAAATTAGCTGGCCAAGAAATAAGCCGGAAAATAATCATCATAAAATGACAAAAGATCATCATGTAATTCTAAGTTAGCACAATATGATTATGATAGATTGAACTGTCATTGTGAACTATCATGATATATATATCAGTTCATGTTAAGGCAGCTATGGCATTCCATACAAATGCATCCTCAAATTTTATATTTTGCAAAGTCAAGCCCAACTCAGGCCAATGATAATCATCTGCAGACAGTGTCATAAAAAGCGTTGGAGGACCTAAATAGCGAAATGCTGAAAGTGGATTGTACTTGGAGCCTGGATAGTGTAGTAGTAACCCGCTTTGCTTCTCACCAATGTGTCCCGGGTTCAATTCCTGGTCACATACTTGAGAGGGTAAAGTGGTTGCCTGTCAGACACGTGGGTTTTCTCCTGATTCTCTGGTATTCTTCCACACTAATGATTACATATGCCGCCAACTGAGCCAGCCATCGAGAGTGATTAATATAAGTTGTCTGAACTTGTTTCGTAATCAATTTAAAATAAATTGTTAAACTTTGATCCTACATGTTTTGAAAATAAGCAACTGTCCCTTTTTTTTTTCTTCATAAACATTTATGAATGCTCATGCAGGTCTAAATTGCGAAGGTGACCAAAAGAAACATTTTGACTATTGCACTGTGTCATCTTCATACAAAGATTAACAGCATTTTTCTAACATGAAATGTTATATGCAACAGCACTATGCAGAAGTCCTAAATGTTTAGAGTTGGGCGCCAAATGTAACCCGACCTGGTATCGAACTCGGGACCCTCGGTATGCAAATCGGACACTCTACCACGTCGCCACAAAAGCTAGCTCTATTGCAATATAGTGTAAGTGCCATTTTATACCTCTACTACAAGAGGAAATTCATTTTTTTTTTTTGAAAGGATACATAAAATGACCTTAAACAGTGTGAATAAACTTAATATTTGTGTGCTTTTACGCTTAACATACAACTGAGATAATTTAAATATTGGAAAAAATATTATGCTGACCGCCAGAAAATCCCCTTTTTTATACTGTATAGCATGGCATGTAGTGAGCGAAAACCCGTGACTCCGAACACGATTGTATTTGTATGACCGTCCACGTACTTGGCATATCAAGTTTTCGGGATTTCATGTTTTCAAATTTCTTGAAACCAAAATGTTTCCACACTTTGGAGCGTGGTGCTCTGGGATGGTCGTATTGTATCATTATCGTCTGCCATTTTAATGGGGATACTCGATTGTCACAAACGGCGTACGACGGCTTTAACCGATCACGTGGCGGCTCAAATCGGTATTGTTACATTGCCGAGAGTAAAAAAAAAAAAAAAGAAGAAGAGTACATGGCTTAGATATATGAGTATATTTGGCGAAAGGTTAAATTCATTTTCTAAAAGATATATTTTTTGTCGGACCAGAACTGAAAAAAGTAAGCCGACCAAAAAGGAAAAAAAAAAAAAAAAAAAAAAAGGAAGTGCGCCGGTTGACAAATCGTGTACACAATTTTACTTGTCATTCGTTTTTTTTTTTTTTTTCAGGACACAGATCATGTAGAAACAAAAATTAGTCAAACCATGATCGATCTCATCATGATAAACGGTGATCAATTATCCGATTTCCAGGTAGGCCTATATATAAAACTAGATTTGCATACTGCAAATGCCCCGGTTTTCGTGATGAGAAACAGTTTCAAACCTGATCAGCCAAGTTAAAATACCAGAACAACAACAAAATGCAAAATGCTTTATATATCTTAGTGATTTTCTTCATTGGTGAATTCAGCTGTGACCAAAACTTAAATTAAAGGCATCTCCAAAGGAATGTGATGTCCCACTGAGCCAGGCCCCCATCTGCTGTGATCTGGTCATCACTGCAGGGAGTCTTTAACCAATACAGTAGCTATGTGTGTAAAACCTCTGATGGGTTGATGCATAACTAAATTACCTGCTACAATGGAAGTGAGATAGTAGGCTAGTTTTACACATACATTCATGACCTGTTACATCCCAACTTAAAGAGCAAAGCTAGCAGAGCAGAGTTCTAATTATAGAACATAGGTATCCAGTGAAGCACATTCTGTCAAATTTTCTCAGTTTTTATTCTGGGTCATGTATTTAAATTCTCTATAAATTCATCAATTCTCGACAGATTTGCAAAATTCTTTTTTTGTTGACGAGGTAAGACATTCTTTTTTCCAATGATGACAAAATATATCACACATTTAAACTTTAAAGGCTTTGAAATCAGTTCAAAGTATGACCAAACTTCAAACTGCCACCAAACAACCAAATCAACCCCGATCTGAAAAAACTAAAATTCTTCAAAAAGTACTCTTTAGAGGCTTTTGATTTTACCCATATTCTTTCGATAAAATATTTTTAGATTTTGAGATTTTAAGGTCAAAGAAAAAAACAATAATCGCAATATGACCTTGACCTTTGCATTTTTTGAAATTTTGAAACTGCGAAGTCCTTTGAAACAACAAACAATACAATCTGTGAAAATTTCATAAAGATTGATTAAAAAATAATGGCAGAATCATCAAAAAAACTAAAAAAATGCCTATTCTCAAAAAAAAAATTCCTCCATATTTTAGTGCACTTTGACCGCTTATTGAAAGCCATTTTATGCATTTTCTGAAATCGCCACCCCATATATTTTGTGCGCAAAGATCTTCGGAATCAATTTCAAAAAACAGAATGAGCGTATCTAATCTCTAACAAAAATGGGCATGTTTTTCGTGGACACACCCTAATTTGCCAGATTTTTTCAAAGATTCAAACATTCAACCTCTTCTAGCTCAAAATTTTCAAAGATATGGATATTGCCACTCATCATATTTAAAGGGGCAGTTGACAGAGAACAGAATGCAAAAAACTGCATACAAATAAAATGTCAAATGACAGAGTTATCGGCAATTATATGTTTTGATGCTAAACGCCACCTAGCGGCAAAACTTAGTACTAAAATGAAAAACAAACTTAATGGTGCACAACTTCAGATACATGTGAGTATGCATGGAAATTTTCATATTTGTAGCACTTCTAATCATGCTGCAACAGCGGCCACAAAAAAAGTGCAAAGAATAATAATAATGGAAAAAAAAAAAGGGGAAAAAGAAACACAAGAAGAACAGTAGGTTTTCGCGGCTGCGTTGCAGTCCACGAAAACCTAATTAACAGACGTCGACTAAATCTATTAAGCGGAACATCTCTTTATCTTTATCAGATATGCTTCCGTCAGTATACTGGACTGGAAATGCAATATAAGCCTACATTACACTAGTAAGATCAATAATGGAATATGGGGCTACCATCTGGAACCCCTATCAGAAAGACAACATAGACAAACTAGGAAGAATCCAAAACAGGGCAGAAAGATTCATAAAAAGAGATTATACCAGCAGAACACCAGGGACAATATCAAAAATGAAACAAGAACTTGAACTAGAAACTTTACAAGACAGACGCCTAAGCCTCAGATTAATATTAATGAACAAGTTTGTTGAGGGGTTAGTTCCAGCACTGCCAACATCAGATTTTGTGAAATTCACCAGACCTAAAAGGACAATAAAAACAAAAAAAAATAATGGCTGCGAAACATCAAGTATATTAGAAAAACGCATTTGCAAAAATTCAAAGGGTCTGGAAATACCATCATCAAACTCTAAACAATATGAAAATTCATTCTTTGTGGACACTGTGATTCACTGGAATCATCTCCCTGATAATATAGTGCATGCTGGCTCTGTTGAGGCATTAAAAAATGCCTTAAAGAACCACCGCCAATAGTGCGGGGCTCTTCTTCCGTTGTGTAAAACCCAGTATAGGGATCTACAACGTATTTTTCAGATTCAGATATTCATAACCACTATAAAAGAACTGATCTGATTGGTCTGCTATAATTGTTGTTGTATTTTAGGTGAGTGGTTGTGCAACACAGAAAGCAGATTCTTCCAAATTAACCTGATCAAAAATATTTGACATGTGGACTGGTGTCATTTCATAAGGGTTGTCAGACGTTTCACCCCAAGTCATTTCCTCCCGAGTCGTTTCCTCCCAAGACGGAAACTGGGTCTGAAACGTCTGGAATTCTTTCAATGGCAAAACCTGCATACTGCACAGAGAGAAAATTGAATAATTCATTTAATGTGTCATAGGATATATATCATACAGCTGAGCTAGACCCATCATCACTGTGCCTACCATGTATATTTCTTTCATGAGTACCAAATAAAATATTGCGATTGGTTTGCAGATTAATAAATAGACTGATTGTAAGACCATTCACAGATAAAATTTGGTAAGGCGACAGTAAGGAATCTTGTGATATGCATCATAAAATGGCATTTGACCCAAATGTAACTCGCCATTTGTACTAATGAACCCGTAGTACATATCTAAAGAACAATGACTAATTTCACCAGATCTAACACTGAATTTACTGCAAGGCTCGAACTGAAAAATGTGCCATTGCAGTATACTGCAAGCCATTATAAGGTGCAAATTAAGTCCTCATATCATGTTTGAATATTACGTATTTTTTTCCTGTGTCGTCAATCAGGGGTAGATTTTACTCATTGTTCTAGTTGGAAATTAAAGTATCTTAGCTGATTATGAATATGTTTAATGGATAAATCCCTCCACGAAATCGACGAAAATTGTGTCCAAAGAAAATAAATGATTTCACAGTAACAGAATTTATACAACTCGGACATTATTTTTCTTCAGCTAAAATAGACAATGGAAATCTACTTGAGGGCCCGATCCGATAATCTTTTAATAACATGTAAGTTAAACACCCAGATGTATAGTACTGTCAACAATTTCAATCTCTATTCAATTTCTATTCGCAATAGAGCTAGAGTATCGCACGCAGACTCGCTTGTATCCAATCACTGTCTCTTCCGAAAAAAAAAAAAAGCAGGAACCCGCTCGTGGGTTATCCTTGGCCGCAATGTCTGATTATGACCATAATAATAAGAAAATGATTGCTAGCTATTACTATTGAATAAGATGGTGATGATGAAGAGGAAGAAATAGTTCGCTTTTTTAATTTCATGATGGAGAATATGAAAATGGAGGAAATATTCTCAAATTCATTTTCGCGCGCACCCCTCTAAAATTCCCCACCATACATTAATGTAGACACACAACTAGAGGTGTCACAATATACCGGTATATTGCAGTATGCAGCTGAACGATAGTGTACCACGATACGAAAAAAAAAAAAAAAAAAAAAACCTACCGGTTTTTAGCGATATTTTTCCATAGTAAGACTTAATTTTGAATGTACCTTGCTAGAACTACTTGCCATTTTATGATAAAAGAGTCCTGTTTGAAAAGAGTTTTTTTCTTTTTTTCTTAATTGCAAGTAGGCTGACACTTTATTGCATTGTTAAAACATAATCGGGATCATTTTGTCATGAAATGCTTGTCACTGATTTTAATTTATATGCCTAGGTTTGACAAAAAAAATCGATGTCCATCCGGTATTCAAAAAAAAAAAAAAAAAAAAAAAATGAAACTTTTCCTTAATTTCAAAATGGCCGCCTCCATCGTGATTGTTATTTACTAGTTTAAAATGAATACAAAAAAAAAATATGACAAGAAAAATCTTATCATGCACTGGAATAAGATTGATAGACAATATCAATAAGGTAGGTAGACCGTATTCATTGACATTTATATTGAAATTCCTTTTTTCAAATTTCAAAATTGAGTAGTAATTCGGACATCATTTTTAAGCCTTATGAAAAATGGGTCAAAATCATAGACGGGGTTGCTGTTTGTCAACTTTGCAATTAAATATAGTGGTGGAACCACAAACTTAAAAGCGCACATTGCAAGTCATCCCCCTAGTGTGATATCTAATAAGGAGCTGATGGATCTATTTCATCTGAATCTGCCCAAAAAGAACCAGTCCAGAGGTTCTACGAGGTATAAAATGAAAAGACATTGAGATTATTGGAATTAAATTTGAAATAAAGTTGAATTAAAAGAGTTGAAATTATAAAGAATATGCAGTCATGTCTTTGGTTCAAGAAGCAATATATCGTGGTACGTATCGCATGGCGCTAGCGTATCGCAATATATCGTGGTATACTTCTGGCGTATCGTGACAACCCTACACACACCCCGCCCCAAACACTCACAAGAATGCACAGCTTTGAATTGAAAAATTTCGCGTGGGAGTTCCCCTGGACCCAGTGAAACCAGAGCTACACCCTTCTCACGGCTCGGGCAAAGCGCCAAGCCGGATGTTATGTCACTGCCTACGTATATTTTTTTTAATGTTGCCCCCCCCCCCCCCCCCCCCCTAACCTGAACTTCTGGATCCGACACAGGCAACTACCCTTATATACCAGTACCAATATTTGTACAACTTTGATATGTCGCGACCGCGGATCGGACCTACGACCTCCCGAGTCGGACGCTCTACCCACCGGAGTACCAAAGGTCATTCGCATGAGTGGGTCTGTTATTGATTCAATTAGAATATTTCACGTAGGAGATAACAACAACTCGTTCAAATCTAGTATCCATACATTCGAAAAAGCCAGTATAAATTAAAAAGAAATTTAAGTTTTATAAAAAAAAAATCATTTGGTAGATATATGTATCAGGTATAAGTATAACTTTCATGCCAAAACAGACGACACAGTCCCGTTTTCTCTTAAACCTTACCCGCTGTTGATGTTGATTGCTGATACGTTTGGGGTAAATGGCAAAAGCGCATCCAGCGTTAATTTCATCAAAATAGCCCATTTCACTCGCGCTGTCTCTCTTACACCTAAATAACTGGTAATGCGTGGGAGTATCAATATATACAACTTTAAAATGTTGTCATTGTCACATAAGGAATCAATATTTTCAAAATTGGAATGTTTTAATAACATAAAATTATCTTATTATTTTAACTTCAAAAGAGACTGTGGTATTGAACGTTGTGTAAAACCGTTGAAAGAAATGTCAGGCACCTTTTAGAAATTCTACACTTTATCTTATGATAAAAACGCTCCGTTATTTTAATATACAAGAACTTTTTCAAAATTGGTACATGGAAAATGAATACCATTATATATTTGTTTGTCCTCTGAATGAGAATATTCGTTTTATATTGTACCAAATATATATTAAGGTAATCGATCCATCATTAATTCACAGTCATGGTCCTTACGATACTTGAAAATACTTCAGTACAGATGAAAGCATCCATTGGCTCTTTTGATCAAAGTCTATGAAAGCTCACATTTACTATGAAATTCCCATGCCCACTTAATGGACCATGATCACAAAATAATGATGGGTGGATTTCCTATGTGAAATAAAAGTTTGATGTCATGCAAAAGTGAATATGTCATTTGAAAATTAGAAATATTTTCATATAATTCAAGACATCATTATTTGTAACATTTCATGCTCAAATGCGTAAAACAACTTGGTGTCTGTGCGTATGTATATGTTTGTGTTTTTAAGTATTCATGTATGTGTTCCTTTCAGGGCCCAATAATATAGTTGTCACGAACACACACACACACACACACACACACACACGTTGAGCACATTAACGACTTTTCAATGACGCGGTCGGGCCCCCGCTTAAGGAGACAGTTTGATACATTTCATCTTTTTTTTTTTTAAATTGGAACAAACAGTTGAACCTAGATTAGTGGCCATCTCTTCTCATCAGCAACAACAAACAAGCAAAGCAGTCAATCAGTGATGTCAAGGAATTGAGAAGAAAAATAATAACAAACTTTATATTCTTGATAAAGACTCAATAACTCCATTTCAAGAAAAATTAATCAAACTATATTCTTGATAAAGACTCAATAACTCCATTTCAAGAAACTGTGAGAATTAATGACAAACTAAATATTCTTGATAAAGACTCAATAACTCCATTTCAAGAAACTGTGAGAATTAATGACAAACTAAATATTCTTGATAAAGACTCAATAACTCCATTTCAAGAAACTGTGAGAATTAATGACAAACTAAATATTCTTGATAAAGACTCAATAACTCCATTTCAAGAAACTGTGAGAATTAATGACAAACTAAATATTCTTGATAAAGACTCAATAACTCCATTTCAAGAAACTGTGAGAATTAATGACAAACTAAATATTCTTGATAAAGACTCAATAACTCCATTTCAAGAAACTGTGAGAATTAATGACAAACTAAATATTCTTGATAAAGACTCAATAACTCCATTTCAAGAAACTGTGAGAATTAATGACAAACTAAATATTCTTGATAAAGACTCAATAACTCACGACCATCTGCCACTTGACCACGGTACATTGGTTGTTAAGTTGTTCAGTTATTTGCAAACACACTTTGTTTACCTGAGGTAAACCGATGCAATATATCCATAACACAAATTATTTGTTCACATCAGCATGCATAATTTTAATCTAATTCCATATTAATTTAGCCGTGACATTCAGATTCTACCTCTACAACCGACTGCATGTCATAGTTACATGAATGGTCACGTGATTCGTGAAATGGCTCTTGATTGAAATGAAATTAGACCAACGGTTGAAATTTCGGTATCTATGAATTCCTTGCGGCCGAGGAGAGATTATGCATGCCGATGTGAACAAATAATTTGTTTTATGGATTTATTGCATCGGTTTACCTCGTTTCGTTGCATGATAGTTACGTTTATATGGTTGAAAAAGTTGTAATTTTCTGTTACACAAATTTATACACCAGCAATAGGTGCAAAGATTTTAAGATACATTCATAAATGTCTGAGATATTAGCATTTTCCGAGGATCCGGAGTAGTATCCCTTGTATTACATATATTGATCCCCCCCCCCTTTCGTGCCCCTTCCACCTTCGTGTCGAACCCCTTTGAGTTCAATGACCACCCGATCATCTTCGCTCTCAGCAACCCAACCAGCAAGGTCGAGTGTACAGCCGAGCAGGCTATACCGCGACAACGTTAGT
>CM037790.1:23474764-23524764 GCA_021229015.1 Solen grandis | reverse complement strand
GCCCCCCTCATATGCCATATGTATATAGCTATATTACATGCAAGGAGTTTGTCAGTTATAAACAAACAAAACATTAAGACTTAGTGCTCTAGGTTTATTATACAAGAGGGACAAGATGGCCCTGTGTCGCTCACCTGATTAAGATGGCTGTGTTAGGCAAAATGACAAAAAATCTGGCATCTAAAGTGTTTTTCTAACATTTGACTAAGTGGCCCACATTTTGATCCTACCTGAATTTGCACTCAACTGGGAATTCATGCAGTCATCATTCATATCAAGATAAATGAAGACTGGGAAAAAATGTAGGCCTCTAGTGTGTTCACAAGATTTTTTCTAAAATTTGCCCTGGTGACCTAGTTGTTAACCCTTAGTGACATAATTTTAAAATCATCAAAGATATGTAGACGAACATCCTGACCAAATTTCATGAAAACTGGGCCAAAACTGTTGCCTCTAGAGTGTTAACAAGGTTTTTCTAAGATTTGACCTAGTGACTTAGTTTTTGACCCAACATGACCCAATTTCAAACTCATCCAACATAGCATAAAGACAAACATTCTGACAAAGTTTCATGAAGATTGAGCCAAAACTGTGGCCTAAAGCATGTTCACAAGATTTTTCTAAGATTTGACCTGGTGACCTAGTTTTTGACCCAACATGACTTATTATCGAACTCATCCAATATATCATTTATACAAACATCCTGACCAAATCTATTGAAGATTGGCAAAACTGTGGCCTTAGATGTTCACAAGGTTTTTCAAATTGACCTGGTGACCTAGTTTTGACCCCACATGACCCATTTTCAAACCCATCTGAGATATCATGTAGACAAACATCCTGACCAAGTTTCATGAAGATTGGGCCAAAACTGTGGCCTTTAGAGTGTTCACAAGGTTTTTCTAAAATTGACCTGGTGACCTAGATTTTGACCCCACATGACCCATTTTCAAACCCATCTGAGATATCATGTAGACAAACACCCTGACCTAGTTTCATGAAGATTGGGTCAAAACTGTGGCCTCTAGTTCACAAGTTTTTAATTTCCTGGTGACCTTTTCCCCAATTTCAAACTCATCCGAGATATCATGTAGACAAACATCCTGACCAAGTTTCATGAAGATTGGGCCAAAACTGTGGCCTCTAGTGTTCACAAGCAATTGTTGACGACGGACGCCTAACGACGCACGACAAACAAAAGGCGATCACAAAAGCTCACATCGTCGCTGTACCATCGCTAGCAATTCCATAGTTAAGCACGGAAGCTGAGGGTAACGGCAACTGGGTGTACAGTTAAGGTTATCCGGGGATATGAGTGGCCTAGGACATATTAAATTCTGTTTTGAATTAATTTTAAGTTATATTTGAAGTTGATCTGTTTACACTTTAGACTTGAGGGTTGTTTGACTTTATAACATTGGTCTCATGCATAAAGTATCAAAGTTAGATTTTGTTTGGATTTTAAAGGTAGTAGTGACATGTATATACACAGTGGATGTTTCATGGATGTATGACATACATATTTGTAATATATATTTGTTGATCTATAGTGTGTAGTGTGGATATGATTTTATTACAAGTTTATTTAGTTTTGTTACCGGATAGTCCTTATTTTAGTTTTGTGTAACATAATCTCATATGCGAACATGTATAGTATGAAAGAACTCTTAGAGTATGGTGAGAAGTTTGGGTACTCAGGTAAAGAGTTGGAAGAATTTGTACGGGAGGAACAGGCTAAGGAGAGAAAGCAGAAATTAGAGGAGCGAGCAGAAGCTGTGAAGTTAGCAGAATTGCAGGCAGAAGAGCGGGAGCGACAGATAGTTAGAGAGTTGTCCGCCCTTGGTCATTTTGTTACAATGTGCATGAAACTTGGTCAGGATGTGTTTAGCTCATGGGAATGAATGTACTGCTTACAAGTTGCCTCTAATCAAAGTTCATGATTTTTACCTCTTTAGAATATAAAAAGTATAACAGTAATAATCAAATAACCAAACATTGTTTTGACAATAATTATACTTTCTGTTTATAAAGTATTTGTTAATAATTTAATTAGGGTGTCTCACACTGAGAAGAAAATGAATTGTCATTTTGCTTTCGAAAACTATATACCATTCATAAAATTGAAAATGCAAGTGAATGATAAATATTGCTTCTTGAAATTCAGCTACTCAGATTTAAACTTAACAAGTAGAGACCAGACAATTGTTTAACTCTGCTTAAAGCAACATAAGCCATTCCATTTTCAAAAACTGTGCAATATCAATACAAACATGGTCAAGAGACAAGCCCCTAACTTGATGAATGGTACAAGCCCAGGCTAGAGTTAGAGGAAATTGAGACCAGATAATTACTCATCCTGCTACTGTTAATGTATGCTCTATTCTGTTGATGCTTATGGCATTACGCTCTGCAAGTTGCAAAGTCTGACCAACTGTTTCCTTGTCAAAAAGGACATTCAAGGACATAATATTACCAGCTGAATCAAAATGGAATGAATGCACTGAGCCGATACCTCCATTGACAAGGCCACCAGTTGTGTTTATATTGCGTAAAAGCACAACTCGCACACCAACTCACAATTGTTGTGTTTTAGGAAGACCACCAGCATTATGATCATCATCAGGTATGTACTTATACATCAGAAACTTCAGCATCATGTTCTGAGTCAGTGTTTCCAAAGTAATGGTTGGCAAGCAGCTGATACTTATTGGAATTTAAAGATTATATATGTTGTGAATTGTATTCATTTACATCAGAATGAAATGGGAAAATGTGTAGAATATTTCGAGTGAGCTCCTGGTCATAGTTAAGTCTAGATAGGAGAAGAGTGGTATCATTTGATAGAAAGCCTACTCTAGCTTTATTTAAGAGCTTTGCATAAATGCTATCACTTCTTTGTCTCATATTCTGTGTCAGAAAAAATGGTTTGAATAACTGCCATAAATTAGTTTATAATGAAAACAAACTCTCCATTTACTAGCCTCGGCTGAAAGAAATCCCCAACAACAATCACATTCATATTGCCAAAAGTATATTCAGTATTTTTTAACTCAGAAAGTCTTCTACTGTCATATGTTAACATTGTATCACTCACCATACTGATCTTATCAATACTTATTGTAGTTACAGAACAAAATTTTCTCTGCAGTTTTTGATAGAGCATACATATTCATGATGATATCTTTTGGCAGGGATTTGAAGGAGACTATGAATTGTACTTCCATGGGTGTCCCTAGCAGCTTTTCCTGTTGGAGCACAAACAACAACAGGTGATATGCCTATATGAGAACTAGAAAAAAATTGTAAATATGCAACAATCATTTCAATATAAATGATTTCCCTGTGCCAGCACCTCCAGTAAGAAATGAAAAAGTTCTGAAGTCTTTTCAATGTCGTGAAAATGCAACTGGACATGGTTAACAGCTTGTTTGTTTTTATTATTATTATTATTATTTTTTATTTTTTTTGAGGTTCCTACATGGGATTCCCTATTTATTGTCCCCCTAATAAGTGCAGTTGAGGCCAGGGAGCCATCCTCAGCTGACCTTACAAAGTTGACATACATTTGATTAGTCAATTTGAAATATTTCAGGAACTAATGAGTCTCTAATTATAATAAATATCATGTGTGACTATGTGTTGTCACGAGTATAAGTACAATCTCTGACAACTGCGTCAGGGTGTCGACTCTTTGACTCAGTGGTTAGAGCATTGGGCTATCATGCCGGCGGACCGGGTTCGATTCCGGGCCGGGCCGTGTTTATTACACATGTAAGGACATTTATAAGAGTTTGTGCATACAAGAGAAAAAGAACAACAACAACATGGTGTGGACAAAAAACAAAAAAAGGTAATAAAAGTGATGTTATGCACCCATTATGACCTAATTTTCTATTTACTTTAGTCTTTATTTATATTCAAACTGTGCTTTTTTCATTGTAAAAAATATTAACATTTCTTTCGGATATTTGCTTTTTAGATCATATACATCAACTATTGTCATACTTTCAGGTAATTTTACATATCAAATCTGTACTATATTTTGAGCATATCATAAAAGAACAATAAATTTATTCCATTCAGAATTCCTGTTTTTTCTGTCTCTTTCTGTTTTGGTAAGAATTGATTAATATCTTAAATCTTCTTTTCCAGTGATCAATAGATAATTTTGTTTGTAAGACATTTCAAGTAGTATAAGGTAGTATAAGTTTTTCTGTTTTTGTCATTTAATCCCCAATGTTAAAAATAAATTGCTCTTCTGTGAAATTTATTCCAACATTTTTTTTCTTTTAACCATATCAAATGTTGATAAAAATCCTTTTGAGGGCAAGACCACAACAGATTCATGCATGCTGGTTTCAGGTTGGTTACAGGAAAGACAAAGTGTGTTCTCTACATATTTCATTTTAAATAGGTATTCACTTGTAGCAATAGGCCTGTGGTTAATTCTGAGTTGAAACCATTGGAGGGATGTATTGCATTGTAGTTTAAATGAGGTTTCATATATCTTTTTTTTCAGGTTTCTTAATGTAATAATGGTTATTCCATTCTATCTGTGAAGTAGGTTTATCACTTTTATGAAAGAATATTTTATATAGATTTTTTTACTGTTTTCCACTCATTAGAAAAGGCCGTACATTAAAGACTAAAACTGGGGAGGGTATCTTACTTACTGTATTAATATTGTTTTTCTTTAAGTGTGTTTTGACAGACTTAATCAAACCATAAGATTTGACATAATTCATTTTAATGTCAAAATTAACTGTTTTTGTGTAATGATAAGTAATTATTGTTTTCATCAAATAAGTCATTAATCAAGTTGAACTTTTTGTCATACCAGTTTTTATTTCTTATAGGTTTATTTCCTTGTAGAATGTTTGGATTAAAAGAAATGAAGATGAAAGAAACTTTTCCCTGTTATTTGGTCCTTAGAATGGTATCAGAACATCCCTCCAAAATGTTTTTTTTTTTCTATTTTGTTGCAGTATTTGTGGCATATGCCTGTCCTTTAATTAAAAGATCAACAACAAATATTTTGTTAGAAATAATATTTTCAATTGAATTATGTTTTTCTTTAATGACTTTAGAAAGCCAACTTAATTTTGAGACTGCTTTTACAAAATCAACTAAAAGTATATTAAATGCAGATAAAATTTTTTTTTCAGTATATTGCATGATGTCATAAACTAATCTAGAATTTTCACCTATATATTGTCCAGGTATAAATCCTGTTTGGTCATTATAATCAGTGTAGGTATTACATTTTTGATTCTGCGTAAAGAGTAATTTTTCCTTCTAATTGTAAAGATTCAGAATTATCCAATTTCTTAATATCTGGCAATGAGACAGCTTGTTTTTACATGTAGCCAGCATGAAGTATCATTTACTAAAGTCAGAAGCAGACATAACACAGCTTAAACTATGCAGTTTAAGGGTAACTTCATTTTGGCTTTCTATAGACACTTCTCATCAGTACTAGAAAGGATATTTGCACAGCTGTCATTAAAAGACATTGATGGAAGATTTATACATTGGTCATTACCTTCATCAGTATGAGGTTCACAAGAGTTATTTGACAGTTCTGCTTCACACATTTGTATTCTCCTCACAGCATCTTCAAGTTCTTCTGTTAGGGAAATGAAAATGTGATTTATGTTGTGATCAAAAAAATCTTTCTTTGCTTGAAATGCTAACTGAGCCGACTCAAAGCCTCTCAACAAATAAACTTCACGTCTATGTGGAAGAAGCATTAACAGCATGCTGTAAAAGTATTCATCAGAACCAACAGCAAAGCTTGAATAGCAAACAACACTTTTTTTTCTTCAGAAAGCAAACATTGTAATTTGTAACTTTTATGCCTAGGTTCTGGAATTTTAACAAACCAAGATGCAAAGCAAAACAAACTAAAATCTGTGTCTGAATTCGTCAGTGTCTTCATCTTCCATGTTTTCAAATTCATCTACCATCCCTGGTGGCCGAAAGGTTAGAGCGTGGGGTGGGAGGTCGTGGGTTTGATTCCAGGCTGCGACATACCAAAGTCATAACAAAAGTGCCAATGGCGCACAATATATGCCGCCACAAAATATAAAGATCAAGATTACAGAGGTTCTGATATGGAAGAAGGTCTAATGGTAGTGTCAATATGTATGCTTTATTCCTCCTGAGGTGCAACTCTTGCAAAAATCAATGAACCAGAAAATTCCTGCTTCATGCACATCTAATAATGACATTGGCCAATTTTTATAAAGATCCATTCAGGAACTTAAGCTACAATTGCTGCAATATCAACCAGCTACAGATACTAAGTTTCAAGGGACCCTAACCCTCTTGCAATGAACCAGAAAATCGCCGCTTCATGCACACCTACCCATTATAGTTATGATATTGACCAAGTTATGATAAGATACTGTTAGAAACGTAGGAGGAGTTACATTCACAAGAAATGTGGACGTACGTCCGTATGGACGGACAGACAGACAGAGATGACAACAACAATATACGACCGCCTCCAGCAACATATAGAAAATGGTACTGTAATAGCTCCCTTGCTTGGAGCTCAGCATGTAAGGGTAGATGAAGGACTTGTTGGCCCTGTGTCAGGATAATGTGACTGGGTGTGGAATCATGCCACATCATGTGGCGACATGTCTACAGTGTGATATTGCAGTTTGGCAGCACTATAACTGTCTCAAGTAGACATTTTCTCCAAATGACTGAAATACTGCAACAAACAACATCAGCAACAACAAGTTCATGTAAAGGCTTTAACATTTTTCAACTTTTATGAAGTGGCCAAGTGTTAATGTAAACAAACTGACATGAAGCAAGAAACAGTTGCAAAGACCCAATTTAGAATGCTACCTCCTGAGAATTCATTTGACAATGTTTTAAAACACAAAGACCAATTTTCAAGCAGTATTTGGATTTTTATCGAAGTATGTCATGAATCACGGAACCCAAAGCATTTTTCAAAACATCTGGTTCAGATTTGCACAGACAGAACACACATATGATAATATGCAGCACCATCAGCATTTTGTATTATTTGTATATCCATATTAGCCAGGCCTTTTTATGGTGTTTTGGGGAAAGGTGGGTGGTCCTTTTAGGAGGGAAAATATGTCGATTAGAGGAAAATTAACTTATGAAGAAAAAATTAAAATAATACACTACTTATGCTGTAACTGAAACACACTTGTTTATTTTTTTTCATTTTATAACTAAATTTACAATAATATGTCTGTTGCTTTCCTTGCGTGTCATTTTTTTTAACTAAAATATTTTTTTGTAAGGGGAATTTTTAGACTGAATTGGGGAAAAATGTATTATTTTTTATGAGAGGAATGGAGCCGAGTATTGTCCCCAAAATTGGCATAATAAGAAATGTTTGTGAAACATATATGCCCCCCTCATATGCCATAATATGTATACATTACAAATTGTACTTGGTTATATTCTAGATTTTTGTAGATATAATCTATGCTGGGACAATACTTCAGTCATGCTAACAAGAAACCTTCATAGACAGGTGATGCTACCTGAATATTTGTCACAAAATAATAACTGTCAGTAGAGGTTCACGGTTTTACCGGTAAACCGTGGTCTGAAGCAGCATGTGGTATGAACCGGTACAAGGACGGTGGTTTCTGTATTGCGGACATGAGTACAATTTTTCAATTAATTTGTTGTTACTGATAATTTTATTGCTTAGCAACATCAAAAACCTGCGTAGATATAAATGTATCAATTTCCATTAAAATCTTAGTAAATACAATTTTATTTGAAAATATTCACTCGTTACTAATAATGACCTTGAAAAATCATTGAATTATTATTATTATTTTTTTAAATGGGCAACAACATACCAACATACCAGGTACCTTTACTCTTCTCCTCAATGATATTTTATATCAACCATTGAAGTTTTATAATGATACTTTTAATACTTTATGACAGTTATGCTCTGGACAAAAAAAATAAACATGAAATGGGATCTTCGTCGTAGGAAAATTACTTAAGATAAGTTTTCAAAACCGCATGTCTAAGTTAGAAGTGGAATACACACTTGTCTTTACAGTATTGAAATAGGATGAATATCTAGAACGTGTACGAGTACATGTGACCTTGACCTCTTAAAGTATCATTATAAACAAGCGGGCCATGATGGCCCTGAATCGCTCACCTGAGTACCATTGCTTCAACTGATGTCAAGGTTTTTAAACAGACAAGGATTCTGATATAACTTAATCTAAAACATTTTACCCCTGACAATACTACACACCAAATATCTAAGCAATGGGCCATAGGTTTCAGAGAAGACTTGGGCGCAGGGTCATTTATCACCGTAGAGCCAAGACTTTGAAAATCTTTGTAATGAACCATTAGATGCTACTACATACCAAAAATCTTAGCTCTAGGCCTTGGTTAAGAAGAAGATTTTTTAAGATTTTCTATATAACTCTATGTAAAACAAGTGACCCCTGGTGCGGGGTCATTTATCATCATAGGGCTATGATTTGTACAATCTTGGTAGTGGCCCATAAGATGATGCTACATACCAAATATCTAAGCTCTAGGCCTTGCAGTTTTGCAGAAGAAGATTTTCAAAGTTTGCATTTTTAAAATCTATTTTTAGCTCCTGTGACCTAATTATGCAATGGACCAGAATCATTTATACAACTTTAGTAGAGCTTCATCCAAGGAACATTCCTGCAAAATATTTTTCAAATTGGCCAAGCCGTTTAGGAGGAGATGTTGTTTGAAGCAATTGTTGACGCCGGACAAAAGGCGATCAGAAAAGCTCACCTTGAGCACGTTGTGCTCATGTGAGCTAAAAAAACACACTTAAACAAAGATGAAGGCTTGGGTTTTGCACCCTGCACACACATTGTCTCATGATGGTGAACATTTGTGCCAAGTAATTTTTAAAACCATTGATAAATGAAATTATCAACCAGACAAGAATAATGGTGGAAGGACGGAAAGACAGACAGACGGATGAAAGGACAAAGCAGCAGATATGCTCGCCTTTAAGGGAGCAAAATAACACCATATATATTTATATAACATGTGGAAAAAGACCTAAGCAAAACCTATTATTTCAGGCATTCAGAACCATTTATGTACAACAGGCCAGAAGGAAGGCTTCCTCGCGTGTAAAATCAGAGAGACCAAACACAGATTTGAACTCACAATGGGGAGAACAGAACTGACAGTATGTCAGTGACTGTGACCTCTTAGCCCAAGACATCCTCCAATACCTTAATTATAAATCTTTAAAATCAAACTTTTTGAAAACACACGCAAAAAATTCTCATGTGATGCAATTTTCAACAAGAGTGCCAGTGATGCCACAATATACGCCGCCACAAAATATAAAGACCAAGAGGGGTCTTTTAATTATTGCTTTTAACATTTCTGTAAGCATAACCTCATAATGAAGTCTGTAAGACCAATTAATTTAGCTGAACAGAGATAGAACCCTAAAAATGCTTCCAATATGACAGTAGGTCAAATAGCAGTATCAATTTGAATCCTTTTTTCTTTCTCCCCATAACTCTTGCAAAAATCACTGTACCAGAAAATCCTTGCCTTATGCACTTTTACCTGTTTAGAAACTTGAGTTGTGTTTTAAAGAGACCATGTTTAGAAAGGCATTACTATTGCAAATATTGATGAACATCAAAGCCTCTCCTTTGTGCATATCTACCCAGTATAGTAATGACATTGCCCAAGTTTTGAAAAGATTCATTCAGAAATGTAGGAGGAGTTGCGTTCACAAGGCTGCAATATCAATCAGCTACAGAGACTAAGTTTCAAGGGACACAAACCTTGTAAAAATCAATGAACCGGAAAATCACCACTTCATGCACATCTACCCATTATAGTAATGATATTGACCAAGTTTTGAAAAGATTCATTCAGAAATGTAGGAGGAGTTGCGTTCACAAGGCTGCAATATCAAACAGCTACAGAGACTAAGTTTCAAGGGACACAAATCATGTAAAAATCAATGAACCATAAAATCACCACTTCATGCACATCTACCCATTATAGTAATGATATTGACCAAGTTTTGAAAAGATTCATTCAGAAATGTAGGAGGAGTTGCTTCACAAGGCTGCAATATCATTCAGCTACAGAGACTAAGTTTCAAAGGGACACAAATCATGTAAAAATCAATGAACCGGAAAATCGCCACTTCATGCACATCTACCCATTATAGTAATGACACTGACCAAGTTTTGAAAAGATTCATTCAGAAATGTAGGAGGAGTTGCGTTCACAAGGCTGCAATATCATTCAGCTACAGAGACTAAGTTTCAAAGGGACACAAATCTTGTAAAAATCAATGAACCGGAAAATCGCCACTTCATGCACATCTACCCATTATAGTAATGACATTGACCAAGTTTTGAAAAGATTCATTCAGAAACGTAGGAGGAGTTGCGTTCACAAGATATGGACTTACGGACGTACGAACGTACGGACGGACGGACAGACGGAGAAGATGACGCCAATATACGACCGCCTCCGGCGGCGTATAAAAATGATCATAGAAACATAATTATTAAATTTAACACAAGGGATATAAAGTTATTTTTCCAGAGGTTTGAGAATTTCCTACCAGGTCCAGAATCATGGAGAGATGCCCAAGGATTATCTCCCCTTCCTGGTCTGGTTCCACTAATGAGAAGCAGTAGACATCGCCAGACCTATCCGCCACTACCACCACATCCTGGCTGTGTGGAAACACCACCGCCGTGCATTGTCTTACCACACTCCTGTAATTACAGAACATATTAATCAAAAACATATTTGCATCTTACTTACATACAACTAAATAATAACAATCCTAAAATAAGTTTTCACATGACACTAATCATTTGTCCTATTACAAGGATGATATTGGATAAAATAAACTATGGCTGTTAATGGAGGGGATGAATGCTAATCCTGTCCACAATATGAAACTAAAATATCACAGAAGGTATCACACAGCAATGGACACAAAATGAAGTTTATTGATCAAAAAGGTTTTTTTTTTTAAAATTTTACTAAGATAACATGTGTACCAAATTTTATATTCAATAGTAGAGTGTATGACAAGGTATTTTCAAAAAAGAGCCAGACAATTAATGTCCAAAATTTCTTGGATTTTGTCTAAAGTCAAATCTGCTCCTCATTTCATTAAAGATAAACATGTGTATTAAATGTTATCTAAACCTATTGAGCCTTTGATGAGTTATTGATCAGACAAGGTATTTTTAGCAAACTCAAAATTGAAAAAGGGACCATACCTGTGTCAAATATTAATGGATTTTTCCCGAAGTCGATACCCACGATGTACCCACGAAATTGCCTTAGGTACATAATCAGCAAAATTTAATGTCAACGAAAATAAATGATTTTACAGTATAAAGTCATTAGACATTAAAATGGATTCTATTTTCTTTTATGTCAACATTTTAAATATTAGACAAGAGGGCCATGATAGCCCTGAATCGCTCACCTGATTATAAATGAGCAACATATGTTGGATTTTTCATATTGGCCTACTTTTTGACCCCACATGACCCACTTTCCAGCTTGTCCAAGATTTTATGGAAACAGACCAAGTTTCATGAAGATATGGCCAAAAATATGCCTCTAGTGTGTTAACAAGGATTTTCTAAGATTTGACCTCATGACCTATTTTTTGACCCCACATAACACAAATTCAAACTTGTCCAAGATTTTATGGAAACAAACATTCTGACCAAGTTTCATGAAGACTGGGCCAAAAATGTGGCCTCTAAAGTGTTAACAAGGTTTTTCTAAGATTTGACCTCATGACCTACTTTTTAAATCCATATGACCTAAATTCGAACTTGTCCAAGATTTGATGGAAACAAACATTCTAAGCAAACAATCTGACCAAGTTTCATGAAGATTGGCCTAAAAATACAGTCTCTAGAGTGTTAACAAGCCAAATTGTTGAGGAAACACGTCGCACATTGGACAACGGGTGCCGGACGAAGGGCGATCACAAAAGTTCACCTTGAGCACGTTGTGCTCAGGTGAGCTAATAAAAACAGCTCATCTGAAGTGAAACAAAGTTTGTCATGACCTCCTTCTATATCATTTTCAGCAATTAAGAAATGTTTCTCGGAACAAATGAGTCACAGACAGACAGACAGACAGAGAGCTTTGGGTGAATTTCATAATCAATACTTAGTAATTTTTATTTACTTAGGGAGCAATTTAGTTCTTAATACCCAAATATTTCATTTTTAATCAAATAGTATTAGTTATTAAGATAATAATTCATGTTAACTTATAATAGTTATGTACTTGAATATATATGTAAATATACCAGTATGTACAATAATATATTGTGTTATATTGAATTATAACTTGTCACACTTCCTTCTAGCAAAATTCTGATCTAAAGAAAGCGCACAATATTATATCATGAAAAATATCCTACTCCAGCTGAAAAAAAAACGATAGAATATTATTGTATGCACTTTTATAATATATTTCAAATATAAATCAAGATTTTATCAAGATCCCCCATGTTCAAAGATTTACAGTCCAGGTTATATAAAGTTATTGCTGTTGATCCAAATACATTAACAATAGCATCATAAAATAATAACTTTTAAGTTTCAAACCTTGACAAATGCAGGTTTGACATTGACTACAGTGCCTCTAAAACACTGCCTAAACTTCCAGATATTTCAGCAAAAAAAGGAGAAAAATGCAACGCCATGCCACAGGATGCAGTGTTCTCAAGTCCCAAGCTAGTTTATGAGCCTGATCTATCAGCACACAGTGACAGATGTAACCAAGTTACAACTCTATCTCTCTCAAGTCCCAAGCTAGTTTGTGAGCCTGATCTATCAGCACACAGTGACAGATGTAACCAAGTTACAGCTCTATCTCTCTCAAGTCGCAAGCTAGTTTATGACCTCAATCTATCAGCACACAGTGACAGATGTAACCAAGTTACAACTCTATCTCTCTCAAGTCCCAAGCTAGTTTATGAGCCTGATCTATCAGCACACAGTGACAGATGTAACCAAGTTACAGCTCTATCTCTCTCAAGTCCCAAGCTAGTTTATGACCTCAATCTATCAGCACACAGTGACAGATGTAACCAAGTTAAAGCTCTATCTCTCTCAAGTCCCAAGCTAGTTTATGAGCCTGATCTATCAGCACACAGTGACAGATGTAACCAGTTACAGCTTCTATCTCTCCAAGTCCCAAGCTAGTTTTATGAGCCTGATCTATCAGCACACAGTGACAGATGTAACCAAGTTACAGCTCTATCTCTCAAGTCCCAAGCTAGTTTATGACCTCGATCTATCAGCACACAGTGACAGATGTAACCAAGTTACAGCTCTATCTCTCTCAAGTCCCAAGCTAGTTTATGAGCCTGATCTATCAGCACACAGTGACAGATGTAACCAAGTTACAACTCTATCTCTCTCAAGTCCCAAGCTAGTTTATGAGCCTGATCTATCAGCACACAGTGACAGATGTAACCAAGTTACAGCTCTATCTCGATCATCAGCACACAGGACAGATGTAACCAAGTTACACTCTATCTCTCTCAAGTCCCAAGCTAGTTTATGAGCCGATCTATAGCACACATGACAGAAATCCCAAGCTAGTTTATGAGCCTGATCTATCAGCACACAGTGACAGATGTAACCAAGTTACAGCTCTATCTCTCTCATGTCCCAAGCTAGTTTATGACCTCGATCTATCAGCACACAGTGACAGATGTAACCAAGTTACAGCTCTATCTCTCAAGTCCCAAGCTAGTTTATGAGCCTGATCTATCAGCACACAGTGACAGATGTAACCAATTACAGCTCCAAGCTAGTTTATGACCTCGATCTATCAGCACACAGTGACAGATGTAACCAAGTTACAGCTCTATCTCTCTCAAGTCCCAAGCTAGTTTATGACCTCGATCTATCAGCACACAGTGACAGATGTAACCAAGTTACAACTCTATCTCTCTCAAGTCCCAAGCTAGTTTATGACCTCGATCTATCAGCACACAGTGACAGATGTAACCAAGTTACAACTCTATCATCCATCAAGGGAGCCATTTTTATAAATACTATCATCATCAAACACCTCAGATTGAATGGCAGCATGCGAGCCAACCTAAAAGCCGTCCATCTGCTACATGTCACAGCGCCCCCTGGGGACTGAACAGTCTATATTCCTGTACAGCAAACTGATGTGTGACATAAACATTTCCAAGAGTGAAGAATATGATCTTCACAACAACAACAGGTTGTTCCGATTTCAAAATGTCACTGGCCAAAAGTAACTTAAAACATTTAAGAATAAATAAGATCATAGCAAACTAGACTTATCCCTGAAAGTAACAAACAGGAGTTATTCCTGAAGGATGATTTTTCCCTCTACTACATCACCTTGAGACAATTATCTAAAAAAAATAATCAAGGGTATTAACTCTAGGCAACAGACTTAGAGGTTATATAACAAAGAATGGTGTGTGCCCTGTAATAAAGCTAAAATTCTGATATAGAAAGGGGTCACAACTCATGAAAATTTTTAGAAAAGAGTTGTGTCCATCATATTGAAAAAAGTGTTCAAAGTTTCATTCTTGTTTCTCAATGGCCTCATTTTCTTCCTTAAATTGAACATTACAGGATAGTGTACATATAAATGGTTATAGAAGTGAAACATGAAACAAAAAATATATTCAGAACAAATAACTTGTAAAATTTGAAATGTGTGAAAAATGAATGAAATGGATTATTTTAATACCAAATCAAAATATCTACATTCACTTCTATAACCATTGCATTCGCTGCAGATTAAATAAAAAGTAATATATTATTAATGTTTATCTGAAATCAAGTGACAAGATATTTGCCACCTAAGTGGTTTGGATCCATGACCTACAGATCCAGACTCCTGTATCCTAGCTACCACCTGAGGCACATTTCCAACTTGGATTTTTGTTTGATATTTTCATTTGAATTTTAATACCTCATCTTCTTCATCAAACTCAAGATTTTTTTAAACCAGTTAATCCATGCAACAAACAATATATGTATACATATTTCTTAACCAGCATTCAATATTTTTATATATTCAACAGCAAGTCTGTAAAATGTGCAACATATCTTTACAAACCAGCACATCTCGAAGTGAAACATACAATATTTATTTTTTAAAACCAGTATATCTGTAAATATATAATTTTAAAACCATCAAATCTATGAAATGTACAAAATATTTTTTCCTATAACCAGACATTAATGTATCTGACATGTACAGCAGACATGTTTGTGTGGGTTCATTACATGATGACTGTCTGACAGTGTCGGAAGCTTGTCGCGTCTACATGACACATCTGTAGAAATTATGACAGCTTTCTAAATGCCACAGATCATCTGGTATACAGATTGTTTGAAAAGGGAACAGAATCTGAGAAACATAACTAGAACTATCACTGAAGGTGATTCATACCCCCACCCCCATCTTTGACACAGGATGTATTCACATGACACATAAAACGAATGTTCACACATAGGATTTGGGCTTATAAGCATACCAAAAAAAAAATATTATCACTAAAGGTGATCAATACCCACATCGGAAGTCTGTCATGTGTAGGAATACAGTTTCAAAAGTTTGCGTGAGTGTAAGACTACATGTATGTAAGGTTTAAAGTTAGTGTGAGCAATGGTTCAAAAGTTTTGGACAATGCTAAAAAGTTTTGACAGACAGACAGATAGACAGAGAGACACACATACAGACACACAGAAGAAAACAATTTGCCCCCAAGATCTGTAGCTGAGGAGAATAAAAATGCAGTCTAATTATGGTTCACATCCATATTTATTGTTTGCAAAAACCTGTCTTTAAGAATTTACATTGTGGTTTTCTTATGCACTGAGGAAAAAATGCATGGTGCACTGCACTTCCTCTCATCAAGATCAATCTACATATGAAGTTTCATCAACCTAGCTACTTTAGTATTGGAGTTATGCTCCGGACAAAATCAAAAGATTAAAAATGACAAAGGGCAATAACTCCTTTCAAAATACATGCAGAGTTATGGTTCTTAGGCACTGCACTTCCTCTCATGAAGGTCTATCTACATATGAAGTTTGATCAACATAAGTACAGTAGTTTTGGAGAAATGCTCCGGACAAAATCAAAAGAAAAAATTAACAAAGGGGAATAACTCCTTTAAAAACATGAGAGTTATGGTCTTAGCACTGCACTTCCTCTCATCAAGATCAATCTACATATGAAGTTTCATCAACCTAGCTACTTTAGTATTGGAGTTATGCTCCGGACAAAATCAAAAGATTAAAAATGACAAAGGGCAATAACTCCTTTCAAAATACATGCAGAGTTATGGTTCTTATGCACTGCACTTCCTCTCATCAAGGTCTATCTACCTATGAAGTTTCATCAACATAGGTACAGTAATTTTGGAGAAATGCTCCGGACAAATATTTGTAGACCAACCGCCGGACCGACCGACCGACGGACCGACCGACCGACAGGGTGACTCCTATATACCCCCCCAAATTTCATTTGTGGGGGTATAATTAGAATCACGACACTTTTTACCACAAGAGAATAATTTGTTTCCTAGACTGAATATAACGGAGAACAAGACCAGTGAATAACCAACCAAATTCAGGATTGAATGTAAAAAAAAATGAATTGTACTGATAATAAATGAAGAAGCATATTTATTAAAAACTTAACAATTAGATATTATTTTGGGTAAATCTGGTCATTGCTTGACTACCTATTATACAGTATTTAGTTATTGTGTCAATTTGGACACATCTGTAAAGACTTGACTATTTGAGTTTACCATCGCTTCGACAGTATTTCAGTCATATAGCGACGTCCAGCTAATTACAGGTGGAGAAAGACCCCGAATACACAAAGGCATCCAGGTAGAACCACCGATCTACCGCAAGCCAGCTGGAAGGCTTCCTCACATGAAAATCCGAATGACCCTGCCAGGATTCGAACCCACGCGGTGAGGGGGTGAGTGAGTGTTAAAGTCAGCAACTTTACCCTCTCTGCCACGGAGGCCCCACATGTCTGTAAAGACTGGAGAAGTGTGAATGTGGGTGCTCTTTTAAAGCCTTTGGCAACATTCCATCAATTGCTTTTTGGAAATCACGATCACAGAACCATTACAAACTACCTCACAGAGTTGTTCTGTATTAAATATGTTGATATAAAGATATGTTCCAAATTAGGAAAGACTGATTCAGTCCTCACTAAATAGATACATATTAGGTATATGTACAATATGTGTTATCATCATTTCATGTTGAATGACAATGATGATGTTATGTTATATGTTATATTGGGGTTTACCATCGCTGCGATAGTATTTCAATCATATAGCGACGTCCAACTAATTACAGGTGGAGGAAGACCCCGAGTACACAGAGGTACCCGGGTAGAACCACCGACCTACCGCAAGCCAGCTGGAAGGCTTCCTCACATGAAAAATCCGAAGTCCCTACCGGGATTTGAACCCACAGCAGTGAGGGGCTGAGAGATTTGTTGTCCACGACTGTAACCGCTCGGCCACGGCGGCCCCCACAATGACAATGATGATGATGATGATGATGATGATATATCAACTCACAACCATTAGATAATCCAGCTCCAATTTTTCCAGGAAGGGAGACCAGTTGTTGGCTTGATTGATAAACAAAGAATCTATGGATGTCCCCAGTTACCTGGCAAGACAGGGTATTCACTGCTTATCATGGGCTCTGATTTACTGAAAAAATATGCAAATATTCTGACATATGGGTGCATTTCATGCGTAACTTGATAAATAAAACAAATGATCTGAAATTAAGACAAACAAAAAACCTGCACATGTTGTAGATACTGGCTACGATAAGTTAAGATTGATTAGTTTATTTTCTTGGTTTAACCTCCCACCAACAGTATTTCAGTCATAAGAGGATTTTGACTTCATGAGCCAGGTATACGGATCTGCTCCATTGCAGAATCATCCAGCAGACAGGTGGACTGATATCACAGTCAGTCGCATGACTCTAAAACTTTGCCAAGGGTGCTGCCGCCCAGTGGTAATATACCTGACTGCAATCCAAAGGCTGTAGGTTTGAACCCCACTGAGGGCAAGGATTTTTCATGACCTTGCCAGGTACAAAGGACGGTTGAGAACTTGTTTTCCAATTAACATAAAATAAGTAAATTTAGATACTGAGCCAAGCAGCTTCATAATCATTCTGATACACTGAGTGTTTGTCATTTTGAGGTCAGGGCTTGAATCCACCGACTCTCATTTACAGTCTTAGTATGATTATTTTGCTTTGCTATTTTTACATGCTTGGTAAAACAGACAGATTATGAGATAGACAAAAAATGGATGAACAAACAGATTGATGGTCACCCCAACAGAATGGACAGACAGATAAAACTCAGACAAATGGATAGAAAATATGGATGGAAAAACATATAGATGGATGCACAGATATAATAAATGGATAGACTGACAGGATAATTATAAGGTTTTGATATTAGAAACAAATGTGAAAAAGACAAACAGACATACAGATAGACATGCCGTCAATATCTGGTCACTTGGGAAGCTGAACAATTCTTCCGACCCCTGCAAGGCAAATTATGACTAAACATTCCTAGCTATAATCAGCAATTTTTCCATTTTAATTTGATCAGGCAATTAGCGGCCTCCTCAACATTACCTTATCTGTCAGTGTGTTTTATAGACATGCACTGTCATTGTGTTAATTTGAGCTCGCACCCACTATGAAAATACATTGTTCATTAAACATGAGAATTGTTTGTTTTACAAGAATTAACATAGCTTTTGAATATCTCAGTTTTTGCTATGCTTTATGAAGCAGAATTTTCCGTAATTATGGTTAGCTTTAATTGTTTCGTTTGTGTGTGTGTACTTTTAGTTAGGCTTGGAATGATGAAGTCATTACTCAGTTGTACTTTTAATACAACAGGAGTGTTCTCTGAGACACACGTCGCCTGCTGATGCATGACGGAAAAAGAGTGATGGACAGATATTATGAAGGAAGAGATATCCCTACGTGTCACCTCTGCTTATAGCAGGTGACACAAAAAGGTAGCCCTAAAAAAACAAGAGGGCCATGATGGCCCTGAATCGCTCACCTGATTATAAATGATCAACATTATGTTGCATTTTTTATATTGACCTACTTTTTGACCCCACATGACCCAACTTCAAACTTGTTTTTTGGAAACAGATATTCCGACCAAGTTTCATGAAGATTTGGCCAAAAATAAGGCCTCTAAGAGTGTTAACAAGGTTTTTAATTATGAAGTCTGTTATTATTTACCTCATAATCCAACTCTGAAATATAGGAATTTATAGGACTAACCTAAAAATAAATAAATTATAATATAATAAAAAAATTTTAAAAATATCATCATATACTAAAACAGCATCATATAACATTAAAATATCATTATATAATACTAAATAGTATCATGTAATATTAAAATGGCATATCATATAATGTTAGCTGGCCAAGAAATAAGTACAGGTATAAATAATCATCATAAAAAAAAATCATCATGTAATTCTAAGTTAGCACAATATGATTATGATAGATTGAACCGTCATTGTGAACTATCATGATATATTTATCAGTTCATGTTAAGGCAGCTATGGCATTCCATACAAATGCATCCTCAAATTTTATATTTTGCAAAGTCAAGCCCAACTCAGGCCAATGATAATCATCTGCAGACAGTGTCATAAAAAGCGTTGGAGGACCTAAATAGCGAAATGCTGAAAGTGGATTGTACTTGGAGCCTGGATAGTGTAGTAGTAACCCGCTTTGCTTCTCACCAATGTGTCCCGGGTTCAATTCCTGGTCACATACTTGAGAGGGTAAAGTGGTTGCCTGTCAGACACGTGGGTTTTCTCCTGATTCTCTGGTATTCTTCCACACTAATGATTACATATGCCGCCAACTGAGCCAGCCATCGAGAGTGATTAATATAAGTTGTCTGAACTTGTTTCGTAATCAATTTAAAATAAATTGTTAAACTTTGATCCTACATGTTTTGAAAATAAGCAACTGTCCCTTTTTTTTTTTCTTCATAAACATTTATGAATGCTCATGCAGGTCTAAATTGCGAAGGTGACCAAAAGAAACATTTTGACTACTGCACTGTGTCATCTTCATACAAAGATTAACAGCATTTTTCTAACATGAAATGTTATATGCAACAGCACTATGCAGAAGTCCTAAATGTTTAGAGTTGGGCGCCAAATGTAACCCGACCTGGTATCGAACTCGGGACCCTCGGTATGCAAATCGGACACGTCGCCACAAAAGCTAGCTCTATTGCAAAATAGTGTAAGTGCCCTACAAGAGGAAATTCATTTTTTTTTTTTGAAAGGATACATAAAATGACCTTAAACAGTGTGAATAAACTTAATATTTGTGTGCTTTTACGCTTAACATACAACTGAGATAATTTAAATATTGGAAAAAATATTATGCTGACCGCCAGAAAATCCCCTTTTTTATACTGTATAGCATGGCATGTAGTGAGCGAAAACCCGTGACTCCGAACACGATTGTATTTGTATGACCGTCCACGTACTTGGCATATCAAGTTTTCGGGATTTCATGTTTTCAAATTTCTTGAAACCAAAATGTTTCCACACTTTGGAGCGTGGTGCTCTGGGATGGTCGTATTGTATCAATATCGTCTGCCATTTTAATGGGGATACTCGATTGTCACAAACGGCGTACGACGGCTTTAACCGATCACGTGGCGGCTCAAATCGGTATTGTTACATTGCCGAGAGTAAAAAAAAAAAAAGGAGAAGAGTACATGGCTTAGATATATGAGTATATTTGGCGAAAGGTTAAATTCATTTTCTAAAAGATATATTTTTTGTCGGACCAGAACTGAAAAAAGTAAGCCGACCAAAAAGGAAAAAAAAAAAAAAAAAAGGAAGTGCGCCGGTTGACAAATCGTGTACACAATTTTACTTGTCATTCGTTTTTTTTTTGTTTTTTTTCAGGACACAGATCATGTAGAAACAAAAATTAGTCAAACCATGATCGATCTCATCATGATAAACGGTGATCAATTATCCGATTTCCAGGTATATATAAAATTAACAGACGTCGACTAAATCTATTAAGCGGAACATCTCTTTATCTTTATCAGATATGCTTCCGTCAGTATACTGGACTGGAAATGCAATATAAGCCTACATTACACTAGTAAGATCAATAATGGAATATGGGGCTACCATCTGGAACCCCTATCAGAAAGACAACATAGACAAACTAGGAAGAATCCAAAACAGGGCAGAAAGATTCATAAAAAGAGATTATACCAGCAGAACACCAGGGACAATATCAAAAATGAAACAAGAACTTGAACTAGAAACTTTACAAGACAGACGCCTAAGCCTCAGATTAATATTAATGAACAAGTTTGTTGAGGGGTTAGTTCCAGCACTGCCAACATCAGATTTTGTGAAATTCACCAGACCTAAAAGGACAATAAAAACAAAACAAAAATAATGGCTGCGAAACATCAAGTATATTAGAAAAACGCATTTGCAAAAATTCAAAGGGTCTGGAAATACCATCATCAAACTCTAAACAATATGAAAATTCATTCTTTGTGGACACTGTGATTCACTGGAATCATCTCCCTGATAATATAGTGCATGCTGGCTCTGTTGAGGCATTAAAAAATGCCTTAAAGAACCACCGCCAATAGTGCGGGGCTCTTCTTCCGTTGTGTAAAACCCAGTATAGGGATCTACAACGTATTTGTTTCAGATTCAGATATTCATAACCACTATAAAAGAACTGATCTGATTGGTCTGCTATAATTGTTGTTGTATTTTAGGTGAGTGGTTGTGCAACACAGAAAGCAGATTCTTCCAAATTAACCTGATCAAAAATATTTGACATGTGGACTGGTGTCATTTCATAAGGGTTGTCAGACGTTTCACCCCAAGTCATTTCCTCCCGAGTCGTTTCCTCCCAAGACGGAAACTGGGTCTGAAACGTCTGGAATTCTTTCATTGGCAAAACCTGCATACTGCACAGAGAGAAAATTGAATAATTCATTTAATGTGTCATAGGATATATATCATACAGCTGAGCTAGACCCATCATCACTGTGCCTACCATGTATATTTCTTTCATGAGTACCAAATAAAATATTGCGATTGGTTTGCAGATTAATAAATAGACTGATTGTAAGACTATTCACAGATAATATTTGGTAAGGCGACAGTAAGGAATCTTGTGATATGGCATCATAAAATGGCATTTGACCCAAATGTAACTCGCCATTTCTACTAATGAACCCGTAGTACATATCTAAAGAACAATGACTAATTTCACCAGATCTAACACTGAATTTACTGCAAGGCTCGAACTGAAAAATGTGCCATTGCAGTATACTGCAAGCCATTATAAGGTGCAAATTAAGTCCTCATATCATGTTTGAATATTACGTATTTTTTTCCTGTGTCGTCAATCAGGGGTAGATTTTACTCATTGTTCTAGTTGGAAATTAAAGTATCTTAGCTGATTATGAATATGTTTAATGGATAAATCCCTCCACGAAATCGACGAAAAGTGTGTCCAAAGAAAATAAATGATTTCACAGTAACAGAATTTATACAACTCGGACATTATTTTTCTTCAGCTAAAATAGACAATGGAAATCTACTTGAGGGCCCGATCCGATAATCTTTTAATAACATGTAAGTTAAACACCCAGATGTATAGTACTGTCAACAATTTCAATCTCTATTCAATTTCTATTCGCAATAGAGCTAGAGTATCGCACGCAGACTCGCTTGTATCCAATCACTGTCTCTTCCGAAAAAAAAAAAAAAAAAGCAGGAACCCGCTCGTGGGTTATCCTTGGCCGCAATGTCTGATTATGACCATAATAATAAGAAAATGATTGATAGCTATTACTATTGAATAAGATGGTGATGATGAAGAGGAAGAAATAGTTCGCTTTTTAATTTCATGATGGAGGATATGAAAATGGAGGAAATATTCTCAAATTCATTTTCGCGCGCCACCCCTCTAAAATTCCCCCACCATACATTAATGTAGACACACAACTAGAGGTGTCACAATATACCGGTATATTGCAGTATGCAGCTGAACGATAGTGTACCACGATACGAAAAAAAAAAAAAAAAAAAAAAAAAACTACCGGTTTTTAGCGATATTTTTCCATAGTAAGACTTAATTTTGAATGTACCTTGCTAGAACTACTTGCCATTTTATGATAAAAGAGTCCTGTTTGAAAAGAGTTTTTTTCTTTTTTTCTGTATGTCCCGTATTGTGCTCGTATTTTTTTTAATAGTCAGCTGCAGTGCAAGTGAGGCTGCAGATGGTGACTACGACACCTTTATATGCATTGTTAAAACATAATGGGATATTTTGTAAATTTTTTATCGATGTCCATCCGGTATTCAAAAAAAAAAAAAAAAAAAAAATGAAACTTTTCCTTAATTTCAAAATGGCCGCCTCCATCGTGATTGTTATTTACTAGTTTAAAATGAATACAAAAAAAAATATGACAAGAAAAATCTTATCATGCACTGGAATAAGATTGATAGACAATATCAATAAGGTAGGTAGACCGTATTCATTGACATTTATATTGAAATTCCTTTTTCAAATTTCAAAATTGAGTAGTAATTCGGACATCATTTTTAAGCCTTATGAAAAATGGGTCAAAATCATAGACGGGGTTGCTGTTTGTCAACTTTGCAATTAAATATAGTGGTGGAACCACAAACTTAAAAGCGCACATTGCAAGTCATCCCCCTAGTGTGATATCTAATAAGGAGCTGATGGATCTATTTCATCTGAATCTGCCCAAAAAGAACCAGTCCAGAGGTTCTACGAGGTATAAAATGAAAAGACATTGAGATTATTGGAATTAAATATGAAATAAAGTTGAATTAAAAGAGTTGAAATTATAAAGAATATGCAGTCATGTCTTTGGTTCAAGAAGCAATATATCGTGGTACGTATCGCATGGCGCTAGCGTATCGCAATATATCGTGGTATACTTCTGGCGTTTCGTGACAACCCTACACACACCCCGCCCCAAACACTCACAAGAATGCACAGCTTTGAATTGAAAAATTTCGCGTGGGAGTTCCCCTGGACCCAGTGAAACCAGAGCTACACCCTTCTCACGGCTCGGGCAAAGCGCCAAGCCGGATGTTATGTCACTGCCTACGTATTTTTTTTTAATGTAGCCCCCCCCCCCCCCCTAACCTGAACTTCTGGATCCGACACAGGCAACTACCCTTATATACCAGTACCAATATTTGTACAACTTTGATATGTCGCGACCGCGGATCGGACCTACGACCTCCCGAGTCGGACGCTCTACCCACCGGAGTACCAAAGGTCATCCGCATGAGTGGGTCTGTTATTGATTCAATTAGAATATTTCACGTAGGAGATAACAACAACTCGTTCAAATCTAGTATCCATACATTCGAAAAAGCCAGTATAAATTAAAAAGAAATTTAAGTTTTATTAAAAAAAAAATCATTTGGTAGATATATGTATCAGGTATAAGTATAACTTTCATGCCAAAACAGACGACACAGTCCCGTTTTCTCTTAAACCTTACCCGCTGTTGATGTTGATTGCTGATACGTTTGGGGTAAATGGCAAAAGCGCATCCAGCGTTAATTTCATCAAAATAGCCCATTTCACTCGCGCTGTCTCTCTTACACCTAAATAACTGGTAATGCATGGAAGTATCAATATATACAACTTTAAAATGTTGTCATTGTCACATAAGGAATCAATATTTTCAAAATTGGAATGTTTTAATGACATAAAATTATCTTATTACTTTAACTTCAAAAGAGACTGTGGTATTGAACGTTGTGTAAAACCGTTGAAAGAAATGTCAGGCACCTTTTAGAAATTCTACACTTTATCTTATGATAAAAACGCTCCGTTATTTTAATATACAAGAACTTTTTCAAAATTGGTACATGGAAAATGAATACCATTATATATTTGTTTGTCCTCTGAATGAGAATATTCGTTTTATATCGTACCAAATATATATTAAGGTAATCGATCCATCATTAATTCACAGTCATGGTCCTTACGATACTTGAAAATACTTCAGTACAGATGAAAGCATCCATTGGCTCTTTTGATCAAAGTCTATGAAAGCTCACATTTACTATGAAATTCCCATGCCCACTTAATGGACCATGATCACAAAATAATGATGGGTGGATTTCCTATGTGAAATAAAAGTTTGATGTCATGCAAAAGTGAATATGTCATTTAAAAATTAGAAATATTATCATATAATTCAAGACATCATTATTTGTAACATTTCATGCTCAAATGCGTAAAACAACTTGGTGTCTGTGCGTATGTATATGTTTGTGTTTTTAAGTATTCATGTATGTGTTCCTTTCAGGACCCAATAATATAGTTGTCACGAACACATATACACACACACACGTTGAGCACATTAACGACTTTTCAATGACGCGGTCGGGTCCCCGCTTAAGGAGACAGTTTGATACATTTCATCTTTTTTTTTTTAAATTGGAACAAACAGTTGAACCTAGATTAGTGGCCATCTCTTCTCATCAGCAACAACAAACAAGCAAAGCAGTCAATCAGTGATGTCAAGGAATTGAGAAGAAAAATAATAACAAACTTTATATTCTTGATAAAGACTCAATAACCTTTAAAAATGTGAAAAATAATGACAAACTAAATATTCTTGATAAAGACTCAATAACTCCATTTCAAGAAACTGTGAGAATTAATGACAAACTAAATATTCTTGATAAAGACTCAATAACTCCATTTCAAGAAACTGTGAGAATTAATGACAAACTAAATATTCTTGATAAAGACTCAATAACTCCATTTCAAGAAACTGTGAGAATTAATGACAAACTAAATATTCTTGATAAAGACTCAATAACTCCATTTCAAGAAACTGTGAGAATTAATGACAAACTAAATATTCTTGATAAAGACTCAATAACTCCATTTCAAGAAACTGTGAGAATTAATGACAAACTAAATATTCTTGATAAAGACTCAATAACTCCATTTCAAGAAACTGTGAGAATTAATGACAAACTAAATATTCTTGATAAAGACTCAATAACTCCATTTCAAGAAACTGTGAGAATTAATGACAAACTAAATATTCTTGATAAAGACTCAATAACTCACGACCATCTGCCATTTGACCACGGTACATTGGTTGTTAAGTTGTTCAGTTATTTGCAAACACACTTTGTTTACCTGAGGTAAACCGATGCAATATATCCATAACACAAATTATTTGTTCACATCAGCATGCATAATTTTAATCTAATTCCACATTAATTTAGCCGTGACATTCAGATTCTACCTCTACAACCGACTGCATGTCATAGTTACATGAATGGTCACGTGATTCGTGAAATGGCTCTTGATTGAAATGAAATTAGACCAACGGTTGAAAGTTTCGGTATCTACTGAATTCCTTGCGGCCGAGGAGAGATTATGCATGCCGATGTGAACAAATAATTTGTTTTATGGATTTATTGCATCGGTTTACCTCGTTTCGTTGCATGATAGTTACGTTTATATGGTTGAAAAAGTTGTAATTTTCTGTTACACAAATTTATACACCAGCAATAGGTGCAAAGATTTTAAGATACATTCATAAATGTCTGAGATATTAGCATTTTCCGAGGATCCGGAGTAGTATCCCTTGTATTACATATATTGATCCCCCCCCCCATTTCGTGCCCCTTCCACCTTCGTGTCGAACCCCTTTGAGTTCAATGACCACCCGATCATCTTCGCTCTCAGCAACCCAACCAGCAAGGTCGAGTGTACAGCCGAGCAGGCATATACCGCGACAACGTAAGTCAAGAGTAACCAAATGATTGTTTAGTGCGACCGAGTTATATAGAAATCATTAGTGTTTATTGATCCTTTCTTTCTTCTCTCTTTTTATTTGGTTATCATTTTTTTTTCTTTAATTTATTTATCTCTTAAGGCGGGTGATAATGCAATTCTGAGCATATTTCATTCATTTGAGGGTATTGTTTATACGAGATTGATAAAGTGCTGGCTGACTGCGGTATCATATAATCTGGTTGGATGGTATCATTCCTTACCAACTGGTAATATCTTGACACCGGGCCGAGCAGTCAGAAAATTGGGGTGACCTGTGAGATATAGGATTTGTATTAATCCTTTTATGATACTATAAGGACTTTTTTCAAAACTATTATTCATATAGGAAAATAACACGACCAAACTGTCGTCTTTATGGAATTGAATACCCGAAGTATAATGACTTGATTCTGCTTACAACAATTTTCTTAACAGACTTGATGTATAATGTTTGTGTTGTTAATATGAAAGCTGTTAACATTTATCGTTTCTTTTTCCTATAAATGTCCTTTACTAATCCAGGGCAAATGTGTGTTTGCCAGTGGCAGTCCTTTCCTAGACGTCACCCTGGGAGACAGGACTTTTTATCCCAGTCAGAATAACAACGCCTACGCTTTCCCTGCCGTTGGCTTGGTAACCATTGCCAGCGACATCATAACTATTCCAAAGTAAATTTTCTGCAAAGGTCTGTAAATTTGGAGAAAAAAAACTTTGCGTTTGCAATATTGGACATTTCTTTAAATTGTGAAAACTGGCAATTGAATTTTTTTTAATTTCCTATTTCATATGTAAAATCACATATATCGCGTTTATAACGGCAAATCCCGTCATTTCACACACACACACACACACACACACACACACACACACACAACAACAACAACAACAACATCAAATTTTTTTAAAGATATGCATTATATTTCCGACCCTAACTGATACGATCACTAAAAAGAACCTGTAAGGGGCGTGTCTACTCGCTACTGAACGACATCCGCAAAGTCTCCACGAAGATTGCGGTCCATCTGGCAAAGTTCGCCTACAAAAAGAAGCTGACCCACTATTTCCCGGAACCTTCCAACATGGACGAATCCATCGCTTCACATCAGAACGCCGTGGACTATGAAGAATACATCCCAGCCTTGTATGACTGGCCGGGTTACAGCACCAAAACTGTAGTGGAGTGAAGAGGCTCACTTGAACATATTCATGTCTTAATTCTTTGTCATGACATTTTGAATATAACATCACCATTTCGTATCTAGTCACGTGACCAACGTGAATCTCACTGTCTTCATCTGTTGTCAAATTATACCCATACCGAGTGTGATTACAAAATGATATTTGCAATAATTTACATTGAAATCCAGCAATGGGATTGCTATTACTTTCTGTATTTTATTTTATCATTTTATAGTCTATCAATAATTTCTATAAATAGACATTTCGACGACTCACAGTTATGTTTTTGTCAGTGTATGTTTTCATCGTCGATGCAATGTTTCAAGAGAAAGAACTGAAAGGAACAAAATGTTTTGTTGTATACAACACCTTTGATTATAATAAATGTATTAAAGACTCATATTTCTTGCATATTTTGTTACTTTTTCGGTCTTAAGACGCATAAATAATTAAGTTTAATTTAAATGAAAAAAGCCTTTGAGAGGTGCGCCGCTGTGAAAAAATATTCCTGCATTTTGTATTTCTGTTTATATATATACTGAGCAGATATATATACATTTGTTTTACGGATTTTGTATCGAACAGAAGGTTAAAACAAGTATGGGACTGTAAATAAGTAGAACCAACTGGTAGATCTGTAAGCGATATTCATAATTTACTGGATTTTCCGAAACAATTTTTCGATACAATCTAAAAAAAGGTATATTTAAATTAATGGTTCAAAATCATATTATTTTATTTACAAGGCGCATGTGCAAATATACATATTTCTACTGCGTTTTTATTTTTATTGCCAAAAACGATCGTATTCTGCGGCTGTTTTGAAAGAAAGTCTGGCCTGCAATCTAAACACTGGAAAATACCTCTCCAATCAAATAAACCAATATGAAGAATGACTTAAAATAATGGTTTTAAACAAATGCCTATACAATTTAATTTAAATATAAACGTACGTGAAAGTAAATCGGATAGCGCAATATAAGACAATGTCAGTTGTTTTACAACGAAAATTCGATATATTCGCACAAACGTGCGTTTTAAATTAGAACTGTGCAACGTGGATTTACACGTCCTATTGAGTAGTATGCCATTTATAGACTCCATGTGTATAATAATATTCATGCTATTTATCCTTGATACATTTCCACGGCAGACAAGTGGTATGACCCTACACCCGTATAATTGGATACGCGAAGCGGAAGTAGGAATATCATTTCATTTCAGCACTTTGATATGTAGCGAAAATTGATAAAAAATATTTAAGAAAGTATACACACAATTTCAGAATAAAGTGTGCGCTTTTTAATTTTCAATACAGTTACAGAATGTTGTCATTATGCTGTCAAAACATTGTCATAATGCTGTCAAAACATTGTCATAATGCTGCCTGAACACTGTCATAATACTGTCAGAACAGTGTCATTACACTGTCAGAACATTGCCATTATGCTGCAAGAAACATTGTCATTATGCTGCTTGAACATTGTCATTATGCTGCTAGAACATTGTCATTATGCTGCTAGAACATTGTCATTATGCTGCTAGAACATTGTCATTATGCTGCTAGAACATTGTCATTATGCTGCTTGAACATTGTCATTATGCTGCCTGAACGTTGTCATTATGCTGCCTGAACGTTGTCATTATGCTGCTAGAACATTGTCATTATGCTGCTAGAACATTGTCATAATGCTGCCTGAACATTGTCATTATGCTGCCTGAACATTGTCATAAAACTGTCAGAATGTTGTCATTATGCTGTCAAAACATTGTCATAATGCTGTCAAAACATTGTCATAATGCTGTCTGAACACTGTCTTAATATTGTCAGAATTTTCTCAATATGCTGTCAAAACATTTTCATAACGCTGTCAAAACATTGTCATAATGCTGTCAAAACATTGTCATAATGCTGCTCGAGCACTGTCATAATGCTCCTAGAAGATTGTCATCCTGTGACAGGCACGCGTCATCAGACAGACATCTCAGTACACAGGGATTGGTAACAAATGGCTGAAATACTGCCGGCGGAAGGTTATCCAATAGATAAACAAACAAATCTGTATACTGGTTTTCCCTTTCACTGATAGAGGGTCATGGGTTTGAGTTCTGGCTACAGACTGTGTCTCTGTCTCTGTATGTGAGAAAGTTGGCAGTTTCCTACAGAGGTTAGGAACGATGGTTAGGTAGATTTAACTGAGCAATTGTTGTAAAACTCGAAACAACAGTATATCATACTACATACGAGTGTTGGCTTTAGGATACGGGTACATATATTTGATTCTCAACTGGATTTCTGGTTTTTGCTAAACACATTAAGCTAGGAAACACGATAAAGGGTTTCTCTGACTGGGAAAAATCCACAACCGCAGAATGCCAGTGCGATCTATTGTATTGGATTGTCTTTATGGAAACAAATTAAAGCCAAGCCACTAAGCCAAGAGTCTATCATCGTTAGCCTGAGGATGGGAAAATAAAAGAGCATTTACGTTTGAAAAAAGTGTGTCCTTGTCTTGGAGAAAACCACAACCGCAAATAAAAATAGCATTTATGTTTGGGGAAAAAGTTTATGTTGGGAAAATAGCTTTCATGGAGGAGAAACAAGTTTTCACTGCGCATTTCTCATACATATTTGAGAGGCACAGGTTAATTATTTTTCATTAGTGATTTTACATCTTATCACTCTGGTTTTAAGTTGGCTTATCATAGGAAAGTCATGTCTTTAATTTATTTTATTTCGTTTTAAATGCTGCTCGTAAAGAGGTTATGGTTTTCAGGTAGATAAGTTCGATGTAAAACGTCAGCTAATTGTCCAGAACAACAAGATGTAAGGTATGTTTGTTTGTTTATTGTATTTAACGTCCCACCGACAGTATCTGGAGACTATGTCTACTTGAGACAGATAAAAAGCCGTAGACATGTGGCATGATACCACACCCAGTCACATTAACCTGACACCGGGCCAATCAATCCTGGAACTATCCTGATATGTTGAGAGCTAAGCAAGGAGCTATACCAATACCATATTTAACGACTTTGGTATGTCGCGGCCCGAGATCGAACCCACAACCTCCCGATTCCGAGCAGACACTCTAACCACTCGGCCATCGGGACCGGTAGATGTAAAGCGCTGTATTACATGTTAAAAAATAGAATGACGTGATTAAGCTTCAAATAATCCAGTACGTATTTTCGCCGACATTTTTGTCTACCAACATACAGTGGTTTCCGTGGCACTATATATTCATCAATCTCCAACACAGAAAATTTCTGCCACAGTGAGTTGAAAAATAGCTGAGTTTCAGCTAAATCACAGGAAATTCAAAGCGTTATTTTTTGACACACCATGGTCACGTGGTAACTCAGTGTGGCCGTGATTGAGGCACCGGAGTTTGTATATTTATTTGTATAGCTGTTCTCACGGACCTATAATAAATCTTTTAAACAGGTCGGATTATGCTCTTATAGTTATGAGGATATCAGCAAGAATCAATGTGAGCCCTTCAAAGCATACTTATCAAGGGAAATGTAAACAATATAACCCAATTATCCAAAAGTTAGAATTATTTCTTTCTATTATTATTTTTTGTTATTATTTTGTTGATTATGATTATTTATTGTTTGATTAAGAAACCGTTCTATTTACACTAACCCGACATTTGAAGGCTTGACTTGTCTTCTATATATAACGGATTGAAACATATGAAAAACACCGATGCTCAATCAACTATTTATTTATTTATATATACATAAATCCTGTTATAGTCGGTTACAAATGTAGACATTAATTTTTACAAAGTTCACACAAACACGATGTTAAATGTATCATGAATCCAACTGTATAATCATTGATATTCGTGGGGGACTTATATAATGTAAAATCATTAATTTTCGTTGACATTTAATTTCGTTGATTATGTATCTAAGATTATGTATCTAAGAGAATTTCGTCGGTACATTTATTCGAGGTTCTGTCTTAGAAAACGTGAGGTTTATATAAGATTAATATTAATGCATAAAATCCTCCACGAAATAGACGGAAAAAAATAGTGCCCCACGAAAACTAATGATGAACATATTGATGGATATTAATCCCTTGATAAATAGTTAATGCAGTAGTTTTCAAGTTTCAACAAAGGCTAGTGACTGGATTCCCAGAAATCAGCAACCCCCCCCCCCCAAAAAAAAAAATATTGTTTATATTTCTCCCTTGGGTAAATGTCCATGCATATATTCGTAATAAAACAAAAAAACACTTGGTTAATTATTTTGGTGACATAAACATGCCAGTGCGCTGTCTAGATTTGTTTTTGTTTACACAGATAGACCTGACCACGGATTCTGTAAAATCATATTATTTCGTTGACACAAAATTTTGAGGATTCTGTTTAACAGTCAATACCGTTGATACATAGATGGTTATTAATGGATTCGTGCTAAAAAAAAATAGTGTCTGTTTGATGAACTGTTTACATGGGGATGAATATTCCAGGACAGAAAATTGAGAATCGACAAAAATTAATTACCCATGAACATAAATGATTTAAAGGTACACGGACTTATGAAATAAGTAATGATGCGCATATAAAAACGTTTTTTTTCTTGTTCTTTTTTTGCCAAGATTATAAAATTATTTATTGAAATACTTATAACGCTGACCCCAGATACAATGGATCTGACAGCAGTACGCTCAGTAACATTATCTCATCACCTTGACAACCAGTCCTGGAACTACCCTGATACTGAGCACCTGGCAAAGAAGACATGCGAGAACCATTTTAACGACGATGGTATGTCCTGACCGGAGATTGAACCCACGACTTCGGTCTTCGTGATAATAGATTACTGGCACCAGAACTTAACACCGTGCATTATTCTGTGATATAACATGATATATGAATGGAACTCTATTTCCTGAATATAACATGTGATAATTGATTTACTGAACAAGGAAGATAAAACGATTAAAAGAAAGATAAAACATTCAGTAAATATTCTGACATATATCTAATAAGGGTGATTACAATAGTTTACTATCGCAATGTTTTGGACATGAAAGTAACAAAACACTTTAAGTTATAATATAGTTCAGGTATTCGCAATGTCCGCATGTAAACTATCACAATGTCAGAGATAATTTGTTTAGAGAGTTGTGTCGCCATTAAAGGACATCTACAGCACTCATTATTGAGATGAATCGTTAGAACCGGCCTTGTAAACGACGAAAATAAATCACAAATAGATAATTATCGCTCAGCTCGTCGTGAAGAAAACGCATCCGGTCCCTGTTACCATGGAAACAGCTCAGTGTTTTTTTTTTTTTTTTTTAACGAGATACATTTTTATCTATTTGATAAAAATGTTAAAAAAGATGGATGCAGAACGTATAAAAACGGTCACGGTGACATTTCATGTTTGTTCCATTTTCGTTTCAACACATTCTGTTACAATCTTCGAAAATAAAAAAATATTCAATAATAAAAACGGTAGAAAATTTAGATACTGAAAACAGCTTTTAAAAAGCAATGCAGCATTCAAATATGCCATCATGTTCAGATAAAACTAACCAAAAATATACATGAATGTTTTGTACAGAGTAACTGTGTAACCTCGAGCAGAGTTGAGCTAAAAATAGATTATACGACAAATATAGACACGAAGATCACGTGGAAAACATGAAACACGATTTGCTGCAACCAAACCAATCAATATACATGTAAATTATCTTACAATCTTAAATATTGAGTGGAATGTATGTTCAGCAGATAAATTTCTTGTTTGGTGAAAAACTATTCCTGCAACCAAAAGGTCCCCGGTTCGAGTTCCGGCCTGACTCTCAAATACTCGCACCATGTAATAAGAGTGTATGACTTGATATATTTGAAACAATACTTCAAGGTTGTCATGGTGATATTAATCCTGATAAAACAGTCGACATATTACTTCTTCATTACTTCTTCAGCCAGAACACCTTACCAGCAGGTTTACTTTTCATTCCTACAAACAACGCCCCATCAGTGTCCCGGTATGAGAGACAGTACGGCTTTACTACCCCATCACTGTAACTGACCAGTATGGAGTGGTGAGTACCGAGCTTATCTACACGATGAATGTTGTTAGACCCAAACCCACTTACAAGTATGTTGTCCTGACTGTCTACGTGAATGTCTCTAGGACCAGATAAATCCTTGTGTTTATACTTATAGACCAAATCACCATTTTGTGTCAGACATGTTACGGTGTGGGTGTCAATATCCGGTATATAAACACGGTCACTATAGCGACTGACACGTACATAGTCTGGGCATGTATACATGTACCGTCCTTGTACCAGCCCGAGTCTCCTCTGTATCTGTCCATCCATCGTCATCACCAGTACTTCTCCATTACCCGGGTTGTCGTGACACGTGACGTACATCATGCCGCCATGACAGTCTATACCGAAACATTTCCTGTCTACACTCAATGATTGCCCGAGTCTCAGCCGCGGCTGTACAGAGACAAACTGAATCTTCTGTTGCCCTGGTAACGTGACAACAACCTCTGTATCAGCTACTGTACAGACGTCAAATGGTTGTGATGGTAGATCTACATTCTCCTTAGAGATGAAGGTGGGGCTATACAGATGTAACTTCTTGTTACGAGGGTCACATAAAACAAGATCACCACTGGGGAGAAATGTTGAACCAGTTATCCAATCTGTGTTAATGTTGATGTCTTGTTTACTAGAAACTGTCATTTCAAGTATATTCTCTCCGCTGGATACATCACTGCTTTGAAAGGTTGTAATCACGTGACCGAGCTCAGTCACCTGCTGTATGAGATTTTCTATAACTTTATTGGGTTTGAAAGTCAGGTGACATGATGTGGAAGCTTCTGACTCGACTTCTTTTACAATCTTCTCCATTTCCTTGACTTTCCCAGATGACTTTGTCAGTCCGATAAACATAATTTCTTTATTCATTAAGGCCTGACAGTCTTGCATTTCCTTGATACTTTCGTTAACTTCCTTCAGAATATTTTCACATGCAGTCACGTGATCCTTCAATTCTAATTCCCTGGCCTTTTTAGCGTCTTCAATAGCCATGTTAGCATTTTTCTCAAGATCATCAAATTTTTCATTTATTCTCCTCCTAAGTTCCTTGACATCACTGACAGACTGTTTTGCCTGTTTGATCACCATAGCAGCATCTTTTCCCCGGGATGATCGTAATGTCTCAACATTGTATTTAATTTCCTTCATTCTCGACAACATCTTATCAAATTGACTTTTATTCAGCTGGCTGCTTTTTTCTCTTAGCGAGGTCCTTACACATTTCCGGTGTTTCAATGTAATACAAACATCACATAACAACGTTTTGTGACCCTCGCAGAAGGTTGTAAGTAGGTTGCTCTTGTGATCATCACAGTAGGGCGGAGTGTAAGCGTCCGAACTTGTCTCTATGGAATCACTGGTCGCCATGCTGTTAGGGAAAAATTAAAAAAAAAACAATTAAAGAAAGGCAAATCTAATATTCTTCTAGAATACACTGAATTATCCAAGAAGATTTATATTTCTTGCTATACGGTTAAGATGAATGTAGGATTTATTGTCAGGCTTAATGCCATATTCACCGTTTTTACTTTGGAGAGAAAAGAAAAACCATGGATCTCAAATATCAAGTTAGGAGAAATATTTTAAGAAAGGAATACGCCTTTGGACAGAAAAAAAAATGGAGTGAACAATTCAAAAAAAAAAAAAAAAAAATAAAAAAAAATAGAAATTTGAAAAGGATTGAAAACAAATTCCTAAAACTTACACAAATTTCTCTCCACGATTCCTTAGCAACACCGGTATTTTGTGCCTTGTCACGTGATACACATGTCCTCACCACTGTTGAAATAAAAAAAACAAAAGCCCATTAAAATATTTAGTCATACATACTGAAAAACACGCATAGGGTCTACGTCAAAATTACACATTTGATAGCTGTGTTGACAGTATTTCAGTCTGGTGTGACATTTGCATGATACATATGTAGTGCTGCCTCACTGGATATCATGAAGAAGGCAAGTGGCATGATACCACGACCAGCAGAGTTGCATGTATATTTAAATGAAAAACAAAAGGGATGCATATAATTTATATTAGAAAAAAAAAGTAGATTAAAGTGATATTAGGAAATGATATTAACACGATAAATACTCTGTTGTTGTTGTTGTTGTTGTTGAGGTGGCGGTGATTTTTTTTTTTTTTTGCTGTTCTTATTTGTTCAGTGATATTCTTTTTTATCAGTGATTAATTATGAAACCAAGGACTCACATGTTTGAAATTATGGGTCCATGAGTCCCCAAGCTAAATCAATGATGACCAGGATTTAAAAAAAAATGTCCCAATATTTAAACAATAACAACCAAAAAAAAAAAAAAAAAAAAAATTAACAAATAAAAAAACAACAGTAAATTATAAAAAAACACATATTTATTGTCTTTTTCAAAAACTGAATGCACGTTTTTGTTTTATGTCTGTGGCAAAAATTGTGCCTTTTTTAATTAAAAAAATAGTTTTTAATTAAAAATACGAAAAAGAAATGCTAAAGGAAGATGTAGGAAATGTGTTTTCTTTTTATATTATAATGGAGGCCAGTACGAAAAATATATCAGAGCTGGAGTTCAATCATTAAAACACGATGACCCAAATAACAGACTAACAGACGTTGAGACAGAAAAAATACCCATTCGGACATTTAGACGTCAATCCTTGATTTTCTGCTCTGGGAAGTAAATCCTTTGTTTTATTTTCTTTATTTAATCGCTACCATTTATTTTGTCATTATGCTCATTCTGGGGCCAATTTATTTACGTCGTTTTAATGACCACCATTTGAATTTTACCTATACAATTTGATGGTCATTCATTTCTTTCTAATTTTATTGCCGTAATCAGTACTTTTCACTAATTTGATAAACTTAATGCACGATTATTATTAAATCAAACATGGCGCATCTCGGTCAAGAATTGGTGACGCGTGGATGCTGTTATAAAAAAAATTATGTTGTTGGCTGATATGTCAATCAAATGCACGCGACAGGATATTCACACTCGTGTGTATTTCAGTGCATGTAAATACGAATCGCAGTAGGGATTATGACATTTTGGCAAAACCAAAGCATGTTGCGCACGCACCTGAGGAAAAATACCTAGACTATTAACCATAATGAAATCAAAACGATTAAACCGTGCATACAATTAATTAACCGTGATATTTCGGGTTTCAATGTATCAAATTTGCATGCGTCCGGCGGGACTCACATCAGGGCCTTTTTTTCCAATTTTGGGGAAAGCGCCCTAGCCCTTTTTATGGGGAAAATAGCAAGCCACTTGTTTACAACTTATTAAGGGATTTTTTTTTACCATATTCATAAATATAAACATAAATAAACTGGTCTTGGCACAGCAAGACATACTAGAAACTAAATATAAAGACTAATCAAATATTTTGTTTAAGAATCAATAGAGTTAAACAGAATTAAATTAGCGTCATAATATTGTTCTCTTGGTTTCTCAATGATCAGCTACCTCCTTAATGAGGATTTTTATTTAAGAGTGGGAAATTTGAGGACTATTTTGGGGAGAAAAAAGGTGGTTATTTGGCTTGGGGAAGCAGCCCTTTACCGGCTACAGTTAAGAAGGGTAAAAAGGCCCTGCACATAATTTAAAATTGTGCGTCTTCTCGATATTTACATCTAGATTAATCACTGTTTTATTATCATTTTATTCGACTAATATTTTGGGGAATAAATCAACTATTAATATATTTGAAAGAAATTAATTTGGGCATCTATAAAGATAATAAGAATAAAGTCTCACAAAATTGGAAGCCAATTTTCACTTAGGACAGTTATCAGTTTTTGTTGCTTTTGTTTATGGAGTTAAAATCTAAAACATTCAAGAAGAAAAGTTTCTTGCAAAATAAAAAAAAACCAATGAATTGTTTGAGGCCTCCTGATTTTAGTTACTTTGTTATCATTAACTTATTTTTATTATTATTGTTTTTTTTATTATTATTAGTTTATTTCACTTCTCAGCGATCACTTGTACGGAAGTCATTTACCGTCCTCGGTGGCCGAGTGGTTACAGCGTCCGCCACAGGAGCGGAAGTCGTGGATTCGATCACCGACCGCGACATACCCAAGTCGTAAAAAAAATGGTACTAGTATAGTACACTTCCTTGGTGTTCAGCATATAAAGGTAGTTCTAGGACTGGTTTGCCCGGTGTCAGAATAATTTGAATGGGTGTGGTATCATGCCACATGTCTACGGCATGATACTGCAGTGTGGCAGAACTATATCTGTTTCAAGTAGGCATCGTTTCCAAATGACTTCAAAATACTGTCGGTGGGACGTTAAAAGCAACAAACAAACGGAAGTCATTTAGAGCCATACTTGTTGATTTTTTTATCTGATAGTGAAATTCACCCTGTAGAGGGTTTTACCCCCTAAATTGGCAAACAAACAAAAACAAACAACACAACTGTAGGGACTCACTATATGAAAGGATACAAAGGTAAGAAAACAAAGCAATTTTCATACCACAAGTTACAAAACTCGGACGGATAATAAAATGGAGAATGTGCTTTGATGGTTCTTATATTTAGATGTATAGATTCTGTCTTTACATATTCACATTTCTCCTGACAGATTCATTTTGAATTCACTGTCGAGAATTCAAGACGTCCTTTTGAAATAATATTTTACTGAAGATGGTTTTTGACAGTTTTCTTTTTTTTTTTCTTTTTGTTTTTTTTAAAAATTAAGAAATGTATATAATTTAAAGATGGGGGATTGTTTTTTTTTTTTTTTTCTTTCAATAGCTTCTTACACTGGCGAAAACTGGATACTGACTCTATGATACTTGCACAACGTGATTCGATTCTATCCAAGGATCAATTTGACAATGTTTAGAAAACAAGGATAGAGTGCTGTACCTTTCGTTTAAAAATATGTTTAGCCAATCAGCATTATCGACATATGTTAAGTTCATAGCTGGCGATAATCAAGGCTCACCCTACTGTATCGCTTAGACTTCTATTTCGATCAACATTTCAGAGCACTTTGGATTTTTTTTCCGTCATATCCGACTATTGTATGGGCCAGCGCCATCTTGTTCACAAACTTAAAACTCGTTATCTAAAGTCGGTAAAAAGCGTCTAATTATACTGAACCCAGTCCATTCTCAGGCGTTCGTCTTATCCATTTTTTGTTGTTGTTAATCTTTGATTTATATTTGAACATTTTAAATGTGCTTCATTTTAAGATAAGTGATTTACAAAAAATAATTATAATCACTTTAAGCTTGAAAAATAGAATCCGAATCAATCAAAAACTAGAAGTCGTTTGTTTAAGGTACAAACGAAGTGCCTTTCCATTTGCTTATTTCAAAGGCATTGAATATATAAGTTAATACAAAGAAATGGAATAATGATGCTTAAAAATGTAAGATTTAATACATAAATTATTATTATCATATATATATACTTATGTTCAAAAATAAGCTTTAAATCTGTGTGTGTGTGTGTGTTTCCACTTTTATCTTCTTAAGAACATATTGAGAATGCATAGATATGGATCTAATTTGATTACGCAACCGTATATTATAATGCAGAAAAAAAAAACAACAGGAAAATTTCAAGATAAGACTATCCTCAATAATTTGTTTACATTATTCTATCGAGTTTATTTTTTTTTTTTATTATTCCTTATTTAATATCCATTTCTTCGTCTGCCTGTGATTTAACAAATATTCATTGCAATCTGTTCCACATAACTGAAATTGTAAAAAGAAAAGAAACTGTTGTCATAAACAAGCGACACAACATAAATTCCTTAATTTATTATGGTATGATTAAGATTGCATCAATACCCATGACGCTGGAGCGCGAAAACATCTATTGAAATGAATGATTTATATACTTCAACGACGTCAAAATCACGTGACTTAAAAATAACTTTTTTTGAAAGGACGTGTTCAGCTAACGTTCTATTAATCAAGAAAAAAGATATTTTGGAGAATGCGAACATGTTTGTTTTCATGTTTTCATTAGGCATTCCATCAAACATGAATATCTGCCATATTTGTAATGACGTAATAATTTGAAAATTTCAAGACTTACGAACGTACTCAGATTCGACATTTTTGAAAGTTTTAAGCTCATTGGTCTAATTGGCGATTTTATATGAGATTTTTAATAATTCTTGCTTTAGTATGCATGACGTCATGTGACAAAACAAACATTCCTTGCAGTATGAATCACTTCAATTTTAACTCTATCAATTCTGAAGATTTAATTAAGATTAACTAAAAATTCATGATACCAGAGCGAGAGAAATCTTTATAAAAATGCCTTTTTGTCTTTTTAATGACGTCATAACCACGTGACTTAAGAGAAAATAATTCAGAAAATAGAACGTAAACCTCTTTGCCGATATGCTGTCCAATGTTCATGCTTCTAACGCATCAGGGGGCTTTGTAACATTTAAATATATTTTTATGACGGAAGTTCAAATCTCGGTTTTGCCATGAAATCTTAATATTTTCGAATTTGAAAATTTGAATGCAACGGTGCACATCTACAACTAAAAATACATCTTCTGTGAAAATATTAAGATAACCAGACCAGAATTGAAGGCTCTAGAGCGCGAACAAGCTTTTGAAGTTGACGTCAAATCTGACGTCATTGAAAATTAAAAACAAGAGGGCAAAGATGGCCCTGTGTCGCTCACCTGAGTAAGATTGCTGTGTTAGGCATGATGACAAAAAATGTGGCATCTGCAGTGTTTTTTCTAACATTTGACTAAGTTACCTAGATTTTGATCCTACCTGAATTTGCACTCAACTGGGAATTCATGCAGTCATCATTCTTATCAAGTTGAATGAAGACTAGGACAAAAATGTAGGCCTCTCATGTGTTCACAAGATTTTTCTAAAATTTGCCCTGGTGACCTACTTTTTGACCCCATGTGCCCCAGTTTTTAATTTATACGAGAAACAAACAATCTGACCAAGTTACATTAAGGTTAGGCTAAAACTGTGGCGTCTAGAGTGTTCACAAGGTTTTTCTAAGATTTGACTTGGTGACCTAGTTTTTGACCTCACGTGACCCAATTTCAATCTCAACCAAGATATCATATAGACAAACATCCTGACCAAATTTTATGAAGATTGACCTAAATCTGTGTCCTAAAGAGGGTTCACAATGTTTTCCTAAGATTTGACATGGTGACCTAGTTTTTGACCCCACATGACCCAATTTCGAACTCATCCGATATATCATGTAGACAAATATCTGACCAAGTTTCATGAAGATTGGACCAAAACTGTGGCTTTTAGAGTGTTCACAAGCAATTGTTGACGACAGACGACGGACGACGCATGACGAACAAAAAGCGGTCACAAAAGCTCACCCTGAGCACAAGTGCTCAGGTGAGCTAAAAAGGATCGTGAACTGGACATGGACAATGTCCCTTACAAATTTCACAAACTAAGGCTTATTCATTCTCAAGGACTTCAGCGGACAATGATTTTTATATTAAATGTCACTGTGAACTTATCTTTTGATCGAATGACCTCAAAATCAATAGGGGTCTTCAACTGACAATGGGCAATTTTCCTACCAAGTTTCAAAAACCTATGCTTATTCCTATTCAGGCTGACCTTTAAAAATTCTTTGTTTGGAGTTTCCCGACCGACTCACAAAAATCGCCACGACTAAAAAACCTTTCAGGTGTCTGATTTTATTTATTTATGTTTTTTTTTTTTTTTTGGCTAGATCAAACGTATTTCTATCCTACACATGAAGTCATAATATATAGCAGTTGTAAAAAAAACCAAAAAACCAAAAAAAAAAACCTCTTACACAACAGGCAATGTCCAGGTGTATAGCTGCTATAAATTCATCAAATTTTGATAATCTGCATCTCAAAAAGCTGTTCCAGAGTTCAAAAGGAAACCGCACATTGGCTTGTGTCAGTTTCACACCCTTTGAACTGCAGTATGTTAATTTCTTCCAGTGTGTAGAGTGGATGTCACACAAGGTGAAATTGAAATCAGTAGGAGGCACAGAGGGGTGCATTTGGTGATACTTTTGTAAGCATTCCTTTCAGGATAATTGACAGCTTCTCATCCCATACTTTTAATAAACAGATTTTTTTCCAAAAATCTACGCATCCTTTGGGCCCACTTTTTTTCCCCCCTTTTCCCTGAATAATTTGCACCTTACTGAATTTTTGTTTATGTGCTGTTAAAAATTTTGGGACCCATAGCCCTCTTTTCCCCCAATCCCATGTGAGAGTTTTTTGGGTTATGACTGAAAACAATTTTGGGAAAGGGAAATAATACAAAAAAAACTGGTAAGCAACGCACAAAAAATTATTAGTTTTTCCCAAACAAACGGGACTTATTGTTTTTAAACCCCTGTTTTTCTTTTTTCTTGCGCCGGCAACTGTGTTTTGGGCCCATATCCCCGGAGAAGGGGCGCGAAAATTATTTTTCAAAACCCTTCTTTTTTTCAGAATGGAAGGGTGAGTTTTTTTAAAATGGGGGTCCGGGGATGGGGTTTAAAAATTTTTTTTTGCTTTAAAATTTATTTTGTTTTAAATATTTTGTTTCCCCTGTGGGGGTTTTTTAAATTTGTCCCCCTTCTTTTAATTTTTAAAATTAACAAAAGGGGGGTGGCCCTCCCCCCCCCCCCCCACCCCCCCCCCCCCCCTTTTACTTTATAATTTTTTAAAATCGGGAAAAAACACCCCAAAAACATTAACTTTTATATTTCTTGGGCCCTTAAATAAAATTTTTTTTTGGGGGATTTACAACGGGTTTTAAAGACCTTTTTAAAAACCCGGTAACCCCCAATTTTAAATTTTGGGCATATTTTTTTCCCAAAGAAAAATAAAAATTAAGGACATTTTATTTCCATGGCCCGGGGGTCGTTTTTTATTTTCCTAAAAACGTGATAATTTTAAAAAGGGAAGGAAATTTAATTTGGGAGTTTTAAGGGGCCCCTTTTTTTTAAAAATTATTTTATTACCTTTTTTAAATCTGTTTTAGCCAAAAATCAATTTATAATTTAAATTTATTTTGGTTTTTTTATTTAGAAAAAGGGGTTAATTTGGGAAATTTTAAAATTTTTTGGGCCCATTAATAAAAGATTACGTAACATTCCTTAAAACCCTTGTAGCTTTTAGGCTAAAAAAAATTTTTTTTTATTCCCCAATAATTTTTTTGGTTAGGGGGGGTTTTTTTTTTTTTATTTACCCTTCGGTTTGGGGGATTTTTAAATTAGGAAGCCCCCCAAAGCTTTTCAGGTGGAGGGTTTTTCCCCGGATGTTTGTTTTTGGGGGTTCTTTCCTCCCCCGAAATTTATTTTTGGACGTCGCAAATTTTTACGGGGGAAAACCCCCTGCCGGGGGAAACCGGGTTAAACCAAATACCGCAAGAAAGGCGGGAAGGGTTTTCCTTTCCCCCTAAAAAAATTAAGCCTTGAGTGGAAAAAGTTTTTAAATAAAAAAAAAAAACCCCTACAAACCCAAAAACCTAAAAAAATTATTGGGAAAATTTAAAAAAAATTTTTTAAAAAGGTCAGCCTAAAAGGCACAAGGAAACTAGTGTAAAGGCCGTACCTTTGCTTAATGACCAAAAAAATCAAATAATTTAAACCATAAAAAAAACCCTACAAAGGTTTTTAAAACCCAAAAATTTTGTTTATTGAAAAAATTTAAAACACGGAATTAAAAAGGGTTAAAAAAAATTGTAAAAGGGAAATTTGGTTCAAAAAGTCCCCCAATTAAATTTCCCCTTAAACTTTTTTTTTTCCACTTTTTTGGGAAAAAGGGTTTTTCCCCCCCTTGGTAAAATTTAACAAAAAAGGACCAAAAAACCCTTGAATAAAGCAAATTTTTTTTTTTTGGGGGGTAATTTTCATTTTTGTAATTTTAAAATCCGGGGAAAACCGGGGGGGCCCCCCTTCAATTTCCCATGGGAAAAAAATAATTTTTAAGGGGGATTGAACTTTTTTTAAGAAAAAATTTTATTTTGGGGGGGGGGGGGGGGGGTTGGGGGGCCAATTTTCCCCAGGGGAACAAAAATCTTTTTAATTCCCCCAAAAGGGGGGGGGATTTAAAAAATTAAACAAGCAAAAAGGGTTTTGGCGGGGTTTTGGGTGACCCCGGGGAAACCCCCCTTTTAAAAAATTGGGAAAAAACGGGGAAAAAATTTAAAAGAATTTTGTGGGTTTTTTTGGGTTATGAATTGATCTGAATTAAAGAGAGAGAGAGACAGAGAACAAATGTAAAACATGCACAAAACTCAAATCAAAAAAGTAGCATATATTTTTTTAAGACCAATCTAATACTTACATTTTATATCATCAAGTTCCTTATTTATAATAAATTTTTTTTTCAATAAATAAATGAAAGTCATTTTTTTTTTTTTTGGGTATTTATAAAAATGTATAAAGGGATTAGGTTTCAATCGGACGATTTTTTTAAAGAGGAGAGTGCTGTAGGTTTCTTTTCCCAAATTTTATGAAAAGTCTTTCCAGCAAAATTTTACTCACTGACGGGTTTGCATTAAAGAAACACATAAAACGAAGAATACCTTGTTTTTTAAAATTTTTTTTTCTGCCAATTTCCCCCCGATTTGTTTCTGTTTTCCCTTTTTCTTAGAAAAAGGGAGACAATCTAAAAAAAATTTAAAATTACGGGGATGCAATCAAAGCACTGAAAGCACAAAAAGTTGCCCTTGTGTCTCAAATAAAAGGAGCTCGTCAAACGAAAGAACTGCGGGGGTCACTTTTTTTTTTGTAAGTTTAAAAATTGTTGAATAAAATAATGATATTTTTTGGGTTTTAGTTCGCCTTTTTTTTGATAAAGATAATAAAAAATTAAATGGAAATTTATTAAACTGCAGGAAAGAGAATTAGGGAAAAAAGGGAAAATTTTGCAACGAGTTATTTTAGGGGTAGCTTGTGTGACTTTCAGATGTTACCCGGCTTTTTTATCAGACTTAATGCTTTTTTGGGGGGTTAAATTTTAAAAAACAAAAAAATCCCGCATTTTTTATTTTTTAAAACCAGTATTTTTTTTCCAGTGCTGCAAGTAGAAACTTTTTGATCGGTGAAAAAAATTCAACAAATTTGCTTTGCAACAGTTGATTAGGCAGTCTTTTTTAACCTTTGCTTTAAATTCAAGTTTTTAACTTAGTGCTTTAACACTTCCCCCAATTTCTCATGTGGTAAAAATTTTAAACAAAAAAAACAAAATATTTCACTCTGCCCAAAAACATGATTTATTTTTCGTAGGGATGTTGAAATTTCTTTTTAAATTTTTCACCCTTTCAATAAATTGTGATCGAAGGAAATAAACGAAAATCAATTTTTATAGAAAAATGAAAGCCTTTTTAAATTTGCTTGAATTTTTTTTTTTTGCACCCCCCGGGCATTGACATAAATTGTGATCTTGAATTTCCGGGTTAGAATCTTTCAAAATGGCCTGTTTTTGCCTCTTTGGTAGCGGTTAGTTTAAAACTAGGGTACCTTGAACTATTGATTATTTTACTTTTTTAAGGGCCCAAAGGTTTGGGAATTTAAAAACCCCCATAAACTTAAGGAATTTTCAGGACCTCCACAGGCTAAAAAGTACTATTTACACCCCAGGAACCGTTTAAAGGGTTTTTGTTAATCCCAATTCCCAATTGACTTTAAAAAAAAAGACAAAAACCCAAAAAAGCACTAACCCTTTCATAATCCTTGCATAAACTTGCCTCTTTTTAAAATTTACAATTCTAAGATACACAGGGTCTGTAAAGAAAGACGGGAATTTTCTCATTTATAAATTTCCCACTAAAATTTTTTTTCCCCCAAAATTTAAAAGGGCCCTTTTAAATTTGGATTGACTTTAAAGAAAAAGGGCGAGGGGAAAAAAAAACCCAAGTTTTGTCGAAACAACAATATGCCCCCCTACGCTCCCTAAACCCCCATCGAGGTCAATGTGACTTTGCCCTTTGAATAAGGACCAAAAAATCAATGGGGGTTTATTGTAGCATTCCCAAATTGGGCACAATGAATTTTTGGGGAATGTGGGCCCATTTTCCTTTAAATCGTTTTGAAAACTATTTTTACTTTTGGGTCACTGGACCTTAAAAACTTTGACCAAGTGACCCAAAAATTAAATTTTTGGGTAAATTTAAATGTCATGAAAATCACCCAAAGGGGGTTTTTGGGAGGAATGTGGGCCAAAGATTCCCCAAGTTATTGATCGGAATTTTTTTTCATTTAAGGTATGTGCCCTTTGCCCTTTTAAACCAAGTGACCCCCAAAATCAGTAGGGGTAAACAATTAGTCTTAAACAATAACCCAATGAAGTTTGAGGAAGGTGGGCCCAGTTGTTTTCCCATTTGTTTGTCATTTTTAAAAAATATTGTTGGTTTTAAAATTTTTAAGTAATTATATAAAACCAGTAATGGACTTTGTGAGACCCTGAGCTGGGGGATTTAAAAAAAAACCCCCCTGAAAAACAAAACTTTTTTTCCCTTTAATCCATAATTTGTTACAAAAAATTTCTTTTTAAAAGGTTATGAGAGAGAGAGAGATTTTTTGTTATATTTTCCCCAAATATCATTTGTAAGAATTTTTTTTTAATTAAAATAAATTTAAAAATAATCCCCTTTAAAAATGAAGAATTTATATTTACTTTTGTCTTTAAACTAAACTTTACATTTTTTACATCAGATCTTTGGTTTTAAATTTTTTTAATCACCCCAAGACTTTCGCTCTAGGAAGAAATTGGCAGGGTTTGAAAAACCCCTTTGAAATTACCTGATAGAGGTGAACAAAAATTTTAAAGGGTGCCCCGGGCCAAATTTTGTTCGAACCACGGGACCTGTGTTTGGATTTATGCACCCTACTACGGGCCCCGGGACATCTAGACCCTTTTTTGAGGACACAATTACAAAGTTAAGTTTTTCGGAAAGAAAAAATTAACTGAATGAAAACAAGGTATTCACTTTACACAAAAGAAAAGCCACCTTTTTTAATTGCCGGGAAACAGTTATTTGATGCCTTTAATTTAAAAATGTATGCCCCTTTAAAATTTAATTTTAAATCAGACTAGCAATAGCCCAAATTCATTCAACAGTTGTAAAAAAAGGGGGATCGAGGCATAATATGCACAAAAAGTCGAGGAAAATTACACTTTTTTTTAAGGCCAAATAAAAAAACCCCAAATTTTATCCCAGCTAAAAAACATGTGTAAGAATATTTTATTAAAAAATGGAATCTTTGCATTTTGCTCAATAGGGAATTCAAAAAAATGGGAAAAAAAATTTAAAACCAGTAAAAAAACCAGTAATTGATAAACTCCTAAAAGAAAAAATTTATATAAAAAGGAATATATGTTTTTTTTGCTTTTTTGAAATTAGTATATAAGTAACGGGAAGTAAATGGTTCCTATTTGAAGCGAATAACACCAAAAGGAGTCGGACGGGTTATTTTAAAACTTTTTTTTTAAAGGTTTAAACCCAAACCCCATCTTTTAAAAGGGTGATTTATTTTAAATAAAGTGATAGGGGGAATTGTATAAAAAAAATGCAACCCCCTTTATAGGCTTAAAGCAAAATTCCCTTTTAATTCCTGTCAGGGGTGTTTTGCATTGAACTGAAAAAATTTTTAAATCATTTGATGGATCTTGATTTTTAATTTAATAAAGGGATGGATTCCCTTAAAATTTTAACATGTTTTCATTATCCTTACAAAAAACATGTATAACATAATTGTTTATAGGTAAAAAAGATGGGAAAAAAATGGGAATAAAAGAACAAATTAGGAAAAAATTTTTCCCTTTTATCATTAAAAAAAAAAAACATCAACAGTATTTCCGTTATTTTAGGGACAGTATTATACATGAGTAAGATATTGTGCGCCTCATACAATATCACACTCAACAGAAAAGTGGCATGACCTGTTTACCACAACTTATCACATTATCCTGAGTCTCAGACAAGATGCTTTACATTGCCATGAATTGAACCTACAACCTCTGGTTAGGGGGTGAATAATCTAGGCATTTGACCAACAAGACCAAGTGGAGAAGTTTGTAGGATAACAGTGAGCAAGAATCATATATTCCAACAGTTTTTCAAGCCCCTTGAGAAACAAAACTACTCTCAAACAAGTAAGATCTCAAGCCTTTCAGCAGATCCTTCATTTAGTCACTTTAAGTAGCCAATATTGGTAAGATTATGTGTAAGCATATGGTACATGTATCTCAGTTGGTTGAGCTCCAAACTTGTAGGTGCTGCGTCTCAGGTTCAATCCTGATCTATGACTGCACATATTCTAAACTCGGTTATGGAATGCCCAATTAGTTACCCTTGTCTCTGTGAGATTTGTGTAAACAAATTACAATAATACTGGTGTTGCAAGCAACACATGAGTCCACTATCGTTGAGATGCATTTTTTTCTGTTACCATAGCAACCTGAATTTTGGTCCAAGAAAAAAAAAAGTTGCGTGCAGAATCTTCATACTGCCATCTTTTTGTAATTTTATCATAAACGGTTTTTAATTTATTGCGGGATCCAGATTTTCAGACGGACAGACGGAGGGCAAAACTATTTTCTAATTAAATATGTACGGTACTGGTTCTAGTCCCTGGCTAAATGTAGGATCGTTACAGTATAGTTCTCATAGTTCTCAACTGTATACCTTTTTTTTTTATAACATTTTTTTTTCATGAACAAATTTCAAAAACCATGGGTGTTTGGGTGTATATTAAAGTTAAAACTGCCCAAACGTAATTCTCCTTGTAAAAATATTTGTGTCAGGTGGTCTGGTGGGTTGATTCAACTCTGTAGGCTGGGGGTCTGAGATGGATCAAATCCTGATCAGGCTGTACTTATTTCTTACTTGGTTTATTGTATGCCATGGGTCCTGTGTTCGAAGTAAGATTCGTGTAAGTCAAGTGTGCCCACTCATTTCACCTAATTACATTTCGTGCCAAAACTGGGGTTCATCTGTACATATCACCTGGCTCGCTCTAAGTAAGATTCGTGTAAGTCAAGTGTGCCCACTCAAGTCCTAGTCTTGCTGCACATTTCTCTCATCTGATCATTTTGCTCTTACCATATATAAATGTGTTGCCAATGGATTAAACAAGACAATAGATATTTGTTCTCTGTACTGTGACCCAGGACCTTATTAATTCAGAATTTGGTGTTATTTTTTACGGCCTTTAAATAATCCACAAGGTATTTATGAATCATTTGAATTTGAGGGGTCATGTGTTCAATTCCCTGTCTGGCTTTTTTTTATTATTATTATTACAATCACATAAATGGAATATCTCAAATGAACTCGATGATCATTTTATTGTAAGATTCTCAATCTTATATTACATCTATCATTGTTCATAATTATCTCTCTCTCTCTCTTTGATCCAGTCACTCTAGAAAGTTCTTCAGAAGAACTAAGTCATACATTACTTGATTTATCAATATTTATTAAAATATATTTAATGTTTATAGAGCTCTAGAATAAAGCTTAAACAATGACAGAAATCTAGAAATCTACACCTATTATTTACTACACAAACAATATATCAAATAGACTCACATGGTTTAGGAAATATTACAAAATGTCCTGATGATTAAATTTTTAAATTTTTGCGAAAACGAAAGTTGAAAGTTTTCGTCAAAGCTGAAACACAGTGTCTATAATAATAAATTGATATAATAAAAAATAATAACATTGATAATGCCAATCGT
>CM037790.1:23457736-23474664 GCA_021229015.1 Solen grandis | reverse complement strand
AAGACAGATTACCATTGATTTAAAACTGCTATATTGAAAACTGATAACCAGATGTCCGATTGCATCCTTCAACGACAAGATTTGTTTTTAACTGTAGTGAATTAATATGCGATGCAGACTTTAATAACAAAGTTGTAATGGAATTACAATTTATATATTACATACTATTAATGTGGAAACTTTATTGAAGTGCAACCAATGATTCTTTTCATTAAATTACAAATAGACACTTTGAACAAGTCCAAAAACAAAAAGATACAAATATGGATCATACAAATATGGATTTACATGACTGTGTCCTACATTTTCTGTATTAATTTAATATTAAAATAACACAGTTCAATTGTATGAATGATCTTAGTAATATAATGTTCCTACCTGTGTATTTTTAAGAATTGGGGACAATTCTTTGGGGAATGATAGGCTTACATCTCGGTCGATGTCGGTTGGGACTTGAACAAGCGGAAACTTTCAAGGGATCAAAATTGCTTATGCAATTATGATATGAAACATTGAGGTTATCATTAGTGCAAAACAAAAATAAACTCTGAATATTAGTTCATGAAGAGATTATTTTGATTTTTTTTTATATAGAGGTAAGGAAATTAACTGCCCCCTATCATTTTTCTTTAGCAGTTATGGTTGATAGCCATAAGGCCATTTGTGTAAAAGAAAAATTGAATTATAAACATTGTTTTATAGGCTGGGTAATGCAGGCAAAATGATATTGCAATATATTGTGATATTTGAACGTATTAGTGCAATATATGTTACCTAAAATCAAAACATGCATAAAAATGTGGACGCTTTTTTAAAGGTATTTAGGTTTTCGCACAACTGCGAAGTGCGAAAACCTATTGTTCTCGTTGTGTTTCTTTGTCATTTTTTTTTTTTTTATTTTTCTTCTTCTGTCAAAAATTTGTCCCGAGCCTACAGTAACGTAGGATTAAGCTACGACCATGAAATTTTTAACACTTATTCACATTGTCCTGACTTAGATCCTTAGGAGCCATTTTTTCAGATTTGTCTCCCATTGTGCCGCTAGGTGGCGTTTATTATGTAATTGATTGTATTGAAAAATCTCCAAAATCCAAAGTCGGATTTAGATACGGTTTTTTTTTATTCTGTTCCTTATTGGCACCCCAACAAAATATATAGGTCTAGAAGTTCAAAAAAGATATCATTTCCTGTTCAGGAGGGGACCAAAGTTCGAATCTTGGAAATAACGCGTTTTTTAAGAGAAAATATGGTAGGTCCCTTTAAACAGAAATATTGGCCGACTTTGATAAGATAGAAGAATTTTGTTTGTTTAAACAGATTCGCAAGACCTAGCCGCACAAAATATATAGTGTGGCAATTTCAGGAAATGCACCGTTTATCCGCTAGAGGCGTTCAAAGATCACTGAATACGGAAAAAATAAAAATTTCAAGTTTTTAAAATATTTCATTTTTCGTCATTTTTTCATGTTTTTTCGTTCTCCTGTATTTATTTCTTGTTCGATTTTCATGAAATTTTCACTGAATGTGCAGTATGATGTTCTTAATCAGCTTATACTTTAAAATAATAAAAGGTAGTAAAGGTCAAGGTCATATCAGCAATATCGATTTTTTCTTTGACCTCATATAGCTCAAAAACGGTAAATATTCTATCGAGACATAACGGGTATAAAATGTTATGCTTTAAGAGACCTTTCTAACGGTACCAAAATTTTAAAAGTCAGACATCAAATGAAAAAAATAATTATGAAAAAACTCAATTATAGGTACACACAGTGGTTTTCTGCATTTATCTCAGAGGTTAATCACATATCATTATAATTTTATTATCAGATTTATAGAATGTTTATTTACCTTTCTAACGATATGCAGTTTTTGAAGATCGGGTAAAAAATGGTCGAGTTATGTTAGATTTCCCATACGTAGCGAAAGCCCAATTTTTAAAATATTTCAGTCCAACGCTTATCTTACTTGTACTGGGGTGTGTATATTTCTCAGTGTATTATTGGCCATTTGACCACAGCGTAGCTGGGATGATGTAAACAACTCGCGGTCAAGTGACTTTCCTGCAGTCTAATGCTGGTCTACCTGTACTGGTGAACTGGGGGTGTGTATAGTTCTCAGTGTATTGGCCATACGTGTCTGTATACCACGGCCGGGATGATGTTAACCTTTATTGGTTGTTTTACAAATGTAGGACACAGTTTATTTAGCTTTATAAAAAAGAGGTACAATTTCATATAAAAAAGTGAAAGGAATGATAGAAGAAGTAACAATAGCATTGTATGAAGCTTATCTAAGTGAGAAAACCGATGATGTTGCGGATGCAACTCTAGTTTTTTTTTAGCTTTTTGTGTAAGGTACACTTTGCATTAACTTGTCAAATGATATATCACAATAGCTGTTTATATTGCATAACCATTGTGCAATCGTTCTCCTAAGTTGTGAATTTACTTTAAAATAAAAATATAGATACTTGAAAATTATTCATCTTCTAAATCAATTGCTTTATTTTAAAACATATAGCGATGATATGCTATTGTGATATATTGCCCACCCCTATTGGTTTCATAGAAGAATTTTTACCTTTTTTTTTATAAAGACTATATAAATAAGAAAACTAACTGACCACCTTGGGGCCTCATTTTATAAAGGAATCAACTTTTAATTTAGCAATCATGGAAGTAAACCAAGTTTCATCAATTTCTACCAAGTGGTTTCAGAGGAGATAGCTTTATGGCTTTCAAAGAATTATTTGATGCAAAAACGCAAAAAAAGGGGGGGGGGGGGGGCGAAGGGTGATCCAAATAAGTCACCCAGAGCAAAGCAAATTTTTGACGACACACGCAGGGTGACCCTAATAGCTCACCATAAGCACTATGTGCTCAGGTAAGTTAAGAATCAACGATGGCCGATACAATCAAGCGTCCGTTCGGGCGTCGATGGATGGTGTATTTTACGGGTCTTTCGGAGCCAAAGTACAGGTAACTGGAAACGGTCTGATTCAGTTTGCGATACCGATAAGGCGCCGGAGAATAAACGATATCGGTAGTTGGGATAGCGGTAGTTGGGATTTAAAATAATGATATTACCGCGAGATATGCGTAACAACTATGCAAGTTTAATTTGAATGTTTGCGTTGTTTATCCCAAATACTGGATTTATACAACCGATTTAGAATTCAACGGATTTTAAACGTGCTTATCAATATAGCATCTCACAATAGCAAGTATTACGTTAGAAAAATCCGTAAAACGTCAAAGTTTGCTCAACAATTTATCTTTATGGCAAAAGCCAGTGAAAATTTGACGAAATCTCCGGGTTGTTCATACAGGATTTTCTAACCTAAAGTTAGGGACATACAAGATTTTCTTACCTCAATTTAAGGACTTTTTGAGGATTTTTCAATGCTAAAATTGTTGTTAAAGGCGACATTTTTTATCTTTCATCGACACTTTTTGAACTGTTAAATGTCTCAAAATGTGGTAAACAAATAAGAAGTATCATTTACACAATGTCTAACAAAGTTTTATGCAACACTTCATCGCAAATTCTGTTTGTTCCATGAGCATTTCATTCACAAGTATGTAGCAGTTTCTATTTGAAATGAAGATCTTGTTTTTTTACTTCGTTCCATAATACAGTTCCATTCCATAATACATTTTTCTTTTTTAAAAATGCAATGTGAATGCAGTTCTAAATATTTTTCAAGGCAAAACTTAACTGAAGTATTTCTCAAGGTTGAAGTCATTTTCAAGGTCTGAAAGAACCATGTTCCAAGGCTCCTGTACTTGTAAGCACTGGTAATGATGAAGGGGTTAACACATCTGATACCCAGGCAGTGCCATCCAGCAGCTCTCTGTCAATTCCATCAGATCGTGATACTGTAGAATCAGTCAAACCCTAAAGTGATTGTCAAATAATTTTCTTCAAGTAAATATTTTTCAAGTAAATATTTCAAATACGATATGAAATGCCCATGGCATAATTTAAACTCAGCCAAAAGAGGTCTTATGTGTAAGTTCCATCAACATCTAAGGAACAAGCATTGCGGTGTCACTTTGTCTATAGTAAAAATAAAATGTGGTTTCAGGTAACACAATTATTTTAAAGATTACAAAAAAAATTCGGCCCTAGAACGCTCAACTCGAGTACAATCAGCTTTATTAAACAAAAAGGTCACTTGCTTTTACAACTTTCAGCAGCGGTATCAACACGACTTGAGCAATAACAGAATAGTACAGTGGCCTTCTCATAGGTGCAAAATAAATTAAATGTGCTTTGGTTTAAGAAGAGAAATATTTTGTAGTAATTTCTTGAAAAATATTTCATGAAAAATATTTCATGAACATGGCAATGTAATATAATTAATGTCATATTTCATGTGGACCTTTATGCTGTTTCTCATTCCTAATTATCTGAATCTTGTTTTTATTTTATTTTAAGACCAACTGCCAATATTGCACATTTAGCGCAGCCTTAATTCAGAATTTAAGATGGACAATTTCGAAGATTTGATCTACACATCAGTCAATAGATTACATTTTTTAACCTTTCGGACCGGTTAAAAGTTAACAAGTGGTCCTGAATCGCTCACCAGAGAAATATTGCCTTCCTTGCCTAGGATAGTCGTACTGAATACATGATCCATGCAGAAGAACAAGAAGATGATTGTAAATTCACAAAAATTCCTATACTCCAAATTTTGATGGTCCTTACTGTAAAATTAAGTACCCTCTGAGATGGGACCACTTTTGACCCCAGAACCATGAATTGAAAACCTGGTGTAGGTCCATTAGGCCATGTGCCATACCAAACATCTTAACTCCAGAAAATGCGGTTTCTGACAAGATCTCCTAAGGTTTACCTTGTATAAATTTATTTCTATTGGTACATTGGTCACCTCATGACTGCCTACCATAATTTCTTAATTAAAGGTGATTCCTTCAAAATACAGTGGGTGGGTTATTTTCCTTATATACTAAATTTAAAAATTCTTCCCTTCTGGAATTAATGTTTGTTTATCAAAAGACATTTTGCTCACATTTGTGTTGATTCAGTTTTTGTTATACGAATTATATCGTGTTTTGCAACCATTTCAAAGGGACAATGCAATATATTCCTTCAATACCAAACGTGTTTGATAATTTGGACCCATCGATTTGGAATAGAATATTGGTTTATAGTCATTTTCAGCCATTTGGATAATATGTCTACTTGAGACATACATGTATGATGCTACCACACTGTACACATGGATAATGATTTTATTTTTTATAAAAGACGTCATTATTTTATATTTTGGTTTGTTTTGGGTATAGATTAGTTTAAAGTTGCCTTTAACTACACGATAAAGTCACGAGGGCAGAGTGAGGGTAGACGGTAATGAGTTAATCAATTGTGCTAAATGAATGAAAATTCTGATCATTGGTTTCAAAGAAGTGTTTCATAGAAGTTAAAAAAACATCGGGGCAGCAGAACATCATGATATTTTGATAGAAGTTTAAATGCACTTTTCAGTAAAGGGCGCTTACAGCAATATTAGTACATACAAATCTCCTATATATCTCCTTTCAGTATCTCAGGTTTCTGTACTGCATTCATTTCAATAGCAGTATGATATCAATCAGTACTTCATTTCCCGACCTAGCGGCAAAGACAGAAATAAGCCTATAAGCCTATTTTACTCTTTTTGGGTCGATACCACCTTCATGCTCTTCAATACCGCTTAATACCCTTCTTATATTTGTTCAATCAATAAAAGGCATGTTTCCTAAAACTTACTGTCATTCGGTCATTTAGGGAGAAGCGACGAGTTACTGACGTTGAATCGGGGAAGCGCATTCGTATTGTGATACCCGATGTCGGTTCTGGTTGGATTTGGCTGCGGAGGGCTGACCGTAAGTTATCGAGTTCATGAACCCGTCTCTCTTCACGTTGGCGACGTCTTTCCTCACGTCTCTCATGTGACTGTTGCCTTCGGGTCTGCATGTAGTTATTACAGAGTGGATAACGAAATTAATATGTCGGAAAAATAATTGATGCCTGTAATTCACAAATTACATTCATACATTTAACGGATTTAAATCAAGTATCCAGAAACAGAGAATGCTTTAAATAAAAAATAAATTACTATCATTTAATATTTTATATTTCTGATCGGCCTTAGTCGCAAAGTCATATGCATGAGTCAATAAAATAGATGCTTGCCATACACCCTATAACATGGAGTCCTTTCGTTTGTGTTGTATATATTTATCGTTTGTCGATATAATTTTCATTATGTACATCTTTCTTGAAAAAAATATATGAACTATTTCTCCTACCACATTGCCTAGACCTTACTTCATAGACATTACTTTAGTCATTTTACTGTTATTTAACATATGCGTTAAGGAGCTTTATAATTCATCTATATGAAAATATCTCTCTGTATAGTACTTAATACTATTTTTATTACTCATGCAGTATTTTTAAATCAATTTCTTATGGAAGCATGATAAAATATCTATTTATTGACACATCAAATTTAGAGAATATCCACGATATACAATATTCCCTAACGTTAAATACCGTCGAATTTGTGTCTATCACGGAATGGTTGACAGAGAAATGCGTGGTCTTCATGTTCAGGTAATCATGTTCCTTAAAAATCATGCTGATCAAGCTTCAAATTAATGTAGGTATTATATATACTACAGCAAAGAAGTAGACATTGTAACATGATATATAGAACGTACGGTTGGGGTTCCCATGGGCGCATGGTTAATTGCCTCAGTTGGTCGGATGTAGATTGTGGGTGGGTTGCGCAATCGTCTCCGCTCCCCAATAAAAAACGGTCTCAATCCACTCGCAGACCTGTGTATCTCTGGTATTACACTGAGGCGGCCGCCTCTCTCCGAACTACAGAGCTGGTATGGCGTCACCCTGAGCGCCGGGAACAACATCTGCAAATATCCATCAACCCTCTCTCTGTCCCAGTCGAGATTCATGGAACAAAGCTCTCTTGCATTAAGATACTGTGCGTCAGGACAGCCTGAAAACGTTTCATCTTTCAATAATATAGGATTCATTAGGTATACGCTACTAGCAACATTATTATATTGTTCAAGATTTACGTCCATGTCCTACAAGTTTCAAAATATATTAAACCACTTTGTGAGGTCGCACCCTTATTGGCACTCAGAAGGATTGAATAATAAACAACATTATTGAATTGTATGCTTAAAATGACGCTTAACAAAGTTAATCGTCCGATTTTACGCTTGCGACTTTTTTCTCATCTTAATCTCGGACATTAAAAAGTTTCTTTAAAAATACATGTTAAATAGATGTTTCTACAAATATGTAAACAATTACCATTCTCAACCCATTTTAAACACTGGTCTTTCTATATTTCTGCTTTGTTAGCCTAAATAAAATATTGCTTAAACCTACATATCGGGGAGACATATTGCATGGTTTACCCATTTTTCAAGAAGTATTTTGGTTAATATTGCCAAATTTAAAAAGTCGTTTACCGATTGGTTTGTGTTTAATATATTATCATGTAATGTACAACTTTAGCAGGATTTATTCAAAAAATACCAATAAAGATCATAAGGATAAAAAACATATTCTAAATTTGATATATTTGATACAGAGATAATGGTTCAAGAGAAAAAAAGAAAGAAAAAAGGAACTACTGGATTTCGAACTTACAACCCTCAGTTTCATTATGGATGCTTTTCAACTGGAGGTAATGCATTTGGGTGCGACTACCTTTAAACACTTTCCCGTAAGATACCTATAAGATGTAGTTTTATCATACTAGAAACATTTCCCCTGGGAACATACACCTGGGATTCTCCTAGTTCTTGCCCCCCCCCCCCCCACATATGTACCTGTTAGTATTTGATGTTCCTAAATTGAATTTATAATTTATATGACATTAGATAGGGGGATTTGAGACTTTGAAAACTCTTCAAATTCACGAGGGATAACATGTAGATACCTTGGTAGAACAGGATGGTGGTGGTCTTAATATGTATTCAATATGCAAAACCCAGGAACCCGGAAATATACAACTTTTTCAATTTTCCAAGGTAGAGAATTTGAAATATAAAAAAAGGGGGGGGGGGGGGGGTCTCAAAACGTGTTAATTATGCCCCACCCAGGAATATAAAACATTTTCAAATGCCTGAGGGAAATTTGAAATACGTTTTCCTGGTCCCGGGAGGTCACTTGAAATCGTTACACCGGGCTTAATCGTGAGAGGTTTTTCACATATTAACTGTCGTCACGACATAATTTAAGGCAACACGCTGATAAAATTTGGTCATCATAACGACGTCCAATGCTAGTATCACGTATTTTATGTTTTTACATAAGGAACAGGCCCCGTGTTCTCGAAAATACTTAAGTACGATCTCAGGCTCAAATTTGAGTATCATACTCAAATCCCTATTGAAACTAATGGGCATGGTTTGAGTATGAAAATCTTACTTAAGTACTATTTCTGCTTTCGAGAACACGGGACCAGATGTTGTCTAGACGTTATTTTTTTCCACAATGCCATGATATATGACGAAATGTGGCGATGAAATATGTCGACTTGCCCATCACTTTAACTCGGGGGGCAATTAATTCCATAGGTAAGCAAAAGGTGTTATGATGCTCACATCTGCGATAACGTTTCCGAAATCGATTCCAACGAATATCACACTGCAGAAAACGCACACATGTATATGTATACGAAAACACACCGTTGAGTCTCCGTTTAATTGAAAGAATATTTTACAGTGCCACCGAAGAGTTCCTTGGTATACTCTGAAATGACATCGTTTCTGTTACGTGGTTTTTGGTGCTTAAATTTGCTTACCTAAACCAAACCTTGATAGTTCCCTGTAGTCTAGTCTGCAGATTGTTCGTTGTGCGGGTGATCGCAGGCAAATGACTCTCAGATGTAGGGTGTCTGTCGGCCGATTTGTTCCTCTGACAGTGCGCCGTTGTGCTCGAAATGCTGAAGCAATACGCGCTACAAGTGTTGACGTCAGTTCGGGACTTCGGACAATCTCGTTCGTGCGCTGAGCAAAACGATTAGCAATTCGGTTTAGGCGAGCAATCTGTTCGTCTGAAAAACAATATTAACACTATTTCTAATGGTAATTTTGATACTAATAATTATCAGTATTTTTAGTATTAATAAAACGAATTGTATTCATTACCAAAATGATATTTTATGCGAGGCAGAGAATTGGCTAAAGTGTTACAAATAAAATTTCTATGTCAAAGTAAATATTAACGGCACAAAATAATTGCCTATGGCATAAAAGCACATAAGATTTGATTTCTCTATGCTGTTACGTAAGTATAACTTAATGTGTCCCTTTACCATATGGGCGAAAAGAGTTAATTTTGATGCTCGTAACCATGTTACACGGATTTGTATAGGACTTCTAAGCTTTTCAATGGTTATTGTAATACCTGTATATTTAACATCAAAAATTAAATACAAGCCCCATTGGCATGTAACTCTGACCTTTGCAGTAAAGCATAATTATGTAGGTATTTGATACAAGGCGCTTGGTGGGTTAGTTAAGATATTTGATTCAAAGCGCTGAAGGCACTAGAGTTGTGTGTGTCTCAAATGAAAGTTGGTTTCACGGACTGCAGTTTTATAAAACCCTTAGACACTTTACTAGTTTAATACTTTAATTAATGAATGAAACCCCAGTATGATAACCAAGTACGGTCGAACGAACTTACCGTAAAGTTTGAATATAGATTTCAAGAAGTGTTGGCACGTACTTGCAAGTGTTGATTAATACTGTGTGTATATATAAAAAGATTGCATCAAATTTTTTTATACATTTTTTTTTCGAAGAGTTATATGTTAATTGCTACTTCTGCTAAATTACAAACCGAACTGTGAAGGCCAATATAATAATTGGGCTAATAATTATAATAGGTTTCCAGGTATGAATAAGCAGAGTATCAGATCACAGAGGCTCGAGGGTTCCTGACTGGTTGTTCCTTCCTACAATTCATTAACATTTGGGAAACCTGCGTATGACGTGGATATCAAGCAATAATTATACCAGGTTTGGTGACTATGTTATTATGCAAAATTGCAAGGTGTTATCCTTATGTGCTTGTTGATATCCAGGATTGGTTGGTAATGTAACTGAATACTGCAGTGCGGCAGCGCTATATCTGTCTCAAATAGACATAGCATCTAAAGGACTGAAATTCTGTCGGCGGGATGTCAAACCCTATAAATAAACACACTTTATTATTGAAGTATGAAATGGAGTTAGATATAAACCGGTATATAAAATATATAATTCGTGCTGAAGAAACTGCCTATATAGTAGTCACACCAATGTGCCGCTCGGCGCGACATGCTATTTTTGATACTGGTTGTCACGCCTCCTCGTAAGGGATATCGCCAAACCGAAAGTAGAACGATGTACACAAATGTAGACTATCTATATACATCAATTAATATGCTTTCTATTATAACTTTCATTACGTAGCCTCTGTAAGGGAATGCCTCGGATTCGAATCAATTTTAATATTAGATATTAATTTCAATTTACCTATATTAAATAAATGAAATGACATAAAATATATCAGACATAGATAAAAAAGTGAGAGTGTGTTGTTTCATATTTGCTTCCTTTTGATTAAATACAAAAAATATGTAGATTTTGTAAACTGTATAAAATACAGAGACAGAGAGAGAGAGAGAGAGAAGGGGGGATCGTAAGCAGTCCATTAAAGCGTGTTAATAAGTTTGGGTTATTTGGACTGGCATGAAAATTTGATATTCGTTCATTTAATTTTACTATAATATACAAGTTAAATATCATTAACAAAAAAAAAAAAAAAAAAAAAAAAAAAACAGCCCCGGAATCGGGTTGTCGTGGGTTGGATCCTCGGCCGCAACATACCAAAGTCGTAGAAAAATAGTACTGGTACTACTTACTTCGAGCTCAGCATAAGAGTAGTTCCGGAACTAGTGTATAAATACCAATCTATTCAATAACAATGTTCTAACAACCTATCCAACATTTAACTAACGCTAACCCGCACGCACTATGTCATAAAGGCTATCACCAAGCACCAAGCATAATGCAACGACGCATGGTGTAAATCACATTGTTTTAAGGTATACCAGGAAAATATATGATATACAAAAAAAGGGGGGGGGGGGGCATTTTTGATACTTCACCAGTCCTAATAATATATTTATTTTTTCTAACAAGCTAACAACAGTGTAATAGTCACCCATTTCATTTTATAAGTTGCCTGTAGGTTGTGTAAAATCTAGTTAACAAAAGCTGCTATTTGTGAAAAGTGCTTTAACATGTATAGATGGATAGTTTTTCATGCAGCTTGTTGCTTATGAAGATGTTTCAACACGCAAACTAAGACTGTAAACATTGTGTAATCTTTGTTGTATTAAAGTCCTCATATAATCTTATTTTTCTGATTACAACAATTATGCAAGCCATTTCCTTTTGTAAATTTTATTAAAACTTTCATTTTGCTAGTATTCACTTCATCAGATGTTAGTATTGTTTTAAATAATCCTACAACCTTTAACATCCCTTGTGACAAATAGAGTCGGATACAGGAGTTCGGGTTAGGGGGCGTATTTTTTTTTTTTAAAAAATAGCCAGTAACAATGCAATCGGCTTGCCGCCTTGCCAGGGCCGTGATAAGGGTATAGTTCCGGTTGGACTAGGCATCTTGGGGAATTCATGTGCCTTTTTTTTTCTTCAAATTTAAAGCTGTAAAATAGTGAATTCTTGTGAGTTTGTTTTTTGTTGTTTTTTTTTTGGGGGGGGGGGGGGGGGTTTGTATGCCTACATTTATGTATGGTCAAGGAATTTTAGAGGGGGCGCGCGCTGGTTGGTTGATTATCACGCCCGAACGTGATAACTATTACGTGCGCACGCCATAGGTACTACGTGCGCATGTAAAACTACTACGTGCGAAGGTAATAGCTACTACGTACGCACATAATATAAAAAATATCTTCCATGTCACATTTATGCCTCCGTATTATGCCGATTATATGGAGACAAAACTTTGAAAAATGGAATGATCTCATTGGACAAAATATAATTTCAAACACTAAGTAGGTAAGTGTTAATTAGTAAGCATTAATTCCATTAAATCGGTCGCGCGGCTGCGCCGCGCCAGACCGATTTAATTTCATTAATGCTTACTAAAAAACACTAACCTATACATAGTACTGATTTTTGTGACTCCGCCCTATCCCTGCGTGACTTACATCACGTGACATGTTATGTTAACCTTATTTGTCAGTCAAATATGCTGTGGTAAGCGGGAAAATAAGTTGCCAGACATCGAAATGGACGATTACATTCTGTGCAGACAATAAGGGGGGGGGGGGGGGGGGGGGGGGGGGGGGGTTCAAGCGCCATCAACATCTGTGTGTTCAATTTTAATCGATAGTAAAGAAATAGACCAAACCAATGAGCTGCTAGTGAGGGTGGATTGCAGCAAATTTGAATTAATTTTAATGGCGATTTGATCAAGATATTTCAACGTAAACAAATTTCACGAGGAATTTACTCGCAGATAGCGCGTCTGGTGTCAATTCCTACTTTGTTTTGGTCTTTTTCTTAATTAGTCACGGGGACATTGACGAAACAAGTAGGAGAAAGCGTCGTATAGAAGTAAAACGCCGGATCACTGATCTAGGGGTTGTGCCATGTAGTGAATCCCGTTGGAGGCAAGATTAGTGTCTTTCGTAGGGTCTGATAATGGGAAAACAAAAAAAACAACAAAAACAACAACAACAACAAAAAAAAAACGGATGAATATTGGGACAAAAGAATAAAGGAAAATATTTGAGTAACTTTAAGAAGATAAAGGAGAGAGAAGTGTGAAAGACAAGAAAAAAAGAGAGTAACATGATAAGCCTGGATTTTACTGTCTTTGTAGGAACACAATACGTGTTACTTACTCTGACGACGTGGTGTTCCAGCTTGCCTGATTGATGGAAGGCCGGGATCAGGGAGGTCATCAGAGTCACTGTCGCTCATCTTGAGAATCTGACACAAAAATCGGGACTTGTAACTCCAAGAATGGTGTTTAAGGTTTTATTAAAGGCATATAATGAATGACACAAATTTTCTTTCCAAAATACACGAATAATTAATCAAAATGAAAATAAGAATGTGGTAAATTTTAGGTAGAATCGGTTTTTTTTTTTGGGGGGGGGGGGGGGCTTTTATTTATTATATCCCTCCTGATCTATTCGTTTTAGGGTTAATTCGTCAAATTGTTTTCAAATGTTATCTAAAGTTTAATGATCTTTTTAGAAACCCTCATAAATTTCATATCAAAATATGAGTGTATAAGTCTATAATTGGCTAAATAGAAGTTAAAAAGAAAATTTCGGTACTCATCTATCGTTGTCCAAAAGGAAAGCTGACATGTGGCAAACACGCGGATATGACGTGACACGTTTAGTACATGCCTAGAAGCCGGTTATTTAAAAATACCGGTACCATACCCCGATTTAAAAAGCTTGTTTACACAGCTAATTCATTTTGGGGGAAAGTAGTTGTTTGATACGATATTGAAATAAAACAAACATTTTTTTTTAATAATTTGCGATAACTCAAAAAGCGTATATTTTATATCTTGAGCTTGTATTTATCCTGTGTGACTTCGAGTCATATAATCATTGATGGCTTTATTATTTCTTAATGTATGGAATTATATTTTGACCAATGGGATTACAGTATTTTTCAAAATTTTCTATCGGTTTAACTTGTTAAACCATAACCTATCATACGTTTTGAATGATAGTGACCAACCTTTGTGCGCATGCGTTTAAAGGTGGGATTAGAGGCTTGGCTATAAAATCAATATTCCGTGTTTGATTAAGGTACGATACCTGTAATGGTTCCACTACATTTCGTACCTCATGGCCTTTTACGTAGATAACCAAGGTTTCCTAATGTTTCATTAGGGTACCTTGGTTATCTTGGTAGAGGTTAAGTGGTCCGAAATGTAACGGACCCATTACAGGTACTTTACCTTAAATGCAGTAAAATGAAGCAACGAGAACTGATACGAATATAGAAAAGATTATTTATTGGGTCATTTGAAGAAGATGTCTACTTGAGACAGATTTAGAGTTTGCCCGCAATTTCTATCCATTCAGTGAGCCCGAAATTTCAAATTCCTGGTCGATTTAATTTGTTAAGAGTTCGGGATTTTACGAGACTTTTCTACTTAATTTGAGATTTATCTGTTAAGAGTTTACGGCGAACTGCGCATGTCATTATTTCAAATTATGCTCCGCCCTGTTCACGTGATAGCCATATTTTCGATAACGACCACGCTTTCACATTGTTTGGTGTAAGGTCAACATGTAATAGTAAGTGTTAAGCCTCGCTGTCCCCTGAATTTCTTAATCATGAAGTGACTAGACACTGACATATACTTAAAGGTGAAGTTGTGAAAACTCATAAGAATTATGAAAGAATTAATATTATTTACCGAAAAGAAAAACGAACCTAGGATTGGGGCTACACATCTGATTTAGGGGTGATGGATGTCATTCAAAGGCTGTTATAGATCTACATTTCTGCTAAATATTCTTTTTTTCCTCATATATTTTTTCATAGAAAAACACCATGTAAATAAATCAAACAGTTTGCCTATGGTTTTCATTTCGAATGGAGAAATTAGAGAAAGGTATGGTTAAGGGAGTTATTGCTTAATATGCTAGTATATAATTTAAAGCCGCAATAAACACATTTACCTGTTAGGATCGATGAATGTCCGTCCTCTGTCCGTCCGTCCGTCGTCCACAATTTGTTCGTTTGCACTCTAGCATCTTCATTTTATGAGCAATTATCTTCAAACTTTAAAACAATGTTTATAACCATAAAATCTCGGCCAAGTTCGATTATGACTGATATCAAAGGGTCATATGATAATAAATGAGGGTTTTTGGCATTTTATATGTGGTTGGTAATTTTAAGAGTTTTAGAGGGGTTAATAGAGTAATGGAGTAATAATTTTAGGAGTAAAGGTGAGTAAGCTTTGTTACTAAAAATAGATTCCTTTGTTCTGTTTCGCCCCATATAATTTCCGTTGCACTGAACTTGTTTGGTAGATTCTGCTGCTATATAAAAGACTGAATAATACAGGAGGAAAATAGAACGAGTACGGGCATTTTAGTATAAAGGTATGTACACTGTTACATATAGGACCGTTTGATGCACTTGAAAACGATGGGTGTTTCGGGCAAATTTTGGCTATAAAAATGCCGACGCTTTCAGATTATCGAGTCTGTACAGACGAACACATACTTGTATTTTCCATAATTTAAATTGGTATATTCTTAAAGCAGTGATCAATAGCAACCTATCGATAGATCTCTACACCTTGGGGCCCCATTTTAAATTCAAATACTATCATTAAAATATGAGGGAGGTGACATTTTACACTGGTATAATTATGACGTATTATGTTATACCCCCGGTGTCCGTCCGTCCGTCAGTCTGTAAACAGTTTTTTTTTTGTGTCCACTCTATTACTCTAAAACCTCAGGTAGTATTTTGATGAAACTTGCCTGAAATGTTCATTGGTTGGAGACAACTTGTAGAACGCATGTTTGGTTGGGCTAGCTTTAAGGTCAAGTTCACAATAAGGGTTCAAAGATCATTTGACCTGATTTCGTGGTTGGGCTAGCTTCTAGGTCAAGGTCACTATTGGGGGTCAAAGGTCATATGATAATATAATTACTTATTTCGTGTCCGCTCTGTAACTCTTGAACCCTGGTAGGATTTATATGAAACTTGCCTGAAATGTTTACTGGGCAGAGACGATGTGCAGCACCCATGTTTGGTTGGGCTTGCTTCAAGGTCAAGTTCACAATAAGGGTTCAAAGATCATTTGACCTGATTTCGTGTCCGCTCTGTAACTATTGAACCCTTGGTAAGATTTCTATGAGAAAGTATAGTAATTATTACATGTAATGAATCCCTATAACTTCCTGTTCAGTTCTATTCTACAGTATATACATATATGTTATTATTATTATCATTATTATGTATGTGTGCTAATGTATCTGTAAAAGTAATCTCTCTATCTATCTATCTATCTATCTGAAAAAAAAATATATATGTGTGTGTGCTAATTTATCTGTAAAGTATTTTTTCTCTCTCTCTGCTACAAAAACTCAAATGAACCTTTATCGGAACCATATGATTATTCTTTGCTGTTTATTCAAATGTTTCTTCATGCGGGCGGGCAGTACATTATATACCGAAAATCTTTTTTTTAGATGGTAGGTTATCGGAAATGTAAAATTTATGTTTTAGTGTTTCACATTATTGATTTATATATTTGCAAAAGTATATGTACATGCTCACGCTAACAGTTTTAGAGCGAAGAATGTTTTGAATAAAAAAAAATCGATTAATTTCGTCAAAATAAAGCTAACAAAATAAAAAAAGCTATCTTGTAGATAAATGATATTATTTAATTATTTTTATACCATTTTTTTTAAAGTTTAAAAATTGCCATTTCCCTTTCAAAAGATTAAGTAATTTGCAGGCTCGGGACTGCCATAGGAGAAAAATATAGGGGGTTTATAACATTACATATCTTTTTTGAAGAAAACAATTTTATGTGGCATATTTTGGAACTCATTTATAGTATGTTGATACCTTTTAGAATGTTTTTGTTTTTTATGTTTCTACTGGTCAAAATTTATAATATGTGAAAGGGTCAACTGTTATTGGGATCCCCGTAGGGAGGGGTAAGGCGTGTAACATCTTCCTCTTTTAAAGAAAAGTGCGGGGAAAAAATTTATATCCATGTCGACCCAACCCAAGGAGAACAAAAAAGAGTAAATAACTTTTTTCCATTTTGGTCCCTTTTGTTGGTGG
>CM037790.1:23420079-23457636 GCA_021229015.1 Solen grandis | reverse complement strand
GAATGCAACTTCTAAAACAGAATCATTCAGAACTAAGGTGTGAAAGTCCGTATGGTCCGTAATGCACGTAAGTTCATCTAAATTTCCAACAACCAAGTCACTCGATTTGCAACATACATTTTCCATATTGGATGGCATCATAACACAGTTATCACACAGACAAAAGTCCTCAGCACATAAATATTCCTCCTCCCGTACGTCATTGTCTTGAAGCAGTTGCAGCTCTTCCTCAGTATATTCGGGCTCAAAGTCGTAAGGAACTATACACTCCATTTTAAGAAATGTCTCAAAAACGTTATTAAACTTCCTGCTATAGTGATCGAACCATAACTAAAGTAAATACCCCTTGTCACGCAATCATTTATGCACATTCTCACAAACATCGCTATTTTAATTGCGCAAATCATTACAGCAATTATCAACAATTTTAAAACAGTTTTTTAATCAAACATATCAAACATATAAATATATAAAAGGGGCAGTATCATGTAAGTAGAAATCTAATTGCAATGACGGTAACTGTGAAATACTATAGAGACGAATCAAAGGGACACCGAGTTGTAATTATGATTAACACACCTAATTGCTCGCAATTTAGCAAAATAATGTAAATTATGCTAACTACTTTCTGTATATCACACTAACATGAGCTCATTGCGATACGATACTTTTACATATATATATATTTATTTAAACAGACTTTTTCCGTAAAATAGCATAATATAGATTATTATAATATAAAACGTGGATTCAACACTTTTCTTTCATATTTATATAATGCATTTAGTATGTTTGTAGTGATGATTATACTCTACATGTCCGTTTCAGTAAAACTTGCACATCAATTGTCTGTTGACATGGTGACTCGGTCGCACGCTTCGTTTTATGGCCGTGTTTTATGGCCCTGAGGTGCGATTTTATATGACGCTTATTCTGTTACAAAGGCTTGCCAGTGATTTCTTATCCAATCAGTTTAACACCACACAACTTTTCAATAACGGTTCCAGAGATTCAGATTGGATCGGCCCTTCGGTCCAGGGCCGATAAAAGCTACAGATGACCGGAAAACATACACTCAGTACGCCCATCGGGTCGATAAAAATACAGTTCATCAGACAATGTGACCGACAAGTGTCTGTACCGGACGGTGAAATTTCGATAAATAACCCTTTACTTCATAGAGTCCCACTCTGACGCATTTACTTATTACTTCATACAGACGCATTTTGACTCAAAATACCCGTTAGTTCATGGAGATTCGAATTCACGCAGTCAGTTTTTAACAGCATAAAAGTTCCTTATCGGCAAAAAAGACTAAGTAGCATTGATGCTGTTTGAACTTTAATCATATTACAATCTATAAAAAAGTGTTTGTTCTGAAAATAATTACATTAGAAACGATTTTTGATACTTGGGATCGCCGGTTTGTATACGTGTTCATAAGACGTTGTGAGAATTTCGACCACCGGAAAGATCAATATTTTCCACAGTTTTTACGTATAAGTATCTTTCTTTTTCATAATTACAGGATTCTTTGAAATTAAACACATATATCAATCAATATAATCAGGAATATGACTAATTAAATTGAATGATGCATGTCAGGTTTCGTTTTCTTTTCTTCATGCTATTCAAGTTCTATCCAGTGGAAAATTACCTATGCAAATTTATTCTTATTAAACAATAGCGTCCGTCTATAAAAAGAACCAATAGAATTGTCAGAGACCATAAATCACGTGCCACAAGTGTCGTTAAAACCGGTAATCGACGAGTCTTCTAAGAAATAAACAGGCCGTTATAAAATGTCGGCAAGAAACTGTCAATGATGATTGAAAAACAAAGAGTAGATAAGGAATCAAAGGATGTCGATCTATTATTGGGGGGAATAAGATATATATACTTGAAATTGATTTGTCAGCACTTTCAAATTAGATCGTATTAATAAGAACACGACTGTCGCAGAATGGAAAATCATTCTGACGAGTCTGATTTTTCGGATTTTGCTGAATTCGCCTTAGATTTTGATTTGATAGAAAGTCATATAAATTACAATTCTATGTTTATTTAATTTGATAATCAAAATATCCTTATATGTCCAATCTTTCTCTCACTCATCATCTTCAAAATCCCAGAAGTATGAATGACTTCACATTTCCATTTAAAGTTAAATAATTTATTATTACCTGCTGTTTTATTGAGTCAAAAAATTGAAAAGATATTTTATTGCATTTTGGTAAGATTTTTTTATGCTTAAGGGTTGGGTGGGTTCTCTTTTGTGACATACTAATTTCATGCTGAAGAAATGCATCCCTCCAGATACTAACTTGAATAACAATTATTTATTTCATTCCCATATGAGTGAACAAGGTATCAAAAGATAGTCATATCAACATATTTACCTAGGAAATTATTTAACTGACTGAAGTTTTGAAACAATATTGAATGATATATTTCAAAGCAAAAAAAAATATAAATAAATAATATAAACTTAAAAGTGTCGTTAATGTCTTATAATTATTTTGTATAACAAAATTGTCCGAAGTTTTTCTTGTAATTTAGGACAAATGACTTAAAAAAAACTGACCATGTAGGACAACTGTCCTAAGGAAAGTGGGTCCAATCTGAATCACTGGATTATGTTATTGATAGTCTAAATTATATTTTATTTTCTTTCAGATGCAAGTTTCATTGGGAAGACATGAGTAAAACTCTTAACATCATCATCTGATAAAAGCATACTCTCTCCTTCATACTCTCCTGCTATTATACCCTCCCCATAAAAGCATACTCTCTCCTTCATACTCATCTTCTCCTGCTATTATATCCTCTCCTGTTAGCTTGACATCATCATCAGATAAAAGTGTACTCTTTTCTTCATACTCATTTTCCCTTGCTATGACACACTCTCCTACAATCAAAACCTCTAAGCCATCTACTCATAGTATCACACCCTCTCATGTAAACACTGATCCAAACAAGAATGTAAACTGAGGTTCTCTGTGACTGAGTGGGTACAGTCGTTTACTCAGCCCCTCAACGCGGTGGGTTCAAATCCCAATCACGTCGTGGATTTGGATGTCACATATGAGGAAGTCTTTCAGCTTGCTTGCAGTGGGTCAGTGGTTCTACTCCGGTGTTTCATGCGTTTGGGGTCTTCCTCCACCTTTAATTAGCTGAATGTTGCTATATGTCTGAAATACTGATGTGGTGATGGAAAACTCCAAAACAACAACACAAGAATGTAAATAATGAACAATAAACACATTGAAACAACTGCTTTATTAAATGATTATAAAGTGTACATGATTGAGTGAATATATAATGTAAATATAGAGCTAAAACTCAAATATACTATTTATAAAAATGCATAATATGTATATTTATATCAACGAAATTATTTGTATAAAGCTAAACTCAACTCAACTATACTATTTATAAATCATAATATGTATACTTATATCATTGAAAGTATTATATTAATTTTTTTTTTTTTTTTTTTTTTTTTTTTTTTACTACAGTCATATCACTTGGAGTTAGTGCTGGCTTGGTCACAGTGATCATCATCATAGTTGTCATCCTACACTGTTTTGTTTTGTTTTACTAGTCATATCACTTGGAGTTAGTGCTGGCTTGGTCACAGTGATCATCATCATAGTTGTCATCCTACACTGTTTGAAAATGATCAGACTACAAAGAGTAAGGTTGGAGGCCAGTGGGTTGAAATTTGAAATGACAGAGCCAGAGCAAAGCTTTATAGCTTTAGAGCTTTAAATGAAACACAAGATGAAAATCAGATGGTGACAACAACAACACTGAATGAAACAGCACCAGAAGCATGTCAGCAAGTACAAGATGAAAATCTGATGGTGACATCAACACCAACTGATCCACCTGCAAGCAACACAAGATCAAAGAAGTGTTAAAAAAAGCATCCTTTTTTTTACATCTTGTTGCATTTTAATCATTTGTTTTTAGCATTTTCCTAGTAACATCTTAGTCATTTGTAATCATCTCATTCCATTTTTTACATCTTGTTGGCATTTTATATTCAGGTTTATTAGCATCCTAGTCACATTGTAGTCACCTCATTCCATTTTTTAACAACCTAGTCATGTTTGTAAGCATTTTATAGACATCCACATTCCGTCTTATAGACATCTCATTCCATCTTAGACATCCCATTCCATCTTACTGGTATACATTCCTGTGATTCCACTGTTAGTGCCTTCACATCTGCAAAAAGAAAGTTTTTTAAAAAAACAACAAAAAAACAACAACAATAGACCAAGTGTGATATATACATAAGCATAATCATTTCAATACTCATATATTTTTTCTATAAAAACATAAATTGTAATGAGTTATATATTTTCGTGTTTGGATTATCTCCCTTTATTTGAACCTTATATCAAAATATTTTTAAATGATGCATAGATTTTTTCATATCATACAATATTTGTTAACATTTAGTAATTTAGTTACATATTTGATCTATCATTTATATGCTAAGTCATGTAAGATTATTCTCAACACAGAAAATACAGGTTTATTTATATTTTCCTTTTTTTTTAAACATGTTTGATTTTTCTCAGTTATATTTTTTCAATTAGGTTGTGCAGTATTTTCTACACATGAGAAAGTTACCTCATTTATATGCTAAACCATATAAGATTATTTTCTCCACATGAGAAAGTTCCCTCATTTATATTCTAAACCATATAAGATTATTTTCTCCACATGAAAAAGTTACCTCATTTATATGCTAAACCATGTAAGATTATTTTCAACACAGTCTCATTTATATTTTTACTTTTGTTTTAAGCAATGTTTGATTTTCACATTTATATATTTTATTTTTACTATCAGTTGAGTTGTTAGGAAAAACATTTTGATACCTGAATTTATTGTTTTAAGTTTTATATATATTTTTTTAACTCTACTGTCAAGAAGATCACATTTTGAATTGTTTGGAAAAACACATTTTTGATATATGAATTTATTGTTTTCAGTTTGAATTTATTTTTTTCAGTTTTATAATATATGTTTTAACCTCCAGTAGAGTTGACAAGAAATCATATTTTTGTGTTGTTAGGAAAAACACATTTTGATATCTGAATTTATTGTTTTTCAGTTTTATAAATATTTTTACCTCGAGTAGAGTTGTCAGATTTATAAAGTTAAGAAAACTGTTAAGTCCTTAAATAGTTAAATAAATTTAAGACAAGAGGGCCAAGATGGCCCTAGATCGCTCACCTGAGAAAAGTATCATTCATTGCCTGTACAAAACAGATTGCTTTAGAATTAAGATGATGAGGTGAAACAATGTTCAGGAATTTTCTGACCCCATCCACAAAAGATATCATCATGACAAACATTCTGCCAAAGTTTGAGGATGATTGGACCAAAAATGTTGCCCTCAGAGTATAAACAAGATTTGACCTACTGACCTACATTTCTGTCCAGCACCACCCATTTTCAAACTGGTTCGAGATATCATGACAAACAATCTGGCCAAGTTTGAGGAAGATTTCATCAAAACTGTGGCCTTTAGTGTGTAAACAAGATTTTTCTAAGATTTGACCTACTGACCTACTTTTTGATCCAACCTGACCCATTATCGAAAGGGTTCAAGATATCATCAAGACAAACATTCTGACCAAGTTTGAGGAAGATTGGATCAAAATTGTGGCCTCTAGTGTGTAAACAAGATTTTTCTAAGATTTGACCTACTTAACTTCTTTTTGACCCAACCTGACCCATTTTCGAAAAGGTTTAAGATATCATCAAGACAAACATTCTGACCAAGTTTGAGGATGATTGGATCAAAATTGTGGCCTCTAGTGTGTAAACATCAAAATTGTTGACAAATTGCGGCCTCTAGTGTGTAAACATCAAAGTTGTTGACGGACGACGGACAATCAAGTATCCCAAAAGCTCACCCTGAGCTAAAAATACTCATTCATTGTTAAAAGAAATCAATGAAATTACTCATGTATTGTCTTCTCTTTAGAATAGTTAAATCCAGTTTACTGCTAAGAAGATTCTCATATATTATCCCGTCTCATGATAGTAAAAGCGGGTTTTTTAAGGTAAAAAAAGATATTTATTTATCATTTGATTATATTGTCTCTAGATAGTTAAAAAGGAAATCCATATATGATTTAAGTATACATATCAAACAATTTTAATCATTTTCTTTTAAATCAGGGTTACATTTTGTCCTTTATGATTTTGGTAATCGTATATTGTCTTGCTTCAAGATAGTTAAAAAAGAATCCATATATTTTATTAAACAATTATAATCATTTTTTACATCTTGATTTTGATAAAATACTTTGATTATATGTTAAATATGCATTGCATGATGTTTATATAAATAAACAATATATATATCTAAATTATCTTCCATCATCTATTTGTGAGTGAGATTGTATGTATTCATAAGTGTCAGAAAGTGTGTGTGCAACCTGGTGAAATCGATAGTGAAGTATTTTTTACATTATGATGCGATTGAGAATTGAGTGTTTAACTTATAACAAAGTAGCAACATACCTGTAAATTCATGTTGGGAATCTCCATTCCAGTAATTTCAACATCTGAAACATCGTCATAATCTGTGGTGTTAGGTTGTGTTGTGTCAATTGAATTGGAGCTGCTGCAACTAATTGGGGTTGGAGTATATGATGTTCTTGATGATGTTTTCATTTTTTTCTCTGATTTTCTCGCTGATTGTGAGGATGTGGAACGTTTCAAAGTTGGTATATACACTGATTGTTGAATGTACTGCTGATTAACAATTGTCTCTTCTGGAATGTATGGCTGATCAATATCGGTTGACATTTGTGAGTGATTATCAATGTTAGCAGACGTCTGTGGCTGATTATCAATGTTAGCAGATGCGCTTAGTGAAATTTGTTTGGTTAACCTTGTCAACACCTCACCCGTCTTTACTGATTGTTGATGGTTAAATTTCACTTCATCAAACTTCTTTTTTAAAGAAGATATTTCTTTCTCTAAGTCAGTATTCTTTTTCTCCAACTCGCTATTCTTTTTCTCCAGTTCTTCTTTTTCGTCTTGTAATCTTAACTTTTCTCCTAACATCCTCCTCAGACTACTGTTTTCAGATTGAAGTTCTGAGATTGAATCATTTTTAATTGTATTACAGCTCTCTTTGCGTTATTTAGTTCAGTTTTCAATTCACTATGACTTCTTTTAAGGAATTCGATAAATCCACTACTTGATGTGTTTTGATATTCAGACATATTAGATACCATAGTCAAAAAATTATCCATAAAGCTGTCTACCGTTATTTCACTCATTTTTCCCTCTAAACAATTCTGGAAACTACGACTCTGGACTCGCAACTACAGTATGTGTTTAGATATGAGTGCCTCTGCGACTATTTATACGAGATTCTTTCCTCACACCGGTCTCACATGAAATCAAGTAACAGGAAATGTCAAATTAGGGATTTGCTAATAAAATGATCATGCCATATTCTTACGATTGGGATTAGCTTATTAAAAGTCTATTGACAGACAAAAAGCAAAAGTCTATTGACAGACAAAAAGCAAAATTCTACTACATCACTTGGGTCTTATTCTCTCTTCATATTGATATCATGAAGATAATTTTTAATCGCAACTTAATACAGTTTAAAAAAGGTTCTTTCTGGTTCTTTGTGCAAAGAGAGTTCTTTGAGCAAATTGAGTTCTTTGAGCAAAAGTATTAAGCATGATCTGCTGACATTAGGTCTAAATATTTAAACGGGAGAGTAAACCGATAAGGTGATTAGTGTCATCAGACAGCGCTTTAATGAATGGAATGTATTTCCTTTTTTAAAAATAAATCCTACTGATGGCAGATGTTGATATAAAAAAAAAAAAAACACAGAATCGCGTTACTATGCTTTTAAATCGTTATCATTCAATTTTGATATTTGTCTTTTAAAAGTGTTTGAAGCTTAAAACACATTTTAGATCCTAACTATATTTTTTGAGTTGAAGATCGTGAGAAAAAATTACTTACATGAAAAGATCTAGTGTTACACAAAAAAAAGAGAAAAAAAAAACTTTAGTGGGTAAATAAATTGCTCGATGTGTGAAGTCTACTATTTAAACTTTTCCTATATCATTTAAAAGATATGTCATTACATCTGGAAACACTACCGTTGAGACGCTAAACCCAAATTACTCTCTAAACAGCAGCAATATCAAGTTTATAAATGGATTCTATTAGGAAAAACACATTGATGGAGAGATCTATCATGATAAAACACAGTCAAGAATGGAATCCTAAAAAGTTTCGAGAAAATATATATCAGAGTACCAGCTTGGCATTCTTCGAATTTGAATTGCAAAGACCGTGCAGAAGAAACTTTGACAATTTTCTAACTCTTCTGGGAGATCCTTTAACAACAATAAGAGAATTCTGGGAATATTTTGACCTCTACTTTTTCATTTTCGCATTGGACTTTTTTCATTGTGAAGGACTTCTTGCGGACTTAGATTTTATTTTCGCCGATCCTGTAAAATTTATATTCACTCGTGAACAACTGAGAGATATTCAAAATAAAACTTTTATGGATAATTTCAGTCAACGACTAGAAAAATTCATTCAGAAAAGAAGGAGCTTGATGCATGGGAAAATGGTCATTGAATTTATATACAGAAATATAAAATTTTGATGTAAGTTCTTATTTTGAGTTCCGTTGACGTGTGAGCATCGCTCTTCCATTATGTTACTGTGCTCATATGATTCTGTTCTGATATTTAAATTGTTTGTGTTACTTATGTTTATATGTTAAAATATAATGAACATTTAAGAATAAATTTACAATTAAATAAAAGATTGAAAGACTTGATATAAAACATTTGATGTATAACCTATCCATTTAAATTAAGAATAAATGTATTTAAATATATATAATAAAAACCAACACTTATCACTCATTGATGACAAGCGATGCTAATGTACCTCATTAACCTTATCCATCAGTCGGTCATGCCCACCGATGCCTGTCATGTTAAGCCCCACCCACCGATACCTGCCATGTTAAGCCCCGCCCACCGATGCCTATCATGTTTAGCCCCGCCCACCGATGCTACCCCATTTTTACCCTGGGGAGGCAAGGGAAGACCGGCCTCGGCGAGAGGGAGAGCGGTCTAGGCTCCCCGCGACGGCAGGCACGTACGAGCAGCGCCGGCGGGAATGAGACAAAGCTGCCTCGAGAGCCCGCTCGATCTCGGATGTGCATGCCTTGATGTAAGGGAGCGATTTCCAAAACAGTTCAATTTGCCTTGAATTTAGTTGGTCCGCAGACTAAGACATTTAGTCATCGGCGACGTTTGATCTGTCTTTTCTACTTATACTTAGAGGGACTCGGCAACGAGCTAGCGTGTCTCGGGAGGCTAGTAGCACCGACTTCGCTTGTAATCGGGGACTCTCACGCCAGGAGGTTAGAGAAAGCCATCCAAGACGAAGGGCCAGGCTGCGACGTGACCAGTTTCGAGAAGTCGGGACTGCGGGCCGCGAGATGCACACACTCCGAGATCTTCAGGGATGCTATGGAATGCGCTTTCCAACGACATCGAGACTAAAGAAGGCTAACGGCAACGATACGGTGGCCCGACTTTTAATGCAGCAGAGTCTGCAGACGGTAGTGGATTCGATCCACGGCCAGTTTCCCGACCTGCAAATCTACGTGTGTGACCTCTGGCGCCGCAAGACCGCTATTCAGAGGTGAAATGATTTCCGCCTACTGTTTAACACCGGCTTGCGGCTGGAGAATGCCCAAATTCTCCGCTGTTCCATCAAGATCGAGGAACGTCACCTCGGCAAGGACGGTGTACGCCTGACGAAACGGGGGTACAAGAACATTCTTCGCCGCATCCAGAGTCTGCACGTGCTACCGTGAACTGCATGCCAGTATACAAAGGCTCTTTTCAGGGCCACACACTGCCTAGAAGGCGATACCCAGCCAGCTAGGTAATATAGGAGCAATATCTGCAATCGGATATAGTATTGTGGACATTATATGGATATAGCTAGGTAATATAGGAGCAATATCTGCAATCGGATATAGTATTGTGGACATTATATGGATATAGCTAGGTAATATAGGAGCAATATCTGCAATCGGATATAGTATTGTGGACATTATATGGATATAGATAGGATATATGATTCATATGTACTTTGCCTGATCTCCGGTGAACATCGATAGGATATTCTGAGATGAAATTACTAAATCTGCATTGGCATATCCCTCCAACATCCCCTTGATATCAAGAGATGCATGCTTTCTTAAATAAGTAAAAAAAAATGTTCAATTTTCGATTTACCTCTGAGAATTGATAGTTGATGAAAATATGCCTCTTCTAAATGTTTTAAGAACTGTATAAACATCTTAATACGAAACAATTGCAAATTTTCCGGAAGTTTTGGCTGGACACGCATTTTAACCAATTACGTGACTCTTCAAGTTGAAGGAAGTCCAACTCTCTGCAGACGACTTTTCTGGCGGGAGAATAACATTCTGGAAACTGTAATTATGTTTTTATTTTATTTTTATTTCTCAATAGGTCTGATTTGTATAAACACCCAGAATTTTCACATTGAAATAACTTCTTATCATCACATCATGGCCTCATATTGGAAGCGTTACCGGAAAATAAAACAGAATGTTGACATGCATTTGTCAAGCATCTACAGTAGAGCATCTGATTCTTGTAATTCTGGACAAAATGAGACTAATGATGAAACTTACAGTTTAATTCATTCCGTTCACAATACTCAAAACATATTACATTCTCATTTAAATCTTAATGAAGAACCCGAATCTTCAGTTGATAGATCTGGGTCTGCCTGTGTTGATTCTATTGACAAACCCCCCCCCCCCCCCCAAAAAAAAATACGCTTGTAGACACAGATAAATCTTGTGAAGGGTTGTTAGTAACAGAAAACTGTCACATAGATCAAAGTTTTGAAATTGATGTAGCAGATTTTTGTGATCATAGTTCTAGTTCTTTCTCATTTTCTAGTGAAAGTGAAGATGATAATATTGACCTGTGTGATGAATTTAGAAATTGGGTATCTGCGTACAGCATTTCACATAGAACTGTTAATACAAGGGGAGGCCGGCCTCGGCGAGAGGGAGAGCGGTCCAGGCTCCCCGCGACGGCAGGCACGTACGGGCAGCGCCGGCGGGAATGAGACAAAGCTGCCTCGAGAGCCCGCTCGCTCCCCTCTCGGATGTGCATGCCTTGATGTAAGGGAGCGATTTCCAAAACTGTTCAATTTGCCTTGAATTTACGGGGTGTAAATTCAAGTTGGTCCGCAGACTAAGACATTTAGTCATCGGCGACGTTTGATACCTATGTTGAGAGGGACTCGGCAACGAGCTAGCGTGTCTCGGGAGGCTAGTAGCACCGACTTCGGCTAACCCCCGCTACAGGGCGAAGCCTTCCCAGCACGCGTTCAGCTCGGTCCCCGTCTTTTCTGGAATCGGCTAGCTTAGGCCGAGGTAAACATTTTACAACCATCAATCATGACGCTTGTTATCGGGGACTCTCACGCCAGGAGGTTAGAGAAAGCCATCCAAGACGAAGGGCCAGGCTGCGACGTGACCAGTTTCGGGAAGTCGGGACTGCGGGCCGCGAGATGCACAGGGATGCTATGGAATGCGCTTTCATGGCAGGAGACATGTTCGATCGGGTCGTCATAGTACTAGGCTCGAACGACATCGAGACTAGACTAAAGAAGGCTAACGGCAGCGATACGGTGGCCCGACTTTAAATGCAGCAGAGCCTGCAGACGGTAGTGGATTCGATCCACGGCCAGTTTCCCGACCTGCAAATCTACGTGTGTGACCTCTGGCGCCGCAAGACCGCTATTCAGAGGTGAAATGATTTCCGCCTACTGTTTAACACCGGCTTGCGGCTGGAGAATGCCCAAATTCTCCGCTGTTCCATCAAGATCGAGGAACGTCACCTTGGCAAGGACGGTGTACGCCTGACGAAACGGGGGTACAAGAACATTCTTCGCCGCATCCAGAGTCTGCACGTGCTACCGTGAACTGCATGCCAGTATACAAAGGCTCTTTTCAGGGCCACCCACTGCCTAGAAGGCGATACCCAGCCAGCTAGGTAATATAGGAGCAATATCTGCAATCGGATATAGTATTGTGGATATTATATGGATATAGATAGGATATATGATTCATATGTACTTTGCCTGATCTCCGGTGAACATCGATAGGATATTCTGAGATGAAATTGCTAAATCTGCATTGGCATATCCCTCCAACATCCCCTTGATATCAAGAGATACATGCTTTCTTAAATAAGTAAAAAAAAAATGTTCAATTTTCGATTTACCTCTGAGAATTGATAGTTGATGATGTCTTATCAAGATAACATAAAAATATGCCTCTTCTAAATGTTTTAAGAAATGTATAAACATCTTAATACGAAACAATTGCAAATTTTCCGGAAGTTTTGGCTGGACACGCATTTTAACCAATTACGTGACTCTTCAAGTTGAAGGAAGTCCAACTCTCTGCAGACGACTTTTCTGGCGGGAGAATAACATTCTGGAAACTGTAATTATGTTATTTTATTTTTATTTCTCAATAGGTCTGATTTGTATAAACACCCAGAATTTTCACATTGAAATAACTTCTTATCATCACATCATGGCCTCATATTGGATGCGTTACCGGAAAATAAAACAGAATGTTGACATGCATTTGTCAAGCATCTACGGTAGAGCATCTGATTCTTGTAATTCTGGACAAAATGAGACTAATGATGAAACTTACAGTTTAATTCATTCCGTTCACAATACTCAAAACATATTACATTCTCATTTAAATCTTAATGAAGAACCCGAATCTTCAGTTGATAGATCTGGGTCTGCCTGTGTTGATTCTTTTGACAAAACCCCCCAAAATACGCTTGTAGACACAGATAAATCTTGTGAAGGGTTGTTAGTAACAGAAAACTGTCACATAGATCAAAGTTTTGAAATTGATGTAGCAGATTTTTGTGATCATAGTTCTAGTTCTTTCTCATTTTCTAGTGAAAGTGAAGATGATGATATTTAGAAATTGGGTATCTGCATACAGCATTTCACATAGTGCTGTTAATGCAAGGGTGGGCCGGTCTCGGCGAGAGGGAGAGCGGTCCAGGCTCCCCGCGACGGCAGGCACGAGACAAAGCTGCCTCGAGAGCCCGCTCGCTCCCCTCTCGGATGTGCATGCCTTCATGTAAGGGAGCGATTTCCAAAACTTCAATTTGCCTTGAATTTACGGGGTGTAAATTCAAGTTGGTCCGCAGACTAAGACATTTAGTCATCGGCGACGTTTGATCCGTCTTTTCTACCTATGTTGAGAGGGACTCGACAACGAGCTAGCGTGTCTCGGGAGGCTAGTAGCACCGACTTCGGCTAACCCCCGCTACAGGGCGAAGCCTTCCCAGCACGCGTTCAGCTCGGTCCCCGTCTTTTCTGGAATCGGCTAGCTTAGGCCGAGGTAATCATTTTACAACCATTAATCATGACGCTTGTTATCGGGGACTCTCACGCCAGGAGGTTAGAGAAAGCCATCCAAGACGAAGGGCCAGGCTGCGACGTGACCAGTTTCGGGAAGTCGGGACTGCGGGTCGCATGATGCACACACTCCGAGATGTTCAGGGATGCTATGGAATGCGCTTTCATGGCAGGAGACATGTTCGATCGGGTCGTCATAGTTCTAGGCTCGAACGACATCGAGACTAGACTAAAGAAGGCTAACGGCAGCGATACGGTGGCCCGACTTTTAATGCAGCAGAGCCTGCAGACGGTAGTGGATTCGATCCACGGCCAGTTTCCCGACCTGCAAATCTACGTGTGTGACCTCTGGCGCCGCAAGACCGCTATTCAGAGGTGAAATGATTTCCGCCTACTGTTTAACACCGGCTTGCGGCTGGAGAATGCCCAAATTCTCCGCTGTTCCATCAAGATCGAGGAACGTCACCTCGGCAAGGACGGTGTACGCCTGACGAAACGGGGGTACAAGAACATTCTTCGCCGCATCCAGAGTCTGCACGTGCTACCGTGAACTGCATGCCAGTATACAAAGGCTCTTTTCAGGGCCACCCACTGCCTAGAAGGCGATACCCGCCAGCTAGGTAATATAGGAGCAATATCTGCAATCGGATATAGTATTGTGGATATTATATGGATATAGATAGGATATATGATTCATATGTACTTTGCCTGATCTCCGGTGAACATCGATAGGATATTCTGAGATGAAATTGCTAAATCTGCATTGGCATATCCCTCCAACATCCCCTTGATATCAAGAGATACATGCTTTCTTAAATAAGTAAAAAAAAAATGTTCAATTTTCGATTTACCTCTGAGAATTGATAGTTGATGATGTCTTATCAAGATAACATAAAAATATGCCTCTTCTAAATGTTTTAAGAAATGTATAAACATCTTAATACGAAACAATTGCAAATTTTCCGGAAGTTTTGGCTGGACACGCATTTTAACCAATTACGTGACTCTTCAAGTTGAAGGAAGTCCAACTCTCTGCAGACGACTTTTCTGGCGGGAGAATAACATTCTGGAAACTGTAATTATGTTTTTATTTTCTTTTTATTTCTCAATAGGTCTGATTTGTATAAACACCCAGAATTTTCACATTGAAATAACTTCTTATCATCACATCATGGCCTCATATTGGAAGCGTTACCGGAAAATAAAACAGAATGTTGACATGCATTTGTCAAGCATCTACAGTAGAGCATCTGATTCTTGTAATTCTGGACAAAATGAGACTAATGATGAAACTTACAGTTTAATTCATTCCGTTCACAATACTCAAAACCTATTACATTCTCATTTAAATCTTAATGAAGAACCCGAATCTTCAGTTGATAGATCTGGGTCTGCCTGTGTTGATTCTTTTGACAAAACCCCCCAAAATACGCGTGTAGACACAGATAAATCTTGTGAAGGGTTGTTAGTAACAGAAAACTGTCACATAGATCAAAGTTTTGAAATTGATGTAGCAGATTTTTGTGATCATAGTTCTAGTTCTTTCTCATTTTCTAGTGAAAGTGAAGATGATGATATTTAGAAATTGGGTATCTGCATACAGCATTTCACATAGTGCTGTTAATGCAAGGGTGGGCCGGCCTCGGCGAGAGGGAGAGCGGTCCAGGCTCCCCGCGACGGCAGGCACGAGACAAAGCTGCCTCGAGAGCCCGCTCGCTCCCCTCTCGGATGTGCATGCCTTCATGTAAGGGAGCGATTTCCAAAACTTCAATTTGCCTTGAATTTACGGGGTGTAAATTCAAGTTGGTCCGCAGACTAAGACATTTAGTCATCGGCGACGTTTGATCCGTCTTTTCTACCTATGTTGAGAGGGACTCGACAACGAGCTAGCGTGTCTCGGGAGGCTAGTAGCACCGACTTCGGCTAACCTCCGCTACGGGGCGAAGCCTTCCCAGCACGCGTTCAGCTCGGTCCCAGTCTTTTCTGGAATCGGCTAGCTTAGGCCGAGGTAATCATTTTACAACCATTAATCATGACGCTTGTTATCGGGGACTCTCACGCCAGGAGGTTAGAGAAAGCCATCCAAGACGAAGGGCCAGGCTGCGACGTGACCAGTTTCGGGAAGTCGGGACTGCGGGCCGCGAGATGCACAGGGATGCTATGGAATGCGCTTTCATGGCAGGAGACATGTTCGATCGGGTCGTCATAGTACTAGGCTCGAACGACATCGAGACTAGACTAAAGAAGGCTAACGGCAGCGATACGGTGGCCCGACTTTTAATGCAGCAGAGCCTGCAGACGGTAGTGGATTCGATCCACGGCCAGTTTCCCGACCTGCAAATCTACGTGTGTGACCTCTGGCGCCGCAAGACCGCTATTCAGAGGTGAAATGATTTCCGCCTACTGTTTAACACCGGCTTGCGGCTGGAGAATGCCCAAATTCTCCGCTGTTCCATCAAGATCGAGGAACGTCACCTCGGCAAGGACGGTGTACGCCTGACGAAACGGGGGTACAAGAACATTCTTCGCCGCATCCAGAGTCTGCACGTGCTACCGTGAACTGCATGCCAGTATACAAAGGCTCTTTTCAGGGCCACCCACTGCCTAGAAGGCGATACCCAGCCAGCTAGGTAATATAGGAGCAATATCTGCAATCGGATATAGTATTGTGGATATTATATGGATATAGATAGGATATATGATTCATATGTACTTTGCCTGATCTCCGGTGAACATCGATAGGATATTCTGAGATGAAATTGCTAAATCTGCATTGGCATATCCCTCCAACATCCCCTTGATATCAAGAGATGCATGCTTTCTTAAATAAGTAAAAAAAAAAATGTTCAAATTTCGATTTACCTCTGAGAATTGAAAGTTGATGAGTCTTCAAGATAACATAAAAATATGCCTCTTCTAAATGTTTTAAGAAATGTATAAACATCTTAATACGAAACAATTGCAATTTTCCGGAAGTTTTGGCTGGACACGCATTTTAACCAATTACGTGACTCTTCAAGTTGAAGGAAGTCCAACTCTCTGCAGACGACTTTTCTGGCGGGAGAATAACATTCTGGAAACTGTAATTATGTTTTTATTTTCTTTTTATTTCTCAATAGGTCTGATTTGTATAAACACCCAGAATTTTCACATTGAAATAACTTCTTATCATCACATCATGGCCTCATATTGGAAGCGTTACCGGAAAATAAAACAGAATGTTGACATGCATTTGTCAAGCATCTACAGTAGAGCATCTGATTCTTGTAATTCTGGACAAAATGAGACTAATAATGAAACTTACAGTTTAATTCATTCCGTTCACAATACTCAAAACATATTACATTCTCATTTAAATCTTAATGAAGAACCCGAATCTTCAGTTGATAGATCTGGTCTGCCTGTGTTGATTCTTTTGACAAACCCCCCCCCCCCCCCCCCCCCCCCCCCCCCCCAAAATACGCTTGTAGACACAGATAAATCTTGTGAAGGGTTGTTAGTAACAGAAAACTGTCACATAGATCAAAGTTTTGAAATTGATGTAGCAGATTTTTGTGATCATAGTTCTAGTTCTTTCTCATTTTCTAGTGAAAGTGAAGATGATAATATTGACCTGTGTGATGAATTTAGAAATTGGGTATCTGCGTAACAGCATTTCACATAGAACTGTTAATACAAGGGGAGGCCGGCCTCGGCGAGAGGGAGAGCGGTCCAGGCTCCCCGCGACGGCAGGCACGTACGGGCAGCGCCGGCGGGAATGAGACAAAGCTGCCTCGAGAGCCCGCTCGCTCCCCTCTCGGATGTGCATGCCTTGATGTAAGGGAGCGATTTCCAAACTGTTCAATTTGCTTGAATTTACGGGGTGTAAATTCAAGTTGGTCCGCAGACTAAGACATTTAGTCATCGGCGACGTTTGATACCTATGTTGAGAGGGACTCGGCAACGAGCTAGCGTGTCTCGGGAGGCTAGTAGCACCGACTTCGGCTAACCCCCGCTACAGGGCGAAGCCTTCCAGCACGCGTTCAGCTCGGTCCCCGTCTTTTCTGGAATCGGCTAGCTTAGGCCGAGGTAAACATTTTACAACCATCAATCATGACGCTTGTTATCGGGGACTCTCACGCCAGGAGGTTAGAGAAAGCCATCCAAGACGAAGGGCCAGGCTGCGACGTGACCAGTTTCGGGAAGTCGGGACTGCGGGCCGCGAGTTGCACAGGGATGCTATGGAATGCGCTTTCATGGCAGGAGACATGTTCGATCGGGTCGTCATAGTACTAGGCTCGAACGACATCGAGACTAGACTAAAGAAGGCTAACGGCAGCGATACGGTGGCCCGACTTTTAATGCAGCAGAGCCTGCAGACGGTAGTGGATTCGATCCACGGCCAGTTTCCGACCTGCAAATCTACGTGTGTGACTCTGGCGCCGCAAGACCGCTATTCAGAGGTGAAATGATTTCCGCCTACTGTTTAACACCGGCTTGCGGCTGGAGAATGCCCAAATTCTCCGCTGTTCCATCAAGATCGAGGAACGTCACCTCGGCAATGGACGGTGTACGCCTGACGAAACGGGGGTACAAAACATTCTTCGCCGCATCCAGAGTCTGCACGTGCTACCGTGAACTGCATGCCAGTATACAAAGGCTCTTTTCAGGGCCACCCACTGCCTAGAAGGCGATACCCAGCCAGCTAGGTAATATAGGAGCAATATCTGCAATCGGATATAGTATTGTGGATATTATATGGATATAGATAGGATATATGATTCATATGTACTTTGCCTGATCTCCGGTGAACATCGATAGGATATTCTGAGATGAAATTGCTAAATCTGCATTGGCATATCCCTCCAACATCCCCTTGATATCAAGAGATGCATGCTTTCTTAAGTAAAAAAAAAATGTTCAAATTTCGATTTACCTCTGAGAATTGATAGTTGATGATGTCTTATCAAGATAACATAAAAATATGCCTCTTCTAAATGTTTTAAGAAATGTATAAACATCTTAATACGAAACAATTGCAAATTTTCCGGAAGTTTTGGCTGGACACTTATTTTAACCAATTACGTGACTCTTCTAGTTGAAGGAAGTCCAACTCTCTGTAGACGACTTTTCTGGCGGGAGAATTAACATTCTGGAAACTAATTCTATTTTATTTTTTTTTTTTCTCAATAGGTCTGATTAAAAATTTTACATCATGGCCTCATATTGGAAGCGTTACCGGAAAATAAAACAAAATGTTGACATGCATTTGTCAAGCATCTACGGTAGAGCATCTGATTCTTGTAATTCTGGACAAAATGAGACTAATGATGAAACTTACAGTTTAATTCATTCCGTTCACAATACTCAAAACCTATTACATTCTCATTTAAATCTTAATGAAGAACCCGAATCTTCAGTTGATAGATCTGGGTCTGCCTGTGTTGATTCTTTTGACAAAACCCCCCAAAATACGCTTGTAGACACAGATAAATCTTGTAAAGGGTTGTTAGTAACAGAAAACTGTCACATAGATCAAAGTTTTGAAATTGATGTAGTAGATTTTTGTGATCATAGTTCTAGTTCTTTCTCATTTTCTAGTGAAAGTGAAGATGATGATATTGACCTGTGTGATGAATTTAGAAATTGGGTATCTGCGTACAGCATTTCACATAGAACTGTAAATGCAAGGGGAGGCCGGCCTCGGCGAGAGGGAGAGCGGTCCAGGCTCCCCGCGACGGCAGGCACGTACGGGCAGCGCCGGCGGGAATGAGACAAAGCTGCCCCGAGAGCCCGCTCGCTCCCCTCTCGGATGTGCATGCCTTGATGTAAGGGAGCGATTTCCAAAACTGTTCAATTTGCCTTGAATTTACGGGGTGTAAATTCAAGTTGGTCCGCAGACTAAGACATTTAGTCATCGGCGACGTTTGATCTGTCTTTTCTACCTATGTTGAGAGGGACTCGGCAACGAGCTAGCGTGTCTCGGGAGGCTAGTAGCACCGACTTCGGCTAACCCCCGCTACAGGGCGAAGCCTTCCCCAGCACGCGTTCAGCTCGGTCCCCGTCTTTTTTGGAATCGGCTAGCTTAGGCCGAGGTAATCATTTTACAACCATCAATCATGACGCTTGTTATCGGGGACTCTCACGCCAGGAGGTTAGAGAAAGCCATCCAAGACGAAGGGCCAGGCTGCGACGTGACCAGTTTCGGGAAGTCGGGACTGCGGGCCGCGAGATGCACACACTCCGAGATGTTCAGGGATGCTATGGAATGCGCTTTCATGGCAAGAGACATGTTCGATCGGGTCGTCATAGTTCTAGGCTCGAACGACATCGAGACTAGACTAAAGAAGGCTAACGGCAGCGATACGGTGACCCGACTTTTAATGCAGCAGAGCCTGCAGACGGTAGTGGATTCGATCCACGGCCAGTTTTCCGACCTGCAAATCTACGTGTGTGACCTCTGGCGCCGCAAGACCGCTATTCAGAGGTGAAATGATTTCCGCCTACTGTTTAACACCGGCTTGCGGCTGGAGAATGCCCAAATTCTCCGCTGTTCCATCAAGATCGAGGAACGTCACCTCGGCAAGGACGGTGTACGCCTGACGAAACGGGGGTACAAGAACATTCTTCGCCGCATCCAGAGTCTGCACGTGCTACCGTGAACTGCATGCCAGTATACAAAGGCTCTTTTCAGGGCCACCCACTGCCTAGAAGGCGATACCCAGCCAGCTAGGTAATATAGGAGCAATATCTGCAATCGGATATAGTATTGTGGATATTATATGGGTATAGATAGGATATATGATTCATATGTACTTTGCCTGATAGTTGATGATGTCTTATCAAGATAACATAAAAATATTTGCTAAATCTGCATTGGCATATCCCTCCAACATCCCCTTGATATCAAGAGATGCATGCTTTCTTAAATAAGTAAAAAAAAATGTTCAAATTTCGATTTACCTCTGAGAATTGATAGTTGATGATGTCTTATCAAGATAACATAAAAATATGCCTCTTCTAAATGTTTTAAGAAATGTATAAACATCTTAATACGAAACAATTGCAAATTTTCCGGAAGTTTTGGCTGGACACGCATTTTAACCAATTACGTGACTCTTCAAGTTGAAGGAAGTCCAACTCTCTGCAGACGACTTTTCTGGCGGGAGAATAACATTCTGGAAACTGTAATTATGTTTTTATTTTCTTTTTATTTCTCAATAGGTCTGATTTGTATAAACACCCAGAATTTTCACATTGAAATAACTTATCACATCATGGCCTCATATTGGAAGCGTTACCGGAAAATAAAACAAAATGTTGACATGCATTTGTCAAGCAACTACGGTAGAGCATCTGATTCTTGTAATTCTGGACAAAATGAGACTAATGATGAAACTTACAGTTTAATTCGTTCCGTTCACAATACTCAAAACCTATTACATTCTCATTTAAATCTTAATGAAGAACCCGAATCTTCAGTTGATAGAAGAGGGTCTGCCTGTGTTGATTCTTTTGACAAAACCCCCCAAAATACGCTTGTAGACACAGATAAATCTTGTGAAGGGTTGTTAGTAACAGAAAGCTGTCACATAGATCAAAGTTTTGAAATTGATGTAGCAGATTTTTGTGATCATAGTTCTAGTTCTTTCTCATTTTCTAGTGAAAGTGAAGATGATGATATTGATCTGTGTGATGAAATAAGAAATTGGGTATCTGCATACAGCATTTCACATAGTGCTGTTAATGCACTTTTAGTATGTTTGCAACAATACCACCCAGAATTACCAAAAGATGCTAGAACTTTTTTAAAAACTACAAATTATTTCATATCAGAAATTGCTGGTGGATTTTATCATCATTTTCGGCTTGGAAAGTCTGTTTGAAAATGTTTAGTGGCAAAGTACAAAACTCTATTGTCAGTTGAATATGTAAATTTGCAGTTCAACATTGATGGCCTTCCATTATTTAAAAGTTCGAATACTCAACTATGGCCCATTCTTGGAAGGCTAACTGAGCCATATTCTAGCATGCCTTTTGTAATAGGGATTTTTTTCCGGAAATCATAAACCTGAAAGTGCTCAGGAGTATTTGCAAGAGTTAGTTGATGAAATCAATATTTTGACTGAATCAGGTTTACATGTGTTTAGCTCAGATCATGTTATAGATATCAGAATTTCCTGTGTCATTTGTGACACGCCTGTCCGTGGGGCAATAAACAAATAAGAGGCTAGGAGCGAAAGACATGCATGCCGGGGGAGTCTCCGAGCTGTAGGGTGCGATGGTAGAGCGGGCGCCAAAGCCCATCTCCGGGTGCGATCCCCAGGCCCACCGAACCCCAAACCCCGCGGAGAGGGGCCGGGGGTCGTGATGGGTGAAATAGGCATTAGTGGCACGATTTGTGCAGCTTACATGTGCATTCGATGCGAAACACCGAGAAAAAAACGCGCCGGGCAGGTACGGAAAACCGGGAGACCGGGCGTCAAAGTCATTCTCCGGGTGCGATCCCCAGGCCCACCGAACCCCGAACCCCGCGGAGAGGGGCCGGGGGTCTTGGGGAGTGAAAGAGGCATCGGTGGCACGATTAGCGCAGCTAACATGTGCATTCGATGCGAAACACCGAGAAAAAAACGAGTCGAGTTCGTACAGAAAACCTTTGCGTGTCGTCGGCCGGATCCGACCCCCAGTTCGAACTCGAAAATCGCCCAAAGTCCGTGTGCGTGTAGCCCGGGTCCGTATCTGCCTAAATCAGTCTAGAGACTGTTGGGAAGCAAGACGACCGGGGTGGAGAAGCGGGGTCGGAAATTGTTGTTAAGCTGTTTTGCTTGACATCCCTGATTTAATGATTATGTTAATAAATATCCCCTGCTTTTTCCGCAGATATACGCAGACTGACACTACATCGAACGAGGCAGATTGTTAAGTGGACAAAGAAAAGGAGGGGTGATTCGAGTTACAGGAGTTGCACGGCCTATTTTGGTTCCTGCTTGCCAGGGTCACTCTGGCAGGCTGGGGTTGAGCCCCTTGCCACCAGAGTGCTGATTTTCATGGACCAGTTTCTAGGCATGGCAGACGATTCGTCGGATGGGACTCCGGTTCGGGGTGTTCCCGACGCCCAGTTATCAAGTTTGATGGCCGTAAGTCCGACATTGTATTTCTCATTTTAGGTGGAAATGAACATTTCAGTGTCATGGTCCTGGCGGGAGAATCTTGAAGGTCTCCTAGGTTTGGTTATACTGGTTGCAGGACCAGAGGGGTATCTCGGGTCCTGTGTGACCGAGATACCACGCAGATTTGATGTGGGTAAGTCTCAAGTGCTGGTCTTGAATAGGTATGATCGATTCGATGCAAAGTTAATCGTGTGTTGATGGCAGCCCTAGGGAACCTGTGTCAGGTTGCGCGATCTCGTGCAGCGAGCGATTCCAATTTGTTTAATTATGTCGGCGTTCCATAATATCATAAATGTCTGCGTTCCATTAATATCAATAAATGTCGGCGTTCATTGGTCTGTCCAAAGGCAATGCGCTCTACTCCTCAGAGTCCTGCATAGTATAATGTGATATGGTTGCTATTTCAAAAATAGAAAATATGCGACAATAAGGTATTAAAGAAAGGTTCAATTCCTAGTCTTAGTATTTACTGATGTATGAAGGTGAGAAAAAATACACAGCCTGACCGGATTGAACCCGGGGGCCTTTCGCTTACAGGGCGAATGCTCTACCGACTGAGCTGCCCAGCCGCGTAAATGTGATTTCCCCCATTGTGAGTTAACTGTACTGTGACATTATCCCCCTCATTGTAGAATTCGTTCCCTGAATTTAGGAGTTACAGGGAAAATATAACCTTTGACTATGGAACGCATTATGCCATGCGAAATGACATTTGCTAATGATAAATGCGAAATGGCATTTGCTAATGATCAATGCGTAATGCAGTTTGCGAAATGACATTTGCAAATGATTATTGCGAAATGCAATTTGCGAAATGACAAATGCGAAATGTCATGCGCTTCTTACTTTCTGGGACTGGAAATGGATGACCAGCAAATTGAAGAATGTATCTTTATTATTTGATAAACTGGCACATACAAATTAAACCCGTGTCTCTGACTCTGTTACAGACATGTACTACTAACAGTCTGACCAATTACATTGTAGCAGGAATACCTACTAGTCAAGGTTAATCGACGTCGATTAGATACATGCCACATGCGACGTCCAGGGTCAAAACTTTTAACGTGGTGAGTTTTCCAGACTAGCGCGCATAGGCTTCCAATACTGGCTTTGGAACGGAAAATTAATCCTTCGTACAATTATTTTACCATCAAAATTCTTTCCATGGAAAAATCGGAGTTAAATAATTAGATTAAAATCCTTCAGGTCTCTTTTGGAAACCTAAAAATTCTGCATTACGTGATAGATAAATTGGCTTACACCTTTATGCATTTTTTTTTAAATTTTCACTTGATAACACGTTTGCCTGAACTCCTCAATAGACAAACAGTGCGTACGCCTGTTTGACAGAGAGAACTACAATGCATATGAAACTGCAGCTACCAATTGGTATCAAAACTGGTGTATGGCGAGGTAATATTAAAATATTTTTAACAAGTTATATTTGTGTTTCTATGTTTCTTGGTGGTTCTATCCTATTTTTTTAACTTTTGTAACTTGCAGAAAAAAATGATAGAACTTGTTATTCCAGGAAAGCTAGTAATGTTGATCCCCCCGCTATATATAGCCAGTACAGTGTTTAAGGCGTTAAGTCTAGTAAAAACCAAGCCAATTCTGAATTTCGGTTGTGATTTTTTTTGGAAATCATAATTTGCCAGACACTGAAAACATTCGCTAAAAATTTTACGCTCAAGTCTAATATGCGCAGCGAAAGTCTGGTAAATGTATCTATATATATGTCTAACATGGTCAATGTAAGCCTATGGGCAAATGTTTATAAATGTACGTCGGAATCATCATACATATCTATACGTTGTAGGCAGTATGTATTTCATCTGAATAGAACATAGAATTAAAATGCATGAAATAATCTAATAATTGTATACATGTATATTTCATGTATCTTTATAATATGTATATATTTACAGTGAGCGAACAGTACAAAGATACCGTAATGAATTGGGTATATCTAAACAAGTTGAATCCCCTATTGAAAATATAATCACAGCGATCCAGTCTGAACTTGGAGACACAGGGAGGCGCCTTGGGGCTGATCAGATATGGCAACAATTAAGAAGGAGCATTGGTTTGCTTGTAAAACGGTAAGAAAAACAGCCTGTGATCTGCATTATGTGAATGTTAATGTCATTAGATCGGAGTCAGTCAGTTAGAATAAATCAATACCATTTGATGGTGAAAATTAAAATATTTTTAAATAACGTAGTAGATTTACAGATTTATCTTTTCAACAGGACAAAGTCCATTTTGCAGTATAAGCATTGATCGATAAAGCTACGAAATGGATTTCTTAATGTCATTTTTTTCTTTCTACAATACTTTTATTTAATCAAGTGATGATTTAGATAGTTTAAGCCAACAAATAAAAATATTTATCATTAACATTGCGCTAGAAAATACGTTTAGATTGTGATTGAAAGCTATCCAGCTTAAATCTCAGTAAACGTCTATGGCATTTATTTGCGACTACAACAGATATTACAGAATGATGACTTCTTGGCTAATTTTATAATAACAATGTAATTATTCATATTTTTACAAAATAGTTAATAGACGTGAATTTTTTTTAAACTTCATAAAACATATTTAAGGTTTTTCAGAATATCGAAGTTTTCTCTCTCTTCTGTCTTTTTTTTAAAATTATATTATACATGGCATACTGGTAAGGCATTTTGAAAGACATCAGTTGATATAGCTATTCATTTGATTTTCAAACAGCATTGCATCTTTTTTCCGCCGTGCTTTTTTCACCGTGCTGTCTGTACTTGTTTTCCCATTGTGTATACTATACGATTATATATACGTTTTGTAGGTCAACTGTAAGGGACGTAATACAATGTATTGACCCACAAAGAGCTGCATCAATGAGAAAAAGACGATTACAGAGAAGGCAATACGTAGTTAAAGGTCCAAACAATAGTGGCATATAGATGGAAACGACAAATTAAAGCCTTTCGGGATATGTATTCAAGGGCAATAGAAGGCTGATTTGGCTCGAAGTAGGACAAAACCAACAAAAAATCACGTCTGACTTGCACCTACTTTTTAAAGTCAATTCGTGAGCTCAAGAAGGTTCCGTTGATAGTTCGTATAGACCGGGGTACAGAAAATGTAAACATCGCTGATGTCCAAATGCTGCTTCGTTCTCACCACAATGTAGGTTTAACAAGATGTACTGTAATGTATGTTCATCGAATCACAACAAAGGATGGAAAGGTTTTGGCAATATTTGAGACAATCCCTGTTACGTCGTACATGGATTTATTTATAGGACCTTGAGAACAAGTGGTGTTCTACAAACAGACCCTTTCTGTCATTGAACAATACAGATGGCAGATGCCAACTAATCTTGAAAGAGCATTTGAAACTGTTTTCAAATTTGATCATCGAGATATATGCAAGTGAATAGTTTTGGAAGAAATAAAATCATGGTGTTAAAGTAAAATTTATTGGAGAATTCTCGATTTGTTATACATGTATATTATTTGACAGTTATTATACCCCCACAAACAAAGTTTGATGAGGGGAATATGAGTCACTCTGTCGAATGTTTGGGTGGTCGGTTGGTCTGTATGAATAAATACTACATTCTTGTGGTGCCAGCTAACTTTTACAATTCTTGAGGGACTGGTTTCAAACTTAGCATACATCATCATCTCATGAAGTTGAAGATATGTATTTACAAATGTCAGTTAGGGCCAATTCAGCATTGCAGAGTTATATGCCCTTGAATTTAGACATTTCATGTACACATGCATTACTTGAACATGAAAATTGTGAAGCTTTCACATTTCTTAAGTGGCTGGCTTCAAACTTGAATCATATCATTATCTTGGAAGAGAATATGAGAAAGCCACATAATTATTGTATAGCAATTCAGGCATTGCAGAGTTATGTGTTCTTGAACTTAGACATTTTTGTATAAAGCTTTATTCCTGCATGAAATTTAAAGTTTGTTGTGGCGGAGGTATTATTCGCATCTGTGACAATTCTAGATTTGAACAAGCATATTTCATTGAATGTATTATGTAGATGGTTATCAAGGCATAGTAGCTCGAAACGAGCTGAGAAGTTTAATTAAGTCACTATTTAGTTGTGTACACAACGACAGGCCACCGTACTAATATGAAATGTTTTTTTTCGGATGTCCTCAGTATATCATGTCCCCCGGCGAAAGGAACTTTTTGTCCAGAATGCATAATACGTAACTTTTCCCAGAATAAAAGGCCGCCGCCCCGTCCGCCTTTAATGGAGACGAGTTGACCGTGGTAGGACCTCTCATGGAGGATAGGTTCCAGTCGATCCTCGACGGGGGGGGCCGATTTGGTGTTTCTTCGGGCATTAGAAATATCATAAAAGCTCGTATCAATGAATTGTGGATTCAGTCCGTTATGTGCCACCTGCCTGCACAATCAATTGAAATGCTCCATCTCTCTCTGTCTAGATGGGTAACACAGGATAACTGTCTTTGTCCCCTGGGAGGGGTTTTGGCAATAATTGGTAGATAGATAATTGAGAAGAAACCAACAAATTTGTAAAATCATTTGTCATATTTATAATACAAACGGAGAACAAAATTAAAGGGAAGAACACATCAAAATTTAAGGGAAGAAAACACATCAATTATTAAACTAACTAAACAAACTAAACTTAGCACTAAATATCTCCAATATCATCAACAACGGCAGCAAAGCTGCTGATCATATATTATGTAGTGGCACAACCTTTCTTTTGTAAATCTGAGAAACATGCATGTTATAATACAAAAAGATACAAAATATACAAAAGAGGTTTACAAACTTGTACAACTTATAAGCATATTAAAAAATTAGGCACAAACTTGACAAACTTATTAGCATATTAAAAAATTAGGTATCTCCGAACAGACTAAAGTTATTTAAATTTATGGATGACACTATATGGATTGGAGAAAAAATGTTAATCGAAAGATAATCCATTGCTGCAATGCTATGAGTATGAAATATGTAGCTAGATTATAACAGATTAAATTTTATATCATTTAAAGAATGTTTTTACATTGTGATCTCAAACCAAACTTGAACTAGACGGGTGCTTTCGAAAACGAAAACAGTCAGTCTCCCCCCATATTTTACAGAATGGAAATGGTTTCTTCTATTATATTGCCAATTAGTAAACGCTTATTTTTATATTCATACAGGCCCGCATGTGGCAAAATGCTCATCTTGTATTTTGGGGGAAAGAAATGTTTGCCTTTGAGAGATGGGGGACAAGTATTAACTACTGAAATTTACCAAAGGGTAATAACCTTAAAACTATGCAAGCAAGAGTTATGGTTCTTGTGCACTGCATTTCTCATTGTGATCTATCTTCCTACAAAATTTCAAGTGGATACCCCTTAAAAGTGCTTGAGTTTGTGGGGCGGACACAAAAAGTGTGACCCACAGACGGACGGCGGACGATGACAACGAAGGTAAAAAAAAAAATATATCTAACATTTCATGGGGGGGGGGGGGGAGACATAATTGCTTTTATAATATATGACGGGCAAAGGTCAACTTAACATTAACCTTATTTTGATGAGTTTGTATATCCTATTTATCAACTTTAAAATGAACCTTTAAAATTTGAAAATAAGTTTTAGGTTATGCAATGTTAAAAATGAAAATTAAAAGGGAAACATTCAATACATTGAATTTTTTTTAAACTACAATATTTGAAAATATTAATAAGTGTGTAATAGAAATCGTAAATAATTATTCAACTAAACTTTCTTAAAAAGGAAATTAAAAATCATAAAAAGGGCCCTGGTTAGCTTACCTTAGAAAAGTCCAAAGGGTCAAGAATAAGTGCACAGTTTTAAACTGCTTTAAGCTCGAAAAATTGGTCGAAATCTAAATCCCATAGCTTCAAAAAAGAGTGAAACCAAAGAACCAAGGGGGGGAGGCCAATTTTGACCCCAAAGGGGAATGATATGAACAAACTTTGGGTAGAGGACTATTAGGTGATGCTTCATACCAAAATAAACAAAGCTCTCTGTCTTGCAGTTTCAGGGTGTGATTTTTTAAGATTTCACTAAATTTTCGTCTATATAAGAACTTAGGACCCCGAGCGGGGCCAATTTTGATCCCGAGGCATAATTTGAACAAAATTTGGTCAAGAACCACTAGACAATGCTACATACCAAATATCTAGCCTTTGTTATTACATTAAGTGGGCGCATATAAGAAAAGAAATACACAGCAAAGACAATTACACATCAAAGACTGAATAATAATACAAGCCCAATCAACTCAAACATAAATTCTGTTAAAATTTTCATTTGTACTCAAAAAATAATAAACATGAACAATGTCCCTACAATACTGAAAAATGACAACTTCATTTTCTTTAAATTCAGAAGTTTCATTCATAAAAGTCAATGTTCTGGCCATAAGATTGCAAATTAAACTTTAATTCAGTTTGAAATAAGTAAAGTGGTGTTAAACCTTACTTATTTCAAAAATGAGTAAAAATAAAAGCAAATTATATGACACATTAATTTAAAATAAATCCAGGTACACAAAACTCATGAGTTTAGGAAAGCGAAACCCACCATCCATTTTTGGGACATAAAATAACAAAGGGGAATACTAACTAGTTTAAACTGACTAACATTAAAGTTCTTTTTATACGATCCCCAAAATTTTTAAACAAATATATTTTTCGTCTTTCACACTTTCCCAAATGTGTTTAGAAAATGTCCCTTTAAAGAAAGGACTATTAAACCTTCACTTCTCTACATATTTATTTAATATGAAAATAAACTTTTAAAAAGTAAAAATGAAAAAAAAACGGTTGAAGGGGCTTTAGAGGGGAGCGTAATTACTTTCGGGGAAAAAAAAAAAGCAAACTTTTTAATTGTTTTCCCTTTTTTTATTGAAAAAGAACCAAAAAGAGTGGGCGTATTACAGCCAAAGCTCAGTATTCAAAGTTGTCACTATATTAGTATTCTGATAGAGATACATCAATTTTTAAAAATCATAAAAAAAAAAGGTTTTTTGAATAAGAAACTCGTTACACAAGAAAAGTACCTTGAAACAAAGAGGTAAGAATGCCCTTTATTTATCCCCATTTTTAAAAAGGCTGGCAAAAAAGGTCTTTTCAGCATGACAAGTCTCTTCACATTTCTTTTACAGTAACAGTCACATTGTCTGTTCCATGATAAAATTTATCTGAACCTCACAATCTATTTCCCAAAAACTGTCACAACTTCTTTTACATTACCACTTCATCAACATGAAACAAGCTAAAAAATACAAAGGGGGTGCATCACAAAAAGATTCGGATTTCCTTTTTTCTATGTTTCAAATGTATCCTTTATCACTTTGAGGAAAAGAAAAAAACCCCATAGCCACATTTTACAGAAATTTATGCTTGTTCATTAAAAATTTAAAAACAAACTATTTTTGGACGGGGGCCCATATACTGGACAGAATTTATTGTACCGGTAATGTTTGTCTCTGTTCTAAAATTTTCACCTCTATTTTCCCAAATTTCCTTTTTAATTCTCTTCTTATCATCAATTGCTCTTCAGTGAACAAGCATCAAAATTTTCTTTTGGGCCACTTGCTCGATGACAATTTTGCTGAGCCACATTGCTCCAATGACGCATTGCTTGACATACTTTCTCCTGACACATTAGCTGAGCCACATTTCTCATGATGCATTGCTGAAAACTTTGCTCGTGAAAAATAGCTGAGCCACATGCCCATTGACCATTCCTGACATACTGTGCTCGTTGACACATTTGATGACACACTTTGCTCAGTTGGGGCATTACTGAGCCATTTCCCCAATATGAATGTTTTGACATACCCTTTTCTCGTTGACACATTTGTGAGCCCATTGCTCCATTGACCTTTTCCTGACATCTGGCTCGTTACACATTAGATGACACACTTTGCTCCGATGCAAAGCTGAGCCACTTGCTCCAGGGTGCATTTCCTAAATATTTTGCTCCGTTGACACATTAGCTGAGCCACTTTGCTCCGATGACGCATTGCCTGACATACTTTGCTCTGTTGGCACTTTAGATGACACTTTGCTCCGATGACGCATTGCCTGACATACTTTCCTCTCATGGCACTTTAGATGACACACATTGCTCCAATGGCGCATTGCCTGACATACTTTCCTCTGTTGACACTTAGATGACACACTTTGCTCTGTTGACGCATTTGATGACACACTTTTCTCAGTTGGGGCATTTGCTGAGCCACTTTGCTCCAATGACGCATTAGCTGAACCTACATTTCCTGGTTTGCTTCGTTTGGCTGACATTTCAGCTGAACACACTTTTTATTCAGAGTCACTGAAGCACATCAATGGTTTGTTTTGTATACCAATGTATATTCTTGTGGCTCCAACATACTTTTTATGGTGTTGAATGAGTTAAAAACGAAGAAAAAAAAAAATTTTTTTCAACCATCTTTCCACCATATTTAAGAGGACACAAACTCATTTTCACATTTACATAAAGAAATTTGCCCAGCATCTGTTTCTCAAGTTTCATAGTCATCATTTCAACCAAAGTGCAGGTTTCAATACTTTTTGTTTTGAGAGCGACCCAAAACTCCATATCTGTTCTCTTTACCCGCAGTGTATTTAAGAACTCAGCTGCAAAACCCAAAACCTTTAAAAGTAAATTTTATATTTCCTGCTCGGGCATTGGCAGTTTCATTCCATTAATGTTTAATGAACGCAGTGTTCATTTTCCAATAAAAGTCATTTAACAGTTTTAAAATCAAACCCAACTTTTATCTTCAGTTTTGTATGTATTTTTGTTTTATCGAAAATTTATCAGAATTTTTTCTGAGTTTTTCTTTCTATAATAGAACTTTCAGATTACTATGGATGGCTTTTTGTAGGCTTTTTCAAAATTTAAAAAATAATCTTCAATAAGCTGTCCGCGTAAGAATGACATTATGCAATTTCTTAACAAGTATCTTTGTGACAAGGGGCTACGTTCTCGCCCACAAAATTGAAACAAACTGTAAGCTACATCATTGCCTCCTAGTTGAGACAATATTTTGAACTATTCTAAACTAAAATTCATACCTTCAATTTTTTTTGGGTTGCCAACTGGAGACTTGTTTGCATCTTTCTTGATTTTTTAAAGGGAAGGGGAGTTTCCTTTTTTTATTTCTTCTAAAGTGGGGGGCAATACTGTAAAATGTTTAAAAAGGGCATAAGCTACAGTGACTCCACAAAAACCAGGTTTTCATTTGGAAAAATTATTTTAGTAACAACACCTTGATCTTAACCTATGACCTGAAAAGCAATTCAACTTCCTTTTTAAACCTCCATAAAACTAGTGCTTAACCCTTTCGTTCACTAAAGATATCAGCGGAAAAAAAAAAAAATCTTTTTTAGCCATTGGACCTGACTTTGACCGGGATTAGCCTGAAAAGCAATCCAACCATCATTTCCATAAGTATCATTCCAAATACCCTTGGGCTTTTACCCCAATTCTTATTCAAGTTATGGGTCGGAAACGAAATTTTTTGACGCCCCAAACGACATGGGGCATACAATAACTGGTTCAACCGTTGAAAACTGGGAAAAATTTATGTTTATTTATATAGCAAGAAATTGAAAAGCAAATGTTTCCCTTTAAAAAGGAGCGTACTCATGGAATTTCCAACAATGTGTACATTTTGAAAATTGAGATAATTAAAATTCATAATTAATTATTCCCAAAAAACCCAAATCTTCACAGACATTTTTTTACAAAAGTTTTTAAAAAACTGTAGCTTGGATTTTTATTTTTTTTAAATACTATATCACAACAATGAAAAAATTTGTTCGCTGAAAAAAATTAGAATTGAATCTCGAATGAAATAGTAAGACATGTCATGACGGCCTCATCTCGGCGACCTGGTGATTTCTTAGTTTCGGGCTTACTAAGCCACTTAATAAACAATGTCTTTAATAGCAGTTTCGAAAATTTAATATACATGTATATGGAATGACTTATTCAAAAGTTCGCGATTTTTTCAGAAATGAACGAGAAGAACTTGCCCGAATCTTCGTAACTGGATGTTGCAACCTTGTCTAAACAATATCGGTAAAATTATGTTTTTTTTGGGGAAGGGGTCAATTGTATTGAACTAGAATTAAATGGCATAAAAAATAAAAAAAGAAAATTTAGTGAAATCAATGCACCAGTACCTTTGCCAGAGGGCTTTAAATTTTAAAACCTACTGGAGGGGAAAAAATTTTTAAAAAATTTTTAATTATTTAAACGCTGCGAGGTCGTGGGGATTATTTCCCCTACCCTTTTTTTAACCAGATGAGAAATAGACGACTCAGCAAAAACCAAGAGGACACCCGAGACGGAGACAAGATACTGGTAGACCAGAAGAGGGAATGGATGAAAAGTCAGATTGCTGGGTTTAGTCCTTAAATAGCAATCGACTAACCCAAATCTATTTTCTTTAAAAAAAATCCCCGCGAAAAGATTACATTATTGGAACAGGGAAAGACTTATGCCGTTTACCACTACACAATCAAAGATATACTGTGATGCGACTTTCGCGCTGCCACAAGTCTCTGACATATTTCTTTTGCTCCATTTTTTACCCTCAGACCACTTGTCTAGGAAAATAGTTTTTTTTTGATAAAAAAGGTTTTCCCTTTGGCAAAAAAAACGAATGTTACTTGCTTTGCCGACCAGTACCCTATCACCAAGGTAAAAGCTTACCCTTTTACCCCCACTCCAACTCATTACCACAACATTGCAGGTGTTGCTTAAATCACTTATCCCAGCGCGCTGCGCGTACATGCAGATATGACTAGAAGTAGGGGAAACATATTTTTCATGTCAAAGTAACAAGGGACGTTTCTACAAATCGGGGGCCGGTGACAAGGCATACCAATAAAGATAGGGATGGGAGGGGTACTTTTTTAGAAAAAAGGGGTCGGGGAGCGCTGTCCAACCTCGGGGGTTCAAAGTCCCACTCCCCCGAACAAGAAACGCAGCTGGGTTACATAATCGATTCGTCCCATCCACAGTGGTCTTAACAAGTCTCCTAAACCCCGTACCCCCTTGACGGTGGTTTGAGGTCTTACGTACTCGACGCCCCTTTTCCCGCAAAAAAACCGCTACGGGTACTTTTTCTGTGCACTTTCGCTCAAAAAAAATCATGGGAAATAACTACCTTTCAACATGGCCGCTCCATCGCAAATTCGAAAAATTTATTAAGGATCATTTATTTTTGCGCTTTTCCTAGCCCGACATGGGTGAGTGTTAATAGCGAAAGATGATAGAGTGTACACGAATACCTTTGGTTAAAGTTTGTTTGATATTTGTCTTGATTATATATTTAAACATGGCTTTAAGTTTAGCAACAACTGAACCACCAAAGTGACAACTTGAAAGGTGACAAAATGCAGCTTGACATGCAACAAAAATTCGTTGGTCACATTCTCAACCTGAGGAAACTTTTTTTACTATAAATCAAATAGGGTTGCATTTTCCCGGGGGTGCTGATTCGATGGGGCTCAAACAAACGAAAAACTACTCATATGCGATTATTATCAACACAGTTGGGGAAAAAGTGATGGAATTGGAATGACAAAATGAAAACCATGCAATTTATGGGCAAAAGGAAACCAAAAAAGGGTTTAATTCTACATTCATTTCTCTTCGGCCAAAAAACGAACATTACAAATTAAATCATCGTAAATTCTGGGAAGAAAGTTTGTGCTACATAAAACACGGAAGTGGATGTTATTTGCAGTAAGCCAAATACGATCACAGATATTTCATCAACTACACGATTTAACAGAAATTTACATGCACAAACCATAAGTAATGCAAAAATTAATGAAGGGGAAAGGAACATAGGGCGCATCACTCATCCCCCTGGTCCACCTGTGGACTTCTTATAGAAAACATGGAGATTGAAGCAATATGACAACTCGCAATTATTTTTTGAATTTTTTTAAACAGGGGCCATGATGGCCCTGGTTTTGCTCCCTAGTACCCTTCTACAATGATTAAAGGGGGGTTTTTTAAAAAAGACAAAATTCTGATATACTCAATCTTAAACATTTTTAGCCCTGACAATACTACACACCAAATATCTAAGCACTGGGCCTTATGGTTTCAGAGGAGAAGACTTAGTGCGGGGTCATTTATCTCAAAGGGCCTCCCATTTTGAAAATCTTTATAATGAAACCATTAGATGATGCTACATACCAAATATCTAAGCTCTGGCTAATGGATTCATAGAAGAAGATTTTTAAAGATTTTCCTATATAACTCTATGTTAAACAAGTGACCCTGGTGCGGGGCATTTATCACCATAGGGTCATGATTTGTACAATCTTGGTAATAAACCATAAGATGATGCTACATACCAAATATCTATCTCTAGGCCTTATGGATTATAGAAGAAGATTTTTTAAAGATTTTCCTATATAACTCTATGTAAAACAAGTGACCCTGGGTGCGGGGTCATTTATCACCATAGGGCTATGATTGTACAATCTTGGTAATGAACCATAAGATGATGCTACATACCAAATATCTAAGCTCTAGGCCTAATGGATTCTAGAAGAAGATTTTTAAAGATTTTCCTATATAACTCTATGTAAACAAGTGACCCTGATGCAGGGGTCATTTATCATCATGGGCTATGATTTGTACATCTTGGTAATGGCCCATAAGATGATGCTACATACAATATCTAAGCCTAGGCCTAATGGATTCATAGAGAAGATTTTTAAAGTTTTTCTAATAACTCTATGTAAAACAAGTGACCCATGGTGCGGGTCATTTATCACCATAGGGTCATGATGTTGTTCAATCTTGGTAATTAACCCATAGATGATGCTTCATACCAAATATCTAATCTCTAGGCCTTATGGATTCAAGAAGAAGATTTTAAACATTTTCCTATATAAACTCTATGTAAAACAAGTGACCCCTGGTGCGGGGGCATTTATCACGAAGGCTATGATTTTGTACAATCTTGGTAATGAACCATAAGAATGAGCTACATACCAAATATCTAACTCTAGGCCTATGGATTCATAGAGAAGATTTTTAAAGCTTTTCCTATTAACTCTATGTTAAAACAAGTGACCCCTATTGCGGGGGCATTATCACGTTTGGCTTGATTGAAACAATCTTGGTAATGAACCATTAGATGATGCTACATACCACAATATCTAAGCTCTAGGCCTAATGGATTCATAGAAGAACATTTTTAAAGTTTTTCCTATATAAATCTATGTTAAACAAGTGACCCATGGTGCGGGGGCATTTATCACCATAGGGCTATGATTTGAACAATCTTGGTAATGAACCATAGATGATGCTTCATACCAAATATCTAATCTCTAGGCCTTATGGATTCATAGAAGAAGATTTTTAAAGTTTTTCCTAATAACTCTATGTAAACCAAGTGACCCATGGTGCGGGGTCATTTATCTCCATAGGGTCATGATTTGTACAATCTTGGTAATGAACCATAAGATGATGCTTCATACCAAATATCTAATCTCTAGGCCTTATGGATTCATAGAAGAAGATTTTTAAACATTTTCCTATATAACTCTATGTAAAACAAGTGACCCATGGTGCGGGGGCATTTATCACTGTAGGGCTATGATTTGAACAATCTTGGTAATGAACCATTAGATGATGCTACATACCAAATATCTAAGCTCTTAGGCCTAATGGATTCATAGAAGAAGATTTTTAAAGATTTTCCTATATAACTCTATGTAAAACAAGTGACCCCTGGTGCGGGGTCATTTATCACCGTAGGGCTATGATTTGTACAATCTTGGAAAATGGCCCATAAGATGAGGGCTACATACCAAATATCTAAGCTCTGGGCCCTTTTGCAGTTTTGCAGAAGAAGTTTTTCAAAGTTTGATTTTTAAAATCTATTTTAGCCCCTGTGACCTACTTTTTTAACCAATCTGAATAATTTGTAAAAATTTGATAGAGGGAAATCATAAGGATGATTCCTGTGAAGTTTGGTCAAATCCCTTCAGCAGTTATGAGGAGATGTTGTTTAAAGCAAATTGCTGGACGACGGACCGGACGCACGCACGCCGGGACGGACGACGGACGAGGACAAAAGGCGATCACAATAGCTCACCATGAGCACGTTGTGCTAGGTGAGCTAAAAAAAAAAGCAAAAACGTTTTGAGAAGCAAAGTCACTGAATGGATCCTGGAACCTTTATAAGGGAAATTCTACAAGAAATACACAGACGTTGTCCAAGAGTTCTTGACTTTCTTCTCAAATGTGTACTCCCTTACACCCGGAACTACCAGATGACTGTCAAGCTATTGCCACAATTTATGCAATGCAATGTACATGAGGAATCCACAGTTGATTGGATTTTTAGAAATGGTTGGCACAGTGGTGTGAGATACAACTCAGGAAATGGGGAAGGTAATCTTCATAACTTTATTGCATGTCCCCCCCCCCCTTTTTCTTTACTCTTCAAATAAACTAAAGGTACTCTTTTTAACTAGGATTGCCCATATAAAGTTCAGAGTTAAAAGTTAAGATATGAAATATTGACTGAACATTGTTTTGCATTTGTTAAAACATGTAGCAGTTTTACCCGTTCAAAACTTTTTGTTCAGCAGAGGATACAAAATGAAATCTAATCCACTTTCAATCACCTTGCCATCTTTATTTTTCTTAGGTCTAAAATCATTGCTTGTTTTCAACAGTCAATGTATGCCCAAAGACAACAATAAACCATTTCAAAACTTTTTTATGCAAAAATACAATAAATTTTTTAAGCATTTTTTTATCATTTATTTCAGTTACTTGGCCCCTTCCCTT
>CM037790.1:23369979-23419979 GCA_021229015.1 Solen grandis | reverse complement strand
GAAAAATCCGAAGTCCCTACCGGGATTCGAACCCACAGCGGTGAGGTTTTTTTGTTTAAGGTGGGGAAGAAGTTTTAGGTGGTGAAGAAATTTGTTGATCTGAAAAATCAGTTTGTGTATTAGCATCTGTCATTGTAACTGTTCTTGTATTTGATTTAATAATTGATGGGTAGGTTTGCTTTGGAGTAGCTTCGTAAATTTTTTTTTGGAAATTTTGTAAGCTTTATTTTAAAATTTTCTTTCAACCAAATTTCACATTCTTTCGAATCTGCTGAATGATTTTTTCCACAGTTTGCACATTTCAGGGGATTTGGGCTCTTGTTCTGAAAGTGACCCTCCTCTGCACTGCACTTGACGCAGACGTTAAATGGCGACATTTATCTTCATGGTAACCAAATATTTGACAGCGATGACATCTAAGAGGGTTGGGAATAAAAAGGTCAACTTTAATTATTCTGTAGAAGATATTTAGGGAACTTGGAGCAATTGAGGTATTGAAAGTAAGAATAATTGTGTTTGTAGAAATTTCAGTTTGGTTTTTGGTAATAATTACTCATCGTGCTGCTGTGACACCCTGTGGTTTTAAATTTTCAACAATTTCTTCATCTGAGACGCCTGCTAACATTTTGTCTCGAATAACACATTTTGATGAATTTAAAGTTCTATGGTCTGAGGGAATGATTTCTTTATTTGAAAAAGTATTTAATCTTAGGATGTTTTCACCTTGAGCTTTTCTTTTAGTTTCAATAAGATTTTTGTTACTTCTGAGTTTTTTAACAGATTAAACTTCGCCACTTAAGCCTAAAATCGTTTGTTAATCAGAAAAGGAGACAGAGAGGATAACTTATCATTGTCATTTTTGGGTTCTATGAAAATTTGGATAAGAGGTCGAGTTACTATTTTGAAATGTCGATGTGGTAACTTTATCGTAATCTGAATCGGAGTTCGTATGGGGTCGCTTGTTTTGAAAGGAGGCCATGAGAAAAGAGAATAAAGTTCAACACCCGTGCTCCCCACCCACCTCGGAGTCCAACAAGGGGACGCTTATACAGAGGTGGATATCCGACCTCTAAGCGCCAGGGTTACACAGATGTTATACTCGAAGGATTGTGAAAAAGAGATACTATACCTTTTTTTTCTTTTTTTTTTTCAAATATTCAATGTTGATTACTAACATTCAAGGCATTTAGGAAACTGATTAAAATCATTCTAGAATCTATGTGCTAAATATTACAAAACAGTGAAACACTGGTTTTTGATCTCTAGAAAAGCTCATGTCAGTACCTTAACTTAGATTACAACGCGAATCTTTTTGTCGTAGCATTTTTGGATTGATCAAATTAGTGACGCCATGTCTCTATTTACAGATTAACAACGATATTCATGGGAAGCAACGCTTATATAGATAATAAAATATCGATGTGAAGTTGTATCCCTTGAGTTGTTTTTCGCTATAAAAAGTTTTGAGCGAAGATCAATTCGGAAAAAAAGCAAAAGGGCCACTAAACCACCTTCAGCGATAGCAGCTAGCTTGTATGGGCTTATTAATATCTAATATATAGTCAGTATGATTAAGCTAGTGCATTCTAATTTGAAAATTTATGATACGTGTGTGTGTGTTTGTGTGTAAATCATAGGACTGTCAATATTTTCGAAATATTACGAAATCTAGTTCAAATCCCATTAATACCCAACTTTTTATGTTCCCCCCCCCCCTCTTCTTTTTGTCCTACTATGCTACAATTTTTAATCAGTTTATATGCGGTATATGTTTAGAAATTTACAAGTGACAAATTTATAAGCGCCATGCACTATTAATTTCAAAACACAATTTCCTTCCTTTTCTTGATCATCTATGGGTCATATTCAACAGATCCTAATTTTGCCTGTATTTTCATACCAGTCATGCTAAAAACGTCCTTATTTGACTGTCAAACTTGATTTGAAAAATAAAAAAATAAACAAACAAACAAACAAACAAACAGAAAATGAACAAAAAAAAACATGCACATAAATAGATCAACTGGTGTACTTTTTAGTATGTGTAAAAGGGGTCGACTATAATTAGTTATTGATATCTGTAAGTTAAAAGAAAAAAATATATGTTTGAAAATCGGTCCCAGTGGCCGAGTGGTTTGAGTGTCCGCTCCGAAATCGGGAGATCATGGGATCGATCCAGGACCGAGACATACCAAAATCTTTATAATGTGGTACTGGTATACTCCCTTGCTTGGCGCTCAGCATGAAAGAATAGTTCAAGGACTGGTTGGCCCGGTATCAGGATAATGTGACTGGTTGTGGTATCATGCCACATGTCTACAATGTAATAGTGCAGTGTGACAGACCTGTGTCCTGTAATCCTAGATTCTGACTGTAAAACTGTCGTTTGGACGTTACTTTCAAGAAGCAAAAAAAAAAATGGCGTATTGCATGACTACATTTACGAACCTGAAAAGTTCCCATCACAATGGGTCAAACCTTAGGATGAGGTATGAAAACTGATTACATAACCCATTACTGATATGCTGATTTTGATCATTTTACCCGCCAGACATCAATTCCAACACATTTAGTTAATGTTAAGTACGATAAGAACTTTGAAATAATTTCATAATTCGATTTTCTTTAATAGAAATAACCAAGTTGTTATTTCTCTAAAAGAAATGTAAGTTTTAGAGGTAACTGAATTACTTACTTGATTATATCGAGAAAAAAAAAGAAATGGTGGTATGTGTTTTACCTTATTCAAACTTATGATAAGTTCTTAATTTTATGTATTGTTTGTGAAATTCAAGCCTGATCGTCGATGAAACTTCAACTTGAGAGAAAATGGACGGTGTATTGGTAAGATTAATGGATTCTTGACGCCCACCACAAAACCATGGCAGTAGGAAACTTTGTTAATAATATACATTATGTCAATTGGTTGTGTTTAATCATTTTGAGTTAATCCGTAGTACTTTAACCCGGCTCCCTAATGATTCAGTGGTGCCAAGTAACTGCATGTATATAAATACAATATGTATTTTTTATAAGAGCATGGTTAACAAACCTTTAGATGTTACAAGGCTTTTTTGTTAATGATTGTTAAAAATTATGGCATGTTTATTGACATGTATACCATGAAACGTGTATATTAACGCTAATGTATAAAGGATTTGAATCTTAAGTCAATTAATCAAGAGGAAAATTACATCCCACACTGACTAAATAATACACGAGGAATCCGTGCGCCCGGTGCACTGTGAGGTGGAAGCCAACAGTTCAGTAACAGCTAACGGTTACGTGTTGGTTCCCTGCTTGCAGTTTATACACTACGATATAACAGGGATGCAAACGCTTACGTTTAAAGACGATCTAAACATTCAGAATTTCAACATTTTTTTAATATTAATAGTATATAACTATTTTTTTTTTCAAATTAATTACAATATTATTAGTAAATTTTATGTCATTATATTGGTGAAACAAAATTCATGAAACAAAATGAATTTAAGGTCTACTAAGTATCCATCTATTATTAAATAACCTTACATATATGGCTAAAACAAAACTATTTTTCTAATGTTCAAACTTTCAGATTTTCCTTAATTTTTCAATAAATACTATTTAGGTACTTATCTATAAGATAAAAGCTTAAAAACAATAGGTCACCGGGCTTATTCTTAAAAAATATATATTTTAAGTTTGTGGGTGGGGAATTTAGTTTGTGGGTTGGGATGAATAATTATTCATATAGATATTTATAGGCCTACTTCTGTAATCCCGTGTACAAACGCGTATGCACTGCAGATTCTGTTCCACTTAATAAATCGTTTTAAACGACTGTCTTTGTGGTAAATATGTACAGTAGACTATAACGGCAAAATCTAACTAAACACCGGTTCAAATTTGCGGTTGGTTATAGCACTAAAAACTTCGTATTTGAAATATAACACGCAAAACATTCGATCCTGACTTTTCCATCATCGAGCGTTTTTTACTGAAACGAAAACTGTTATATTTGCATCACTGGTGATGATGTAAAATTACCACGTGTGTAATGTAAAATTATTATGTGTGTAATGTGAAATTATTATGTGTGTAATGTAAAATTATTATGTGTGTAATGTGTAATGTAAAATTATTATGTGTGTAATGTAAAATTATTATGTGTGTAATGTAAAATTAGTATATGTGAAATGGAAAATTTTATGTGTGTAATGTAAAATTATTATGTGTAATGTAAAATTATAATGTAAAATTATAATGTGTGTAATGTAAATTATAATGTAAAATTATTATGTGTGTAATGGAAAAAATATTATGTGTGTAATGGAAACTTATTATGTGTGTAATAACAGAAATGGTCGCAATCGTCTTTAAGTGATCGAAAATCACGTTAACGAGATCTATCTATATATGTCATGAGTTTGGTCCAAGCAATGCTCATATATAAATAGGCTAAAAATCTGGCTCGATACCATCAATACTATTTAACGCTAAGTAATACTTAAAAAGTATAAAGACATTCCATCATGCCTGTTTTCTTGATATTCAAGGACATGACTGCATTGACATCAATTATTGCTTCAGTTACAGAAGTATTTAGTATTTCCATTGGTGGATAAATAAAATTTACCAACAAGATTTTATGTGTTACTTAGCTCTTGGTACAGTCGGTGGAACCGACATAAAAATATACAACAGATGGCCGCTACATACGATAGTCAAAATATGAGTAGAAATGCACAAACCAGGCAACAGTTTAATTTTCGTTTTAGTTAGTATGTTGTTCGACCAGCAATTTTAGTGGTTTAAGCTAAACCACTTCCGACATTGTCTTTTGTATTGCAATACATAAATTGGCCATAACTTTTATTCCTGTGTGGACTATTTTAGTTACTAATGTACATGGAAAGTGTATTAGATGTACATGGAAAGTGTATTGGATGTACATGGAAAGTGTATTAGATGTACATGGAAAGTGTATTGGATGTACATGGAAAGTGTATTAGTTGTATATGGAAAGTGTATTAGATGTAATGTATATGGAAAATGTACCAATGCGCACGTCTTAATGAAATAAACGTTCGTTATGAGTTTTGTATGGTGACTGTTGATGAAACATTTAACTCACAAAATAAAAAGAAATTGATGGCTCCAGATTAAATTGATAATACTTTTGAAGAATTGTACGAGACGGAATAGTGTTTCGTGATACTTGTCATGTGACTACAGCCAATCCGTGCTCCATACCTTATAGATGAGGTATTTCTGTCGAAGATTTGACCGTAATCCCGTTAAGTATGTGGTTTAGATCAAGGCTTTTCTTCACTTGGTGATATCAGCGAACTTTATGTTTCTTCAACAGCTGAGATCATTTGTCATGTGCCGCATTGTTTTACACCGGAACAGCGCATTTATGTCGGCAATAAACACAACGTCTTTGATACATCAAGAGAGGTTCTGATAGTGTTGTATGAATAGAAAACAGAAATGACTTTATATAGCAATGGAAATATGTGTCTACATGATTAAATGTACGTATACATACGTGCTTCATTTCACATTTTTGATGTAGACACATGAAAACCGTAATGCAATGTAATACCGATCTCGGTGATCGAGTGGTTATGACGTAGGTCGTAGGTTTGATCCCTGGTCGCGACATTCCAATGTCGTAAAAATGGTCCTTATATAACCCCTTGCTTAGGGCTCAGCATATAAGGGTAGTTTAATAACTTGTTGACCCAGTTTCAAGTTAATATTTCTGGGTGTAGTATCATGCCACATGTTTACGGTGTGATATTGTATTGTGGCAGCACTGTGTCTCATTATGTTGATCTATTCATATATCTTAATATATATGCATTGCTTGTACACATGTCACGATAATAAATAAACACTTACTTACTTACTTACTTAGAGAAGGTCCCCGAATAACTGATATATTGTCGGTGGGACGTCAATCAAACAAACAAAAAATAAATGTAATATGTTGTATGAGGAAAACACGGCTTCTTTCATAAAAAAATAAACAATGAAATGAATCGATGCAAGTCACCCTCGTGAATCTAAACATTATAGTTTTTTTCCGAAATCTGCGTTTAGTACAAATGTACTCTTCGATAAAGATAGCACGCTTTAAAATGGGCGCCGTTGTCAAATGGAGACAAATGTGACTGCGGGTAACCTTCCCAGGTGCAATGTACTGGTCCAACAAAGATACAGTTGTAAGGGATTAAAATAAATTGTAAAACTTACTTCCCAATCAACGTAACCCTGTCTCTGGACACCTCAAGTTGAGGCATTATTGAATTGTGTGATATTTCATACGACACTTGCCAGTCAAAGTGTGTGATATTTCATACGACACTTGCCAGTCAAAGTGTGTGATATTTCATACGACACTTGCCAGTCAAAGTGCATTTTCGGAAACGAAAACGCCGCTCTGCACATCCTAACGTAGTCAGGGATTTCCGATGCCGGTGATCCAGGGCTGATCCAGGTTTCACACTTTGACTAATCCAAACAAATCCCCCGCCGTTATAGCTGTCGATGGGCCCGGCGGGGATATTACCTTTGCCTATTTATCATCCGCGGGGTTGGCCCGCTTATCTGCATCAGGTGTGAAACAAATATCGACTGTCATTCCTACGTCCTGCACGTTATGTACGAGTTTTGAGGTTAAATAATTAAGATTATCAATCCCTTGATATAGACATATTAGAAGACAGAACCAATCTTTCTATGAATTTTAGCGTACCATTCACGAGTTCTTATAGATTTTAATTTCTTAGTTAGGCAAGTTTTTTGATCGAAAAACGCTGAAAGTGTCTTGTTTTTGCGGTGGCGAACTTTCGACTTACTGATTTATCAACAGTTTACACTACCTCTAGGCCAGTGTGTCTTTTTGTAAGAATAATGATGCTTTGAAACGAAAGGAATACTATTTTCAGTTAATATAAATGGGGATAATTTGTTATATATTTATCGCAATCAAAAGCAAAACACCAAAACAATATATAACGTTTATTTTAATTTTGTTTGCGAATAACAATCAATATTTTATGATTCCTCGAATGAAAACAATAAACAAATATCAAAAGCACAAACGAAACGGCAAGTTTAAGCAGATGATTTATGAAAGATAATTGTGTATCAGGATTAATGTTATAGACTTAATAATAATTATTGATATTGTAATGCTATATATAATTTTATTCGTTTAAGGTTCGGTTTAGAAGGAAATTATTTTCCTTTGTTTGTAATGCAGTAACCACTAGATGGCGTTGTAAGAGCGCCAAATATGCACGTGATATCGTGCGTTTAGTTTTAAGTTCTCATTCAGCTTTGGGTAATCGGACGGTTAACATAGTTATTCAAAAATAAAATTAGTGAAACATATACGATTTGATAAAATATTTTGAATTTAAGTTTGTTTTGTTGCTATTGCATCGGTATCAAGTTTTGTGTTAAAAAGAGGGTATTTTAAAGATGATGCAAAGATGATATTTCTATTTCTGAAAGCATAATGGTTTAAGAAGTTGATATTCAAAAGTTTTGATGGCTTAAAATTCATATTATAATGTGTATGTCCATTTTGACTATATGCTTAGATGTTCGGTGCCCAAGTGCTATTCGACAGAATATTCTAAATTAAATATATTAAACGATATTAAATAGTGTTTTGTCTTTGTTGTTGTTAAAAGAGGTTACTATAATGGAACTTTGCATTTCAATACACAGTCACGAGCTATATAGTAATCGCACGTGCGGTGTCTCCCTTTATATCGTTTTTGTTGTAGGGAACCATAAATCAAGCGTAACAATCACCTCCATTGATAGATCTTTACTTATGTAAAAGATTCAGTCATGACTACAAATACTGGGCCAGAATATGATATGCTGGCGTGGTCAGGAAACAAGCAGTGGCGTTATCCAACACGGCCACGTGCAAGCAATTAACATAAATCTCTAACCAGGGGAGACTACTGCTCTATAAATCAGGCGAGCTTAATGAGGATTGTTCTCCCAGCATGGAGCTTCGATAACAGGTGTTCCTGAACTAAAACGTATATCCAAATACCTTCAGTGTTGTGGGCGTTTGTCGTAACACTGCTGATAATATTGCCTGTTCTTGGCTTCCATCGTACAAGCCATTTAAAATGACCGTGTCAGTAATTTGTTATAGCTGTGTTTTTAGATAAATTCATTATAGTTTGTGAAAAAAAAATGGACAAATTTCACGTCATTTTCACAAAAAAAAAAAAAAAAAAATTAAAACCGCCATCTTTGTAAATGTCAATGTGTCTTACACGAATCCTTCCCTGGGTTGGACCAGTACTTTGCGCCTGGCAAGGTCATGAAAAAGCCTTGTCCCCAACGGGGTTTCGGATCTGAAATCGGGTTTTCACTGAACCACGACATTCTTCATTTTAATACCATACATGATATATTTAGGAAAATAATCGGTTTTCGAATGTCTGAGTTTAAACTCACCATTAATAGTCATTCCCAAGAATAATCACTACATTTCATTTACATGTAGGCATGTTTAATGCTTGTCTTCAATATGTTGATATCTTATGTTTTGTTTCGAGATAGGTGTTACAATTGTTGTACCATCGGCAATTCCCGAAATTTATTCCTTTTTGACCATTATAAATAGATTCGTTAATTCATATAATCACCAATTTAATCAGTCATTTCTGACATACAAAATAATAGTTTTTATTTCATCTCTTGGCCTGTACCTTATTTTTCCCATTTTAAGATTTCTACAATAGTTTTAAATACGATATGACTTTGTCTCATGTTTTTACGGATTCCTTGAATAAAAAAATGAATATTTGATACAGTTGATATACATATGAACCGATTAAACTATTCTTGCAGCTTTAAATATTAATCCTTTTAACCCTTTCCCTCATATAAACTCATTTTGACGCACTTAATAGTCGCAGGCTGATCTGGTTTTATGCTGTTCGCATAGGTCTTTTCATGGTGTACTCTATGAGGGAAAGGGTTAAACATGTTTGGCACATGGTAACATGGAACTTTTAAGTGGGCAACACTTCCGGTTAGCTATCTGCTTGCGGAAGGCCGGTGGTTCTACCTTGGAATCTCTGTACACCTGGGGTGTTCCTCCACATGTAACTAGCTGGATGTCGTAAAAATTGGTACTGTTAAAGCTCCCTTGCTTGGCGCTCAGCATATAAGGGTAGTTCCATGACTAGTTGACCTGGTGTCAGGATAATGTAACTGGGTGTGGTATCATGCCACATGTCTACGGCGTGATACTGCACTGTGGCAGCACTATATCTGTCTCAAGTAGACATCATCTATAAATGACTGAAATATTGTCGGTGGGACGTCCCACTGTCGGTTGGAACCCAACAAACAAACAAACTAGCTGGACTTCGCTATAAGACTGAAAACATAACGAAGATACAAAACAGTTTAATATACATGTACTAATTTATCCTTGGAAGAGGTTTTTTTTCTTTTTGTAGAGTAATTCAGTGAGTTTAAACCCGGAAAGTTACAGATCCGCACGCTCTAGACCTCCATTCAGTCTCGTCATGTTTCCGGATTAAGAATGTAAGGTTAATTTCTCACGCCCGAAATTCACTTCCGTGAAAAGTGGTTAATTTTGAATCACGCAATGCCACTTGCTGTTCCGTTCTTGTTAAATGCATCATATCAGGACATATTGTACTTTGGGTGTGTTAATTTTATGTGAAGGAAATGGTCAATTTTGAAAACTTAACTTAAAAAAAATAATATGATTCTATCCATAACACTTTCAAAAATGTATTTCCCCACAAAATGAACCTTTTGGCTATAGACGGATTTGATTAACATGCTACATGTGTATATTTAACACACATGCATACAAGGCTTATTACATATGTATATTTAAGACACACGCGTAAGACACATATGTGTGAGGCTTCATTTATGTGCATATTTAAGACACATGCGTATGAAACATGTTGACTTTATTTCTTTATCTTAGGCAAACATGATGCTTACTACATGTATATATTTAAAACACATTCAACTTCTTAAAATGAATTTCACATAAGTAAATTAACGTTATTAAAATAAGTGATATTTCATTTTACATCGTATTGGGGGAGGGGAGAGAGAGAGAAAGAATGACTAGTTCTAATCTTGTTTATTTTACGTCGATAAGGACACTGGTTCTAACAATTAAAATAATCCGTCTCGAAGGTTCCAGGCATAGGGAAAACATGGCAACTTAATTATCGAATCCACAACCTTCGAACTCACCGTCATGCATGCTACTGAAACGATTTTAGGCTTTTATCTTTAGCCTTAATTGGTGCTCGTATAATTGTTTATATTTTTTTATATGATATATAAATCAGTTTTGTTATTAAATTATTTAAGTTTTTTCTACAAGGTGGAAATTATTAAATATTTATATTTTCTTGAATTACCTCCCTTTAATTATGTTTAACCCAGTGGCAATATATATATCTTTCACATATATAGTTTTGTGCGTCCCCAACAGAGCCGAGCAGGCAGACGGACCTTAATAAAGCAACGTTATCAAATCTAGTTTGAATGGAGGTGGAGGGTCGTCAGACAGTTTGTCTGTCTCCTTTTGAAGCGTGGAATCGCCAGGTGAAAAGGCAATTTATAATAACTATATTATTCAGATCATGACCAAAGAATGATTAAAATTTGTATTCTCCACTTGTACATGTTGTTAGTCTGCACATTCAAAACGCCTTCTTGCAATTCTTACGCAGATTGCTTTGCACTATCTGGTAAGTGTGCAAGATTTGAGGTGGCGAGCCTGCTGGCTGGGTAGCAGTAGGAGTAATACGTTAAGCTTGGTATTATTAGGTAAGGTTGTCACCGCACGCTGAAAACATTGGGGTAACTTTGTATGGGTTAGGATTATATATATTATTATTTTAGTTGAAGCTCATAGTTGGAACTTTAGGACATGCTATAAGTTTGACGAACTTCATTTAGAGCCCGTTATAATTTTAGTATTAGTTAGGATTGATTTCTATCTCTTATTCTTAATAATGGAATGTTAATTATTTGAGACAATAATTCGTTGTAACAATCATTTTAAAAATCGACCTATATATATTCCATAGCTTATCTTTATTTTATTTAATCATACGACCAGGGGAGACGAAATGAAAATTCATTTTAATATCTATGTACATGTAGTTATTTAGACCGCTCGGACACGTTACACTACCACCGGGACACTGAAGAATTGGATTATAATCCTTTCTGCTGTTTATTATGAAAAATGACTTAGTTCTGTTCTCTCAATACCACAGACCTTCTTCAACAAAAGCCAAAAAGACACGGGGACACAAATGAAGGTAGCTCTGCATTTCCGCTCTGCAAAAATACTCAAGCGTCACTCTACTAAAATTCTTATACATTCTTTACATGTAAATATTTTGATCTCTCGAGACAATTACGCTTTTGATTTGAACCAGAACTTCCGTATTATATCGCGATCATGCAGTTTAAAAGTATTTTAGTAATGAATATAGTTATTTATATAAATGATGTTTTGTTATTGTTGTTTTCATAAACAATCTTATCAATTTGTCCTATTTTTTTCTTTTTTTTTTCTTTTTTTGTTTTGTTAAATAAAAATGAATAAGCTGCAAAATTATTTTTTGATACCTCTTAAATGTCAATATGAGGCAATGAAACAAAGTTGTGATACCTACCCGATTTGATGTAACACAAAAAGAGGAAAAGCCTTTCAATGCATTCTTAGCATTGTGAACCCTTAGATCTTGTATCACTGATGAACTACAAATATAAGAGAAGATGCACATGTGAATCATATCTAAATACATCACATTCAGTAGGTTAATGACACCGAAGATATTCACGTTCCAAGCCCTTCGCTATGCAAAGCATCCAACCTTCCTTGTTTGTTGACTGACACACTATTCTGGAAGTCGTGAGTTTTTGTGTGGTCAAATGCTTATGACGTAAGTGATTCTAGCACATCAGAGAGATGGTCTAATGCTCGCGGTATTCAGATGCGACATTTTGTCTTCATCAATGTGACTTGGACAGGTTTAAAATCCCATTTATACTTGAGGACATCGGTGCTAATTCCCCGGGACCCGTATCTTGATCCGGGGAGACACTGATGAATTGAGCAACGAATACGGTCTCTATATGGAGCAAGGTTATCAACAAATTATTAATGTCTGAAAAATGAATAGAAAATTTTGACACCTTTGTGTTTTCTTATCTAGTGTTGCGGATATAGAACTGTCAACATGTGTTCGTCAACAGTTAACGTAAACTGAACAGAAAAGTCTTGAATTATATTGTTTTGATCAAATATCTTCCGAGCTTTCTGCCTCCCGTTTTGTCTGGAGACGTTCCCTTTTCTTCAAATAGTGCCCTGTCATCTTCAATTCCGTTATCGCATTCCTCATTAGCACGTCAAACTGCAAATTAAGATTTATATTCGTTCGATGAATTAAAAAAGAAAAGAAATTGAGCTGCAGATCATCGCAGCAGTATAGATCTCGAAACAAACTTAATTTACCCATTGATGTATTGGGTTGTTTTTATTCGTTATTGATAAACGAAAATAATTAATGTTTGTTTTAAAAAAAAATGAATATACTGTTTTATTTTAATTTATGAATTTATCGTTATCTTTTTCTGCTATAGCTTAACAATTTTTATACAGATTTTATTCTATCCTGCTAATCAATCTCTACGATTTTGCTTTCATCCGTATATTAGCAAAATTAAATTACCCGCAAATATTACCCGATATTCGAAACACGCTGGGTATGTAAAACACTAGTATTTGCTAATTTCACTAAATAACTGGTCTATATATTAAGTGTTTAAAATATATTGGGAACTGTATGAAATTGTGGGCAATATAGATAACGAAAAAAGCGTCAATTGAAATGAAACCTTATTGAAAGATCATTATTCATTTAAACATATACATGTATATATATTTGCCGAAAATGTTCTCTACGATTATTGACTATGGTGTTTGTATGAACAGCCCACGTCATATCGTCAAATTTTGCAATGTCACGTTTCACACACTTTTCCTTCCCCTCGGCCCAAACACATTCTGAAAACAATACTTGATTAATATAGCGACATGCCAGTTGCGCTGTTCAGTGTCCTTTTGGAGTCTGACTTCTTACCTTTCACATGTAACTTCTGGGTAGAGAAGTGGTCGTGTAGTCGCTTCGATTCGACGTTATCGAAATTAACATTTAGACTTGTTTGTTGTATTTGTATACTGTACCCGTATTATTTTTTTCCAACGCGTACACATGTGCCTATAATGCTATGATTTCCAGCAGGTGATGCCGTGTTCTGACATCATCTATTTTATATAGATATGATATCCCTGCAGGATTGGGGTGTAGTGGAAAGGCTTGACCTTCCTCCGACTCGCTGTAGACCAAATAAAATGTATTGTCCGTGCTTCACCTCCAAAACTATTTATTCAAACTGAATAGTATTGTTACCAAAACGTCGCCGCGTAAAGGTTGTTCAAGGATCTATGGTCATTTTATTATTATCAGTATACAATAAAATACAAGAAAATTGTTAGTGTGCTAATATCATTACCATGCGTCCGTCGTCGTAGGTCGTGCTATGTTGTCAATGATTTACTTTAATGGAATCTTATCTGAAACTGACGAAACTGTGTTTGATATAATTTTAGGCTATCTTTCAAAACACTTCCTTTAACAAATCTGAGTCATGTCTAATATGTGTGTCACGGAAACCAAAGGAATTAAGTTTTAAAATATATTCTGACCCAGAGGTCAAAATTAATTTCTCTGTAATATTTACTAAAACAAAATGTATCCATAATAATAATGTTCACAGGGGACGGGCTATAGTCCATATGTTATCCAGTTCTATAGAGAAGTTTCCTGTAATCCAGGAGTCACTTCCATTCATTTCGCTCATGCTCAATCTCACATCATTAACAACAATTGCTTAGTTAATTCAAACTTTTGTATTTTACGTCGAACTATCCTAAACCATCTCGGCGGTTCCTTGGTTGGACCAGTACTTAGCGTGAAGAAAAACCTTGCCCCCCCCAACAACATTCGAATCAGCAGGCATTCATGTAACCACTGGATTACTGCTCCTTGAAAGAGTGTATACTACAGTTTTTTTTTTTTTTCTTTCTTTTTTTTCAGATGTGGCTTGTAAAAAATATACGAATATGTGCTTATTTTTATTCTACGTTGTATATCCATGGAAACCGTTTCGATTAAAAAGCTAAATATACATTTTCTTTAATAAGAAAAATCTACAAATAGAAGACACACATTGTTAGATCAATATATCTGAATACCTACAGGTACTTCATTTTTTAAAAAAGACAAAGATCCATAGAAATTTTGGAAAAGGGAGGGAAAAATGCTTCATTTTTTCAATTTTACAGAGATTTTTTTTTTATTTCTTTTGTAAATATTCTTAATGAGTGTTTGATCAAAACAATGGAGAGAAGTGTATTTCGCTGAGTTCATTTTCGAACTACTCAGATGTATCTATTGTTAGTGTCTAATGCTTAACAAGAAAACGAAGTTTAAAATCTATTAAAAATACTTATTCATTTCAAATTAATAAGCTATTTGTAAAACAGATGTTATGATATTAACAATTGTCTCATCCTGGCGAGTCTACCCTCAAATCATAGTTGTGCTGGCCATTTGGAGTATCCGAAATTATTGCACTTAACCTGTCCGAGACATTGCGATGCTAAACTGTAACATACGCCCTTAATTACTCAAACAAAGTGTATCTCTAACAATACGAGACTCTCAGGTGACAATTGTTCGCTTATTACATAGTAGTAGTAGTATTTTATTTCAAGTAACGTAAACATATACAATGTTTCTTGTTACATATAATCTCTACAGTGAAAGTTTCTACGGATTATTGGGACGATTATATGTGCATGTATTATTATTATTATTATTATTATTATTATTGTATTCCCAGGTGATGGGTTGGTTGTGGACTATCTATAATTCATTAAGGAAATGAACTGATTATACGATGACGTCGTCATTAAAAGACCTTTTAACTTCTTGACCAATAGAAATCCGGGTAACATATCAAGTAGGTGTTGTGGGAGAGGAAAGATGCTTAACATTCGATGTGTATGAGATGGGAATAAGCAGGATAATATAAGGTCAAATATTTCATAAATACAACAAACGTTTAATTAAAGTGCATCTTTAAACATTACAAAAACTTTAAGTATATTTTATTGTTTGAAAAGGCTTGCTGACGATCTTATATCCCCCGCCTAGCTGACAACGATGCTATATTAATGTTGTCCAGATCTGAGTGTATTAGTCTAATCTCTTAATTAATTTTTAAGGATTTTGACTTTCTCACTTTTGATACATTCATAAGAACTGGCTTCACAGCCCTCAATTTTCTGATATCTCCGTATCTCGGTGTTTAGGAGGATGAAACGCTAGCCTTTGGCTTTTGGTTTCTATCAAATCAAGTTTTCCTAAAGATTTAGATATAACCTCATATTTTAATTAAGTGTTTATAGACTTTAGGTTTAAGCTCAATCTATGCTACTCAAAAGTGCGTGATCTTTTATTAATTTTTTTTCTGAGCAACAGATTGTCGTCCAGATTAACGATATTGTATTTAGATATATAATCTCCTGTTTTACCAGTATTTCTAACCAGATTTAGATAGAATTATGTTTGTTTAAATAGTTTAGGTTCATGTACCAAAGTATTTAGGTACTTGCTTCGCTTACCGATTGTTACATTCTAAACAATGTAAAAAAATAACGATATAACAAATGCTTCGCTTCTTCTCAATCCTGTATCTGAAGTATATATAGAATTGTTTTGGCCAAGATTGTGGTAAATTATTAACACATTTCCTAATAAAAAAAATGTATTTCTGTATCTCTTGTATTATCTTTTATTTTTCGGTGCCATTCTGCCAAAATAGTGGTTCAAAATAAAATGTATCTCAAGTTACAGCTGAAATAATTCATCATTGATTGTAAAAGTATCCTACTTTCGATGTATAATATTGCGTTTGTGATTCTCAACGCCATGCGTTACAGCCCCTCTACCTTAAGATGTGTAGTGTCTACTGGTTAATATACCAGAGGTCCAGACCCTCGCCGTTGCGTGTTCGAGTCCCGGTATGGTCACTCGGATTTTTCACGGGAGGAAGTCCTCCATCTGGCTTGCGGTAGGTCGGTATTATACCCGGGTGTCTCTGTGTTTCCAGGGTCTGGAATTATGACTGAAATATTGTCATGGCAACGGACATTTTGATGGTTCGGATGAAGTGTACATGACTGCGGATCTGACGACAGAGGGTTCGAACCCTGTTCAGTGGTGGCAAGAATATTTGATGGCCTCGCAGGCGCTAAGTACTGGTCCAACCCGGTTGCCGTTGAGAAAGATAAGAATAAATTGTAAGAACTTGTCTCCCAAATATATTTATTTCATATGAAATATATTCTAAAACGCTGATCGTTATGGTTATTCGTTTATACAGGTGAGATACTGATTTCGAAATCAGAATTTTGAGTGAAGGAAAGCATGTCCAAGTGTCAAAATAAACATATTGATTATTATAATGTATTAACACTGCTTAACTTCTCTCGAACTCCTTATGTAAAGTTACACTAACTTCGTAGAGATTTGATCTAAGTCATATGTATGTGGTTCCATATAGTGTCTAATAATGTTTTATATGCTCAATAAAATATGAATAAAGTTAACCCATTTCATTATATTATACAAGCACAGCTTTTTTGTAAAAAAAAGTATAATAATTTTACATTTCTGAATTTACGCGAATGAAGATTTTTTTTTCTCGAGCAAAGTTATTAAAACGGGCCCTATGACACTATTTATTGGAAAAATGAATCCACGATCAGATCCTATCTTAATCTATAGTGTAATCTCAAGATTTTGTCAAGGACTCCCGATTAGTTGAAAACTATGTTAATGGCGTTAGAAATGAAATATTGCACAAAATGCACCTTTTGTAAGATAGAACAAAACTGCTGAGTGTCGTATCCAAGGTTATAATCAAGTTATTATTGAGGTTTCATGTTAACTGCAGTACAATAGTACACCTTGGCACTCAGTAGGTCCCATCGTCGGGCACCCACGGTTAATTTATACCGTATTTCCGTTCATCAGCTGTATGATTTTCAGCTAGCATGTCGACTTTTTTTTAAAATATATTTAAACTAACTAAAAAGAAGTGTCACTCAGGAATTGTGTAAGATATGAAATTTACGAATGAATCAAAGATAAGAATAATTTACGAGTACCTGCATATTTGTTATGTATTTTAAGGTCTCTCGGTTAAATGTCTAGCCGGTCTACTGTGGGATGTCAGGTCTTCCGGAACCGAGGGTCTTGATATAAGTCTGCAAGGCTGTTACATCTCGTATCATTTGACAGGTGTTAAATTGAAAGAAAAACTATTGAAAATGGGGGAAACTATTTGAATACTCTGACTTTTTTTTATCAACTACGCCAATTTGTATTATCCTGATATTGAGAACCATTCCTGGAAATTAATGGCAAGCAGGAAGCTAAGTGCTGTGTGTGTGTGTGTGTGGGGGGGGGGGGGGGGGCTTCGACCTCCGATGGCGTGGCGCTTAAACCACACGCCCAACGGGTACGAACAGAAACATGGTAATATAAAAAGAAAAAAATATATTTATTTAATGACATTTTATTTGTTTTATAAATAACATTTATAAAATATTGAGAGCGTACTGATTACAAATTGACATGGGGACGCATGACATAAAGGTATTTTTCATCCACTCTTCTACAGCTACCTTCACTTTATATCAAAGACCAATAGCTCTTCATAATTTCGTAATCCATTGTCTAATTTACCGGTACATCCGATCGTGACATGAAATGCTATTTTATTTCTTCACACTAAGAACTCTTTATTTTGTAAAAGGTTTTTTTTTTTTTTTTTTTTTTTTTTTTTTTTTTCATATAAGCAGTTCTTGAGCATATTTTGCTTGAATAAATCGGAAGCTTATACTTTAAGGTTGATAAATATGGGAATTGCATTTTTTATGCATGTTGAATATTGTATGAGGTACCAACTGTGTCTTTGATGGTGATTTAGAATCCAATAACGACGTTCCATCTATTTTGATAAAATCCTTGTTAGAGTGCTTGTTACTAAGTCAAAATACTTGAACAATACAGGTGGATGTGATACCTTAAGACAAACATACCTTAAGACATATATAACAGGTAACATAAACACAGTAACAATAGCAAAGCATTACTGGGAAGCTAACGTCACAAACGCCCGGGTTCTCGTATAAATTAAACACAAAAGAAGATGGACAAACACGTATATAAATCTATTTCTATTTTATGTAAACAGCTCTCTCTCTCTCTCTCTCTCTCTCTCTAAGGTTCTCTATTTCACTTATCATGGGTTATACAGACGAAATAAAACAATGATACGATAGTTGATCGTTTCCATGAACAGTTACCATATCATAAGTATTATGGAATGAAGCAGAATGGAATGTTTTGATCAGTTGAGAAAATGTTATAGAATGTACTACTGGCAATATGATATTGAATTTGTTAAAGTTGACGTTGGATCGATCAATGTTCATAAATTTATATTTAAATACACAAGTACATATAGAGGAATGGGGAACAACTGTTATTTGAGATGCTATTATCAACGTTTGAATTTAAATAACGCGTGTTTAGATTTCATCTTTAATTATAAAATCTAGTCTCAAATTCAACGAGATCGTACTTAAAATCGTTCAAACCGGTATATATGTCTAAGCTGTTTTAGAATAAAGTTAAAAAGTCTAAATACTGGGGAATATGTCCTTCCATGCAATCAAAATGCAATTTAATGACATATAAGGACATATTCCAAAATATTTCCAAAATATTTTCACCCCAAATTATATGACTCGATTCTAAATGTCACGGCTCTCTAAATTCAAAATATATATGGCGTCTAGTCACATTGGCGATAATGACCTATAGTTTTTCAAAATGTATCAAAATTAAAGAGGTTTTGTTTTATATTTTGAAATAAATAGCATAATAAAAGATCTGCACAGACGATGTATTCAACGTCAAACAAGTGTTTTCGAAAATCGGAATTCGATATATATCAAATGACACTTTTTGATCTTTGTCTGTTATAAGAAATGAAACCTAATCTGAGAACAATATATTGAATCTTATTGAATTAAAGAGTTGTAGCCTTAATATATGTGAAACCTAAACTGAGAACAATGTATTGAATCTTATTGAATTTAAAGAGTTGTAGCCTTAATATATGTGAAACATAAACTGAGAACAATGTATTGAATCTTATTGAATTAAAGAGTTGTAGCCTTAATATATGTGAAACCTAAACTGAGAACAATGTATTGAATCTTATTGATTTAAAGAGTTGTAGCCTTAATATATGTGAAACCTAAACTGAGAACAATGTATTGAATCTTATTGAATTAAAGAGTTGTAGCCTTAATATATGTGAAACCTAAACTGAGAACAATTTATTGAATCTTATTGAATTAAAGAGTTGTAGCCTTAATATATGTGTGAGATCAATTTATTGAATCTTATTGAATTAAAGAGTTGTAGCCTTAATATATGTGAAACCTAATCTGAGAACAATGTATTGAATCTTATTGAATTAAAGAGTTGTAGCCTTAATATATATGAAAACAAGGATATCTCGACTCTGTTTACCGGTGCATGTATCTTCAATCTCCTGTAACCTGTGAAGTTGAGACTATTTTCTTCCCCTAATATTGCAATATGTGTTAATGTAGGCGCCATTTTGATCTGATATAAAAGATATTTGTCTTGTATATGTTCTTTACACAAACAATGAAAATGAGGTAAGTTCATTAATGAATAAGCAAAAGTCAGCATCGTTGTTTCGATTTTTTTTGCTTTTCTTAGTTTGATAATGCTTTTTTCTTTGTAAATGAATTCATATAAATCAAAATAATGTGAAAAGTTTTTTTTTTTTTTTACATCAAAACAAATTAATCGGATTTCTTTTATATCGATTGAGACAATTTTTTAATGTATAAACTTAGTTTCTTTTGACAGTTCCTACGTTAGACCAGTCCTATGTATCATGGAATTCGCCCAAATAGGGACTCGATGTAATACCCTACAGATTCATAGCGAAAAAGTACTACCGTTTGTCAATAGCGCCCCCTTTATCTCCCATGGCATTGATTAAAAGCCCAAATATTCAAACTTTCAGTTCATTCTGTGTTTCTACCGGCTGAAACTGTGCTTACTGTATTACATTGATTTCAGTTTTCGAAACACTATACATCAAAATAATGTGAAAAATGTTTCACTTTTATTTTCGCAATATATGAACTTAACATATTAATATGTTTGCCATTGCGTCAATTTTAGACTATATGAAGAAAAGGGTTATGAAGGGGAATACTCCCGGATTTTCCGAGCACCTCGATTATACGAACATTTCATTTTCCCCCGTCAGTCCTACTTTATGTGGGAGGGGCAGGTTTACAGATCTACAGTGTACTTAAGTAGTCGTGTATACATTTAAATGTCATGCCATTCATGTTCCAATTTTGTCTCCTGAATTGATGTGCACACTGCGTTAGTTAAATAACCCCTCAAACTGGTAACATGAAACAATGATTGTAACCTTCTTTGCCATTCTATCATACGCCCACTTCATTAAAGCTCACAGCTTCCTGTCTGTTAGTCAGCTTTATGTATAGACAGTTTCGTCTATGGGCTGTTTAAGACGCTTTCTAAAATTAAGTCACTTGTCAGACACTATCTTATCTAACAGTTGAACAGTCTTCATTCCAGAATATCAAATAAATATTCCTTACTTCAGTCAGTTACATAAACCAGGTAACTAGACACAAATTGACGTGACTTTGACGTAACGATCCGACGTGTCAACAAAGTTCCCGACGTGTCCACAAATAATAATAAGGTTATGTTGAGACAAACTCCAGTGTATAATACACTCAGTCTTTGGTGTACTCAATAATCCACAAAATCTCACATTGTAAACACAACACAAATCTTTCGTATTTATTTCACATCCGTGCACTGCCGCCATCTTGTTTCAAACAAGGTCAAGAATAATTTAATCACACCACATCGTCTTCGTCGTGGAGACTACTCAGCGTTAAAGTACGAGCTCTGCATGGAATACAGTTTATCAATTGGATTAATAATGGCACCAGGCCCAGAGCCGCCATTTGTCTGTCTGTCCTGATTCAGAATATGGTCTATAGAATCTATTTTCTCTTCTAAATTCACAGAACCATCACTGTAAACAGTGTTGGACAGCGGATGGTTACTAGAATAAGCCGAGTCTGAAAGGAAAGGAAAAAGAACCACATGTAATTTTAAGGGACTGATATATAATTCTTTTTTAAGTATTCATAAATTTATTTGCAGATAAATGTTGGTCACTTTAGGTTCCACAAGATCATTTTGTCTTTGATTACACTGCAAAAGACATGACTTGCTAAAAGAAAAGACATCTTTCAGGTTACCTAGGTAATTGTTTAATTCCAGCAGAAAGGACTTCACTGAGTATCCAATAACCTTGTTCAAGTATGACAATCTATATGTTACACAGTATTGTATGTATGAGAAACATAGTTTCATGAATGTCTATATACATTGTTAAGTAAACAGCGAGCTAAAGAATTGTATTCACATGTACAGTTTTAGCTAATAAGTCTTTGGACACCAAATGTGTGGATTCGAATCTCGTTTACAGAAATACTTTTTTATGACCTTCCCAATGGTCCAACCCAGGAAATATCGAGAAGGATTAACATATGTTATAATAATTCGTATCCCAATCGATGTAGAAAGAAATAAAATAAATTGTATTCACAAAATTATACAATGAGCAAAGACATGGAGTAAGTATGTAAAATATTAGTGGAGATAAAAGGGATAATTAAATATTCTCTTAATATAGGTGTCCTCATCTCAATCTTACAATCATGAATTACCTACCTACCTGAGTGATCAGTGTCGAAGTTGCTGATGCTGTCACCATGATACTGATGATTCTCTGACATTGTGGACACACCTGGTGTTTGACAGATAAGAGTACCGGTAAATAACTTGACTTAATAAACTTCGACAATGGACACAGAAAGGCAGGGGGAAAAGCCAAGGGTTTATTGCATAACAATGCTACATTGTCATGTAGGCTAACACCGGACCACGGTGCCATATAACTTAGTGAATACATTTTGTTAGCTCACTGATTTCACAACATTGTACACACACATAAATATACATTCAAGTAGGGCGCTGTGATTCAGTGGTAGCATACAGGACTGTTGATCCTAGAGTTGTGGGTTCGAATCCCGTTGTAATTCGCCGTGGACTTGTGGTAGCGCATATGTCTACGGGTTCCAAAGTCGAGGATTCGATTCCGCTGCGATTATGAGACATTTTCATTTTTCTTCATCAGGCCTCGGGTTATCGCAACTATACTGAATATACAAATAATTACATGTTATAAATTCTAATACTGTCATTTTGGAGTAGAAGTAAAAAAGAAAAAGGTATTCTTAAGGCATTCTTAAAATTTGAACAACCCTTTTCTACAGCCATCAAATTTTTATCACACTTTTTGTATTGTATATAATTTATGATGTGTAACAAGACACATAATATATATTTAGCTTAAATATATTTATTCGGATTTCCCATAATACATACATCAAATATTTCAAAATATTTACAGAAACAGTGGATAGGATTAAAGATAACTACTACTTATCGCAGTTTTTATTCTAGAGTTTATCCTTATAGCAAGAAAATGCCAGTCATGTACTGATGTCGATGAAGAAATGGAGTAGCACCAAGATCATCAGGAAGGCTTCCTCACATGCACAATCTGAGTGATCAGTGAGGAACTCAAGTCCACAGCTGCAAGGGACTACGTGATAGATAACATACAAAGTGTTCAACATGTACAGTGTATATTACCATTCGTTTCGTTCTGTCCGATGTAACTACTGTCAGATTCACTGTCCTCGTCCTTCTTATCTGTGGTAGCTTTCAACTTCGTCTTGGTGTCCGGGCTGTTACTCTCCCCTTCCTTCTTGCCCTTTCCGCCATCTTGATTTTGTCTGCGTGCAATCTTTTTTACCTGAGAAACAGTACAGTGCATGATATAAGATTAGATAATGCACATGCCGGGTTACATGAAATATATTACTCACAATGTATTATGTCAGTATACTTCTGATCTTGTGAAAATATCAATAAACTAATAATGACTGTTAACGTAATCAACATAAGCTTGATCATCATCAACATCATTATTGATTTTATCATTATATTTATTATATATGTTAAAAAATGATTTGATTTCTTCTGTGAGTAACTTGCAAGTTGATCAGGTTTTATTTTGTTCTTTATCGATGAAGCCTATCTCTTTCAAGTCAACACTTTAAAAGCTGATTCAAATTTCACCACCACAATACTTAGCGCTGATTAAAACTTGAATACATAGGGTCGACTTTCATCATTCATTCGTTATTCTTGTTTCTTTAAAACGAGTTAACAAAAATTACAATCCCTAACAAATATTGTTAATAATTACAATAACAAGTTTGTAATGTTCTTGAATATTTCGTAAAATATGACTGGTGGAATGTTGTCCTAGTTTAAGAATTCAAGTATTACATAGCGTCAAGTGAAATTCGATCTCATAATTGTTTTTATGTTGATATGTCTTACAATAGACAAGCACGATGTTGATGGTGCTGGATACCAACCTTTGCCCTCTGGTTCTGGAACCAGACTTGAACCACCCGGACACTCAGGCCTGTCTCCGCAGCCAGAGACTCCCGGACCTTCCGGCAAGGTTTGGGATTCATCTCAAAGGCGCTTTTGAACTTCCGCCTTTGACTGGTTGTTAGGATAGTCCGGGGTCTCTTGGGCGGCTTCCCGGAATCGCTGTCGTCATCATAACTGTCGCTGTCGTCACCTATACGTAGTGAATTACATTTGTGTTTTTAATGATTTCTGAACGAGTCTTTTCTTTTCTCTGGCTATTGTATAAAACATTATTGTTTCATCATAATTTTCAAAACTATAAGTTGCGATTCGTATTAACTTCAATATCAATGGATTTCTAACAGATACATAAGTTCTATCACTAAGATATATACTGATTTCCATCGGATTATAAGAATCTCCAATCATAGAAGATAACGTTATCTCTACTGTTGATGATACCAATATATGTCGGTATTTCACCGATATTTTAGCATATTAACACAAGATACAATATCTTTAATAAGTTTTACATATACGACCCAAGAACCACTGCAAAATTTAAGGAACTGACACTATTATGTTTGTAATATATAGATATGCATATACATAATTATACGCACTCATAAATAACCAATGCATGCTTTATGTAATTTATGTTCAGTTTCTGCCTTGAAAAATCATACGTACTCTTAGGGCTGTATGCTAACATGCTCATTTCTTTTTCGAAGTCCATCCTACAGAACAACTGGCCATGTTTGACCACGAACTCGTCACCTTTTTGCAGCGGGTGCCCGCACGCGACGCAGACGAAACACTGGATGTGGTACACGTGGTCTAGCGCGCGCATCACCAGCTGATTGGCGGGAATTATCTGTTGAAGACACGCGCTGCACTTTGCACGATAAATCCTGAAACAAAAAAGAACAAAAGCTAGTGGGGGTATCAGTACCGCGCATGAATACAATAAAAAGAAACTGTCGCATAATTATAGTGATAAATAAACAATATGCCTGTTGTAAAAAATGGTGGCATTGTGACATTGATATCAACTGATCGTATAGCCGTATAATGAATTGAAAACCATCGAAACTTTGTTCAAATACTTCGGATATCTTTACTTTTACCGCTCCCATTAGCCGTATAAATATATATATATACATTTTATTTGAAGAGAAGAAAAGAAAATGTTTGAGACATGTACTGAATATTGCCGCGGATTTTGTCATGTTTAGTTATGTTTACGTTATAATATTTTTTTTTGTTGTTGTTGTTTTTGTTGTTGTTATCCATGGCTCGAGTCTCTCTCATAAACTATCCTGGGTTTCTTAGACAATAAACTACTAGGTGTGTGTGTTTAATAACCACGTATTTGTACTGCTTTTGCATGTTGAAAGACAAAAGTCGGTATTTATTTTCGCATAATTATTACTGATATTTTGTGTGTTGCCTCTGTCCTCAAATTCCAAATAAAGACGTACAAGAAAGTGTTTATTTATTTAATTAGCATATCTCTCTATACTTATGCATGTAATAAGAGGGTGATCTGAATGATAACCCTGGCTGTGTTAAATCAATACTGGTTCATAAAAAATGTGGATTTTTTTAGTTTATTAAAGAGAGTTTAACATAAATGAGAATAGAAATTAAAAGCCAAAGCAGAAAAAAAGAAATAGTTTCTCTTCTGACAAGCAAGTGTCTGTCACTAGTGCTCACTTGGTCTTTTCAACATTGAGAAAGATTGGCTGCGAGCGCGTCTTGACTTTTTCCCGCTGTATTATTAAACAATAAATCATATCTGGACCCGCAGGCTGTGCGTCGACTCCGTGCTCACATTAGATTTCAACAATATCGAAGAGTTCCTAGCCGTCCTTAGCTTGTCAATGGACGTCAAAAATATCTCATATCCACACAAGGACAAGCGTTCATGTCAATAAATTATGGCCCACAGAGATGCCAGAAGCGGCTGGCTCAACTTAAGCGTATTCGCCTTCTCTCTTATATTTGCAGAAATATCTTCATTTCGATTATTATTTGTTTTTGTTGTGTGTTGTATTTCCCCTTATTGCCAAGGATTATTTGATGTTTTATTCTAACATCTAGTGTTTCATTTTTAATAAATAAAACGGTGGTGTAGATGCTGTCTATTAAAATGTATCATTGTTGGGTTTCTGTTGACATGTCGTAAAAAACATAAAACCAAGTATAATTTGACACCCAGATACAAATATGCTTTATATAATCTTTTCACATATCAAAACCCGTATTTGTGTTATGCATAACAATCCTTTTGCGTGTCTTTTTATGTCATCAGAACGTTCAAGCAGAATCAGAAAATATCATAAACTATATAAAAAAAAATACTACAAACCTTAATAAAATGTTTTGTAAATGTTCCTGGTGAACCAACGATGTCTTGGTTTAAAGATTTACAATAAATCGAAGCTCAAACTTCGGTAATTGTGAATGATCTATAAATAGCTGATTGCAGCTATATTTTTTGGCAATTGTTGATACAGTTGAATGTTATATGGTTTCGATAAAGACCGATTTTCTCGAGAAGGGTAAGACTTTCAATGATAAAGACTGCGATTACGCATCCATTTTTGGTTGTTTGATACAAGGGTAGTGAGTCCTTTTTGTTTGTTTTCGTCTTTGACACAATTAAACAACTTTGAAGTCATTATTTGATCTCCCAGCACAGATTTTCCGAAGTCGTCACCTAAATTGACACCAAACGACAACGAAGAGCCGCCATTACAGTCCCGGGGTGAATGTTAAGGATTGTCGCAGTAAATCACAAACTTATCTGTGATTGGTCCAATAAATCAGTATCTTATTCTCGATACTTGGATTTTGAAGTCATTTATGTACACATGTTTTAGTATTTATTGATAAGGGTTTCTTTGTACCGGAAAACTTCAAAGCCTAAAAGTTGTTTGTCTATGATTACTCTATTACGACTTAGCAAGTCCTATTTGTCAACGAAAAAAGGAAAGGGTACTCAGAAAAAGATAGAAATAGACATACTATTGAGATTAAGGGATGTGTAAGAGCTGTTAACACACAAGAGGTTGTGCGCTGGGGGAGAGAGAGATGACAGATGCCGTAAATTGGTCTGTGTGTGTCAGTCGTAAGTGGATAACGCAGTTCGTGGGAGAGATCCGACGTGTATTTTTCCGGCTGGTCGGGAATCGACATCATCAAAATTATGTTTACAGCCGACAGACACGTGACCGAATCCAAAAGTATAAGAAACAAACGTCATTTTCGTGTAATGCTATATAATTCGGCTTGAAATCCTATACTATACTTAAAGCTAGGTAAAGTAAATTCTTAGGGGCGAAGTCATTGTTAAGTAAGCGCTATCTTTAAGAGATAGTGCATTTAAAAATAAGATAAGTTGAAATATAATTTATGACTACATATATTTATGTTATTTATTCTGTATCTAAATCATTTAAATGTACACTCTCTTTTTTTCTCATTCTACATTACCAAGTGTGTTAACAGTGTAAATTTAACAGATATCTTATTGCATTTAATGTACCATTGTCGTGATATGTTAATAATACGCGCCGAGTATTTCTTATGATATTCCCAGTCGCATAATATTGGTCCAATCCTAGAAATTTCGAAATGGATTAGTACATTAAGTTGTATGAACTTCTCACCCGATCGACGTATAATCAAAAGATTTAAAAAAAACAAAACAACACAATACTGATAGTCAATTGTATGTCCAACAATGTTTTATGAAAATTGAAGGGAAAAACTTATTTCTTGTGTTCCAAAACTGGATACGAAAAGTAAAATTGATGTTTGATGAGAGATCTGAAAGAAAGACAGAAGTGAGAGGAAGCACGACTTGATCCGAGGGGATGAAGCCTTTATCTCGGTACTGTTTGCCGACCTATCTCCGTCGTGAAACCGAAAGTGAAGCATACCTCGGCTACCCGGCCACCTATCGCTGTTCACACTTAATTAACCGGGCGTGTTTTGTCGACTACCGAGAGCCCATTGTAAAGGCTGGATTACTGGCCACAGTGCTCGGTTCGCTCCTGAGGGGATACGCAGATATGCCTTGCACGTGCAGTTAGTCTTAGATACATGTACATACGTGTACGTTTACATGGTGTGTATGCACTATATGTGTACATGTACTTAAATGTATATGTGTACATGTACTTACATTTATATTTGTACATGTACTTATATTTATATGTGTACATGTACTTACATTTATATGTGTACATGTACTTATATTTATATGTGTACATGTACTTACATTTTATCTGGTTGAACGGTTAGGCATATTGGGTGTAATATAAATAATATCTTATAATTTTCTGTTGCGTTTTCAATGTACTCATATATATTAATAAATTATCGTTGGCCATATATTTCATTTCATTTTTACTGATTGTCAGAGAATTATATCTCCATTTATGTGGACAAGAGGAATGGTATATTATATTTCAATGGCTTAAGACTGGAATGAAAAACCTGGTATTGAAACCTGGATGGCCTTTTTCTGAACGTGAAATGATGGTGTTAAAATGAAAAGAAATGTAATAAAATCTATATAGAAAAATAACAGGAAGTCAGACAAATATCGGCTGCACTGGATGGCCCAAGTTTCCAGGTGTCATCACATTCGGGTATTTTCTGATCTCGTGAAAGATAACTGATTTTATCTCTTTTTGTACATGCTTACAGTGCGTGGTAAATATGCTAATGTGATGATATTGTGTGTTAAACATTCTCCTTCTTGTTAACTGACGTACTGAAACGTAATTTAATATGAAATTTATTCGATCACTGATAAATCAAGTTGCTTTAATAAGTGAAAGTTTAACAACACATAGGGTATAAATAAAACTAATATTGTCTGTAGTGACTGGAATAAAGCTTGACCCCTATAATGTATGTATTTGTTATCATTTATATTTTAAATTTTATGGAATTTATCGCATGCGATGGGATTACGTTTTTTTTCTGGCAACCTAAATATATACAATGCGGTATGAAAGAAATTCATTAGTAATACAAATAACGTCATACATACATAATAGCTTTGCACTTGTCAAGTAATGATAATTGTTGAATTGATATTGTTGTATAAACATGAACGAATGCTGGCATACCTCACAGAATGTGTAATTGTTGCATACAGTATACCCTTTAAATTATTCAATCGGTTTGCTTCTGACCGATTTTTCCCCTGTTATTTGTTTAACATCCCAAATTTCATTACACAGTAATATTGGGAGAATATTGTACTATGCCTGTCAGTCTTTTATTCACGTTAAGAGCAATCGAGACAGAATTATCAAGGTCAGCTTACAAATACCGAAAAATTAAATTCATGAATTAGCTCTTAAGAAACATACACAACTTTTTATCATTTCATTTTTTTTCTTTCTGTCAGTTTATATTCTGAGGCATGTCTGCATTACATGATTGGCGTAACATGTCAAAATTTGATGTCCCCGATGCTATGGCATGCTCCTAACCCATGGAAGTCATTAAAAACGAGAAATAAACATACTGGCAGGTATATAAAATATAATTACATTATAATAAAAACTCAATATGTTGTATCTTATTGTTAGCTAAATTATAATTATTTTATAATGAGAAAGTTTACAATTACACATTTAAAATGAAAAAAGAGTAACCTATTCAATATATCTGTACTTATGTTTATTGTGATGTAAAATTAAAAACAGCTGAATCACAAGTTTATAAATGACAGACAAATGGGTCGCTATCGAGGTGAAATATTGTGTGTGTTCGTGTGGTGTAGGAACAGAAAAACACGTGTTGAAATATTGTGTGTGTTCGTGTGGTGTAGGAACAGAAAAACACGTGTTGAAATATTGTGTGTGTACGTGTGGTGTAGGAAGAGAAAACACGTGTTGAAATATTGTGTGTGTACGTGTGGTGTAGGAAGAGAAAACACGTGTTGAAATATTGTGTGTGTACGTGTGGTGTAGGAACAGAAAACACGTGTTGAAATATTGTGTGTGTTCGTGTGGTGTAGGAACAGAAAACACGTGTTGAAATATTGTGTGTGTTCATGTGGTGTAGGAACAGAAAACACGTGTTGAAATATTGTGTGTGTTCGTGTGGTGTAGGAACAGAAAAACACGTGTTGAAATATTGTGTGTGTTCGTGTGGTGTAGGAACAGAAAACACGTGTTGAAATATTGTGTGTGTTCGTGCGGTGTAGGTACAGAAAAACACGTGTTGAAATATTGTGTGTGTTCGTGTGGTGTAGGAACGGAAAACACGTGTTGAAATATTGTGTGTGTTCGTGCGGTGTAGGTACAGAAAAACACGTGTTGAAATATTGTGTGTGTTCGTGTGGTGTAGGAACAGAAAACACGTGTTGAAATATTGTTTGTGTTCGTGTGGTGTTGGAACAAAAAACACGTGTTGAAATATTGTGTGAATTCGTGTGGTGTAGGTACAGAAAACACGTGTTGAAATATTTTGTGAATTCGTGTGGTGTAGGTACAGAAAACACGTGTTGAAATATTGTATGAATTCGTGTGCTGCAGGTACATAATAACACGTGTTGAAATATTGTGTGAATTCGTGTGGTGTAGGTACAGAAAACACGTGTTGAAATATTTTGTGAATTCGTGTGGTGTAGGTACAGAAAACACGTGTTGAAATATTGTGTGAATTCGTGTGGTGTAGGAACAGAAAACACGTGTGAAATATTGAGTGTGTACGTGGGGTGTATGAACAGAAAATACGTATGTGTCAAACAGGAAGTTCTCGTGACTTACACATAAACTTGTGTGACATTAAGTAGTTCACGAGCAGATTCTTTATAGAAAAGTAGTTTTGAAATAATATTAAAACCATGACATGAAAAGACAAAGAGAGTGTTTCATTTTTTTTTTCACTCTTTTTTATTTTCATGTTTCTCATGCAAGGAAATCATATGTCAACACAATTTATTTTCATTTGTGTTAGAACAGGACTTAACTGTCACCCTGTATATATGGCAAACACTTTATATTGTCAAATACATCGATATATTTTGTACATGTTTAACTAGAAATTATTGAAATAAATTTGAATTTTTAGAGCTTCTGATTGGCCACGTATTTAATGAGACTTGTAAACAAAAGAGAAATAAACAATTCCAGAGGCTCCGTTGACATATATGTTTCTGTTGTTGGTGTGACACAGTGCAGTCATAACAGTATATAATTTTTACTGTATATGTTAAATATTATATAGACATTTCTTACGTCTCAATTCTAATAGTCGTGTTATATTTACCAGAGCGTATACTCTACTTTCTGTCATGCGTTGAATATAAAACGTGCAAACTAATGCAGTTTCATGCCTAGCTCTTGTTCATGATGATAAAACTTTAATTTTTATGATCAAATTCAATCTCATTAATTTTAAACTCAGCACTGTTGCCTTTCATAAAATACGAGTCATTCGCTTAATGTATTCTTACAGACAGACAAACTCCGCGCACCGGTTACGTTAAGCTACGCTACTTTAACCACTGCCATCACACAAGTCACGTGATGATAGTTGAAACCATGTGACCAACATTTATAATTTTATAAAATAATGTTATATGATTTGATTTTTTACTTTTCTCGAAATCATGAATGTTATTTTCGTGAAATATAACAAAACTGGTATGATATATTCAAAACTAGTCATAAGTGATAAAAGTAAATCCGGCCTATATCAGCCGAAATCTACTTCTGGTGGCAGTGGTTATCGACAACTGTAAGGGGAGGTAACTACTGCGGCGGAGTTTGACAGACAGACAGACATGTTTATTTGTCTCACGTTTGTAATCCATAAATGTGTAAAACCATTCAAATTGAATTAAAATTGCAATTGATTATTGAATAACACATGACATGTAAAACACTAAACTGACTGGTTCACTCGCTACAGTTGAATCTCTAAGGTCTGTTATAGTCGGTATTTGTTTGCAGGTCTCCGTGACTTAGTGGTTAGAGTCACGTGGTCCCCTCAATGATGTTGGTTGAAATCCCTGTCTAGCAACTCAAGATTTTTCATGTGAGGAAGCCTTCCGGCTGGCTTGTAGTATGTCGGCGGTTCTACCCGACTGTCTTTGTGATCTCGCGTGACAACCCCCAACAGTAATTGAGTGGACACTATTATATTTATACTGAACAGTGTCACGGTGGTGATAACCTCGAAAACAACAACAGACGTTTGCAAGACTTTAACCCTTTCCCTCATATAGACTCATTTTGACGCACTCAATAGGTACCACAAAAAGCCTGATCTGTAGAAAACCACAGTTAAACCTTACCAAATTTAATTATAAAATCCTCATTTCCAGATCACTGAGGAGCAGCGAACAGCATAAAAACCTGATCAGCCTGCGAGTTACTCGCAGGCTGATGTAGTTTTATGCTGTTCGCATAGGTCTTTTCATGGTGTCCTCTATGAGGGAAAGGGTTAAGCTCTCAGTCTGGTGAATGTATTAGTTTTTGCGTTGATCTGACAAAGTATCAAAATTCGTTTTCTAGGAATAAAGATTTAGACTCAATGGCGCCGTTTTGCTTCTCCGCGATTACATCAACACGTCCTGGGTTTAGAAAATCTATCAAATCCCTTATTTATTGTGTTGTAGTATTGACAATCCCGGGTTTTCTTGTCTTACTGGCCAAAACTATACGATAAAGGGACTATATTAACCCAATTTGAAACAATCTATATTCACGGAGGTGTGTTAGTGGACAGTTTTTATCTGCTGTTTTGTCGTCTGGATTTGCAAGATTTTGTCGTCTGCACAACACCGGGCCACGTGATCATAAAAGTAAAAGTCAGATTTATTTGTTTAGGTGCCTCCATAATATTTTAATGGCCGGCAGGATCGGTCTGGGAAACACGTGTAATGACAGGATGAACGTGAAATTGAAAAACAGTAAGCTTTCTGATGTCTTTGGAGAAAAATAAACATGATCAATATTTATTTATTTATTTATTCATCTATTTATACATTCCGCGGTGTCAGGATAATGTGACTAGGTGTGGTATCATACCACATGTCTACGGTGTGATACTGCAGTGTTGGAGCACTATATCTGTCTCAACTAGACATCGTCTCCAAATGACTGTAATGCTGTCGGTGGGACGTTAAACCTAATCCATAAACAAACCAACATGAAATCCTGTATAATCTACAAAAACTAAGGAGAAGATGAATCGCCACTATAAAGCATACACTTTAACACAATGTGAGACCATTTTCCTCATTGAAATACACCATTTATATCAATTACATTATTATATACTTGCAACATAAAAAATGTATTCAACTTTTCTGTTCAGAATCGTTTTTAAGTTGACGCAATAAGTTGCAAATGTACCCATTGAAAAAGACAAAAAAAGAATGTGTACATAAACCAACATTGCGAGTGATTTTTTATTGTTTAAAATACACATAATGTTAGTAAAATTCAGCATAAATCTGAGAAACCTTATCACTTAGATCACTTGTGGTTATATTTTATGTAGAAAAGGCGATGTTGAGCCGTGCTTTATGCTGTTTTATTATCTCGCTCGATATCTGCATGATTGCCCTCCCCTATCTGAAAGATCTGGCTACATTTTTAGCGTACTGTTTGCTTATTTAGCTCAATGATCAAAGTCGTCTTTGGACCATTTAACACATAAAGAGTAATTTCATGGTGATATAGTTTGTCTTCGCATTCAGCAATGAAAAGCGTAAACCACCAGTACAAGTGAAGCATGGGGAAGCATTATTTCTTGTTCATACTTTTACAACGTGTGAGGAAAGTGTTAAAATTCAGGGTAGGCTGACAAGTGTGGGCCTCACTATAAATAACACTGGCTCTTTGATAGGGGTGGGGTAAGTAATGATAGTTTAGTGCGAAATCATTTATATTAATCAGTGAAAATGGTTGTAGTTCGCACTGAATGGACGTTTAACAGAAATTGGTACAAACTTTTATCTTTGATTTACGGAGGATTTCTATTTAAACGTTTTTAAGACAACCCATGTGCGAAATATATAGGCGTTCAAAAGTTTGTGAGAAAAAAAGGGAAACATGTGCTATAAAATTGTCCTCAAAGATGTTGAAGAGATCTTTTTTTTCCAACGATGTTTTCAAGAGAAAAGAATAATCATTATTACTATTAAAAAAACAAACAAACTTATATGTTAAAGCTATCCTCCAAATGAATAAGATAAAAAGAAATCCTTTCCTGTCGAGTTTTTTATATCTCCCAAAACTGAAGAGTTTCAGTATCATTTTAAATAGTTACTGATATTCGCAGCATCTCTTCCTCCCTATCAATGACAACAACTTTCGCTCCAACCCAAGGGCGACTCACGACCTGCTGACGTAACATCCCTGCTGTCCGACCCGTCCCTCCCTTGTGTCCGTCCGATACCTCCACATGGCGGCTATGTGAACATTCGTGATGACAAAGACCTGTCAGGACGGTTACCTTCCCCCAGGACAATAATGGAGATGTAATACTTGTCCCATGTCCACATTTTCCCTGTTACCCTAATCCACCCGTCCACGCCTGTATCACTTTCCCCTCCCAGCCTGTGTTTGTATTCAATTATTATGCACTTATTTATTTGGCGGAAGACTTTTTCGTCAGGTGACGTTAAGCGACCATCTGTTCCTGAACACAGCAGTGAACCAGTTGCCATGGTTATCTGTGGAAGCATTTACGACTGGACAACACTGGAGTAGTTCCGATTTAATTACAGACGGACTAAATCTCCATTACGACGTAACTACCAAGATATATTGGGAAGTAATTGGGGAAGAGATCGACCATGCATTTATTCAAGTAATCTCACGCTCCGGAATATTCCTGCAAATTTCAATTTTCTCCCCTCCCTGTTTACAGCTGATTTCCTCATAAAACAAAAACAAATATTTTCATAACCATGTTCAATATTTGATATGAGAAATTATTTAATATCCCATAGCAAAGCGATATTAAAATATTAGCATTTTACATGTTCTTTTTCCGTGACAGTATTTGTAAATTAGTCTTTTTCCGCTGGGAAACTAGACACTACGTGCAGGAGTTCAAATATAATTTAGGATTTACTTCTGATGTAGATTCCTGTATTTGTAAGGTTCCCTTATGTATTGTTTTAATAACAACTACTGTGTGAGAACGAAGGTATTTTTAATTAATATTGGACACAGGTGCTTAGAATGGATGCGATTTTCCCATGGAATATTAAGAAAATGTTCCAGTGTACAAAAATATACCAAAAATGGAAATAATAAACGTACATAGATCTCGTAGGTTAGAAATATTTTATAAAGATAAGCAAATTTTCGTATGCTTATCAATTATTTATTTAAAAGTATAATTTTGTTAAACTTTAGAGCCTCGCCTTTAAACGCAAAAACCTATTACAATTGAGAAATAAAATAAAATACTAATAACGTGGGTTATTTAAAGCCAATTTGATCCACAAATCGATAGTATGATGGGCGTTAAAAATACACCATGCCCTGGACTCCCCACAGCGATTGGCGAAATCTCTTTTATCCCCATACCGCCATTTCACGACAACCGCCATTTTACGACATCCACAGATCAATGTTAGCGACGCTCGCAGCGACGGTGCAGTAAAACATTTTGCACTAATTGATTTAGTATGTTCTCGATGAACGCAAGACGGAACTACGCTTAACTTTATTTTCTCCGCAGCACCTTTTAATTGATTATTAAATTGATCTATGAGCCGACGATCTGCGGTGGAGGATAGTTCTAAGTCTTCTCAATGCCTCAAATGAAACTAAACTAGCAGTTCAGGAGCGTTTACAGGAATCTGTAGCAGAAACGAGTGAGTAACTACAACGTCATTGATTTCAGATTCGACACAGTCTACGAACAATCAGAATGGAACATGGATGAAGTTCCCGGTTGATGGACTGTCAGTAAGGAAAGTTCACGGCAGAATTCACAGTGGTTATGGGAGATTCTCCCCGGTCTAAATCCCCAGTAATCCGCATGTTTCACAGGCAGACGTGATTGTCTCCCGCAGTTGTCCAGATAATTGTCGTGCCCAAAGTTTTTGCAACAAACTGATGTCTCGCTATTTAATAAAGAAACTGTCATGATAGATCCAATTCATCTTTTAAAAAAAAGTCAGCCAATACTTGTAGTTCTGAATTACCCTCTTTTTTCTCTGGTTTTCATCCGAAAGTATCTGTTTAGTAAAACTACACAGACTGGTTTCCGAACGGGAGGTTTTATACTTGTAATTATGAAAAACATTAATATATACTTCACCCCTGTTGTAGTTTATCATTCAGGTGTACCTTTTCGACAGAAGGGTTTGCGAAATTATGAAAAATCCGGACAAAATTCAAGTAATATCTGTTTAAAGCAATATAAGGCTTTATTCATTTATCTAAACAGAGAAGTTGAATTTATGATTATATAATTCTAAGAGAAATTCTACACAATTCAGTTCAACATCTAATTCATCTGAAGCAGATTACAAATATGAACAAAACAGTAGTTTTGTATTCATACAAAATATTCAAAAGTGTTATCCAGTTCGTGGTCAGTCAGCAATGACCGCTGAGTAAACTTTGGGTAAAATAAAATTTCTTCTTTTTTTTTTCACCAATAAATTGAAGCCTTCTTTCCTATAGCGAAAAAAATCAACAACAATAAAATGTTTCTAATATTTGATAAACCTTTACCAATCTAAATGAGCTTGCTCTTCAAAACTGTTTACTAGTAAACAAAATATTAAGTCAAATGCAAAATAACTGATCAATAAATGTCATTAAAATCTGCGTGAATGTGATAAATTATTACACGACAGACCTCGTTTTGTAAACATTAAACATGCTTATATCGCATGTAGGTTGAAATCACAGCGCTCGCTCAATACTATCCATATGCCGTACATTGATTTTTCGTATAGATCTAGAGAATCTCATTTAATTCTGAAATTGTAAAAAGACTGTATACTGTTTAATAGTTATCATATATATAATGTGTATACAATGTATGTTTGCGACTGTTTATATTATCTGTAAGAAACAAGAACTTTCTTAACAGTCGTTGCTCACATGCATAAACGGTAGCTTTAAACCAAAACGTCTCCTTTTACCTGATTGGTTTAAATGATACACCCCCTTATTTCAACTAGCCAATCAGAAAACCGGAGAGGCGGAGTCGCATACTACACGGGCTAACTATAGCTTTATTTGCTACATACACGTGTGTTTGCTATTGTTTTGCTTGAATATAAAGACATCGGTATTGGTGAATTCTTTGTCTTTGATTCTAGCTATCGTATTATCAGTGAAGGTCTGGGTCACACTGCAGGCAAATCATTCTGTGTCTTTTTAAAATTCTAGCCGTATACGGTTCATTATAAAACACGATCAGATCGCGTTCGAATAGTAAGATTATTTCAATGTAGTCACTATAGTTTCTATTTTTTACCACATTTATCTTTGTTTTGATATAGAATACACTATTTAAACCACTCAGAGAGAGTTAAAACTTAAATGGGTTCGGGCCACAAGTTCTTTCACCATTATTACGGAATAATATCTCTCTCTCTCTCTCTCTCTCTCTCTGTGGGTATCTGGTATAGATATTTACGTCATCAAATGTTTAATAAAGCAAGGATGTTATCTGAAACACAAATATATCAGATGGCTCTGAGTCTACTGTCAAGTCATGTGACACGATAACACTGTCAATATTCTTGATCATCACAACTTATTAAAATCTGTGAAAGTGAGAGCGATCCAGATCTTCATAGGTATATCTTGTCTACAGGCGGTGTCACCGTTATATAAACACTTCTGTGAGATTCACTAGTAAATAAAAATAGATAATATTAATGATATTCGATGACAAAGTGATTTTATTAGGCCAAATGAAGTGAGCAGTTGTTTGATTTAGCTGGTATCAAAACGGTTTATCTATGTCACCGACCTGACGCGATACATGGTGACCGGGTATCAGGGAAGCGCCAGTCAGTTCCAAGTGCCTGCGAACAGTGACCGCCATGGCATTCGGGTTTCGGGTTTATTGTTTTAATATTTCTTTTGTCTTTAGTAAAGGGACTATGAACGTGTTTTCAGTCTTTTCAAGTTTTTTTTTCCAATAACATTATTCATGTTCGTGAAAATGTGCGTAATTCAATATCTTTGTATGCATTTTTTCGTGATGACAGAAAATAGATTAAATAATAAGCTTTTTATTTTATCTTTTTTTTTTAGAATTGCAAAATGTAAAACAATGATTGTTTTGATATGGGTTTTACCAACCTGTCGAATTAAAAGGATATAGCTAACATCATTTAGTTCTGTTTGTGTCCCCCTCTCTCTCTCTCTCTCTCTTTCTCTCTCTCTCTCTCAATGTTTATACACTTTACACTTGGGTGGGCGAACATGACTGCAACTAAATAACAACTCCTAGACCTATTATAATGATCTGAAATATTTAATAGACCCCCGTACAGCCATTACAGTAAACCAGCCAGGGATTACAACAGTCACGGTCTGTGAATTGCTGCATCACCAATACTAAGCTGTCTGTGCATCGTTCGTCATAAAAACGCTTTGTGTAACACGGCACATGAAGGCTGATTCTGGGGCTGTAGTGACGCCATTTTCAAGACAAATCACGACCAATTTGCCATTAAATTTACATTGAATAACCCACAGCTTTAGATACTGAAATTCCATTTATATCTTTTTTACAAGTAGCTGTTTCGACATACCCGGAAAAATAATGCATCAGTTATTGTGAAATGAAACCTAAAGCTTATTTGTATTAATCACTATTGTACTAAATTATTTTCTGCATATATATTCTGCTTTAAACAAATCATTAATCTCGAGAGAAAACGTGTTACAAAGTTTTCCACAACATTACCATATCGACTTCATTTGATAAAGAAAACATATGGGAAGAAAAGAAACTCTAACCAGCGCTTTTATTGATTCCAACCTCCGACGAACTTTCAGTCGTTTGTTATTAACATCTTGACGGCTTCAAGTTCTTTCCGACAATTAAACAAGGAGCAAAAATCAGAGAAAATCGGAGAAAAATCTAATAACATGAGAAGAAGATTGACGTAGGAAACAAATAGCGACTGTATTAGGCCGTTATTTGAAAATCCACAATCGGTCTGTGATTAAGCGGTCCTGTGCACCAAGCAATTCCGGGCGTCGCAGAATAACTGTACACATGGCTGTAGCAATGATGCGGCGCCTGGTATCCCGGGCCATTACATGGCGTGGGATTTCTTTTTATACCCAAATATATTATTTTTAATTAATTGATAATTTAATCATGTTTTACTCATTAATGTTTAATTTTATACTTTCTTGAATTTGGCAACCATATTTTTTTCTCAGTTATGAACTTACCTAGTCACAGAATAAATTTAATGATTCTTAGTGACGGCACGTAGTATAATGTATTAGACGATAAATGATTCCTGATCTTCTTTTCCGACTGACAAGGTAAGTTTTTGTTTTTGTGTCTTGGATTATTAACGTCTGGCAAAAATCGCGTTTGAAGTGACATTAAGTCGAAATGGCGACCGTCCATGCCACGTTTTCAAGGTTTTCTGAAGCTTTCTACGCCACAAAACACTGTATAATCCGATTTCGCAAATCTCTCACTCTTGTTATTTCGACACAGAGCATGCAGAGCTAGCAAGTTTATCAATTAGGCACCTATTGTTAAGCCGCAGATGCGTATGATTATATCTTAATCGGAATGATTTAGCCGCCAATTCGTAGGAGCGAAACTGGAATAGCCATGGCGAGTGATACGTGATGTTTAAAACGTTCAGTCCAAGACAAAATTGATAATTTAAAAGAATATATTATGTTATGGCCATTAAGTTCGTGATCGTTTCTATAAAGATAAAAAAATCACCTAGAAGTAATATCCTTTACTGAAAATTAACGGAAACCAGTCATTTATGAGCGATCGGCATGAGTTACTTTGTGGATGATTAGGAAACAAATAAGTCATTATTGTTCAATATTAATAGATCTTATTTTCAAACAGGAATCAAAGATGTATTTTGATCCACTGAAGCTTAAAATGACTTTTACATCTTACATCCAAAAGCAGTCTGGTAGCTGAAGTCATCGCTTTTTCAACATAACATCAACTTATTTTCAAATATATATCGTATACTAGTCCGTGTTTATGTATTGACATAACTTTAAATATTTTGTTATGTATCGTAACAAACGGTCACAAAATCATGATTTTTTTCTTCAAAACTGCGTCACGGTTGAATTTCAATTGTTTGATCTAAAGCAAATCAGATTCTGGTTGATTTGGTTTTTTTTAAAAATCATGATTTTTTTCTTCAAAATGAATTTAGAATTACTCATGTTCTTTTATATAGAATTCTCTTTGAAAATACTGGATCGTTTGATCATACACAGAAAACACTTAAGTCTGTTATTATATAATATATAATCTTTATATAATTATTTAATGGCAACAGATAAAAAATTACAAATAATAATAATAAAAAAAAATCTATACAGTTAATATTCAGATGCCAAAGAAAAATCACACTTATATTTTCTTTTTTTTAATGTATAATATTTTTCTTGAATAAATTATGTTTGGTATAAAAATTTGAATATTGTAAGAAATTTCTTTTATTTCATAAGTATTTTAGGGGCTGGGAGTCAGCCCCAATATAACATATTTCTGATAAAAATGATACATTTGAGCTAACGAAAAGTTGTATAATCACTTTTTTTTGCAACTGTATACAGATCTACACAATTATACTTGCAGTGGATATCTTTTCTATTTCTTTAAAAGATGATGCACATATAAACCATCTTGTCTTTTATTTTTTTACTCTTTCATAAATCAAACTTTAATAAGTTTCATCAAAAAATGAAGGAGATAAACCATCCTGCAGTAAATAAGAATGTCCTTGCTGTGTGTATGGGAAAAGGAGTCAAATGATCAAATGAGAGAAATCAGGTATGGACATTTCATTACCTGAACAGATATACTTGGTAACATGGCAGCAAGTATACTGAATCTATCACTGTTTTGCGAGGTAACATGAGATTGTGTGAAGAATTTGTACGTGTGAGGGTAGGGAGAGAGTAGGGTCTCCTAGTAACCAGTGGTAGTAGGGATTTGATACAGAAAAAACATAGCTTCCGGATTTAATATAGAACATATAGGCTATAAGTTAAAGGCTAGAAGGCGAAGTTTTTTGGTAGTAGTAGTAGTAGCAGCAGCAGCAAGGATAGTAGTAGAAGTAGTAGCAGGGTAGTAGGTATAATAGTAGTAGTATCTGTTGTTGTTATGTAGTGGAATAGAAGGAGTGGTGGTTTTAGAAGAAGAAGAAGAAGCAGAAGTAGTTGAAGTAGTAGTTGTTTTTGTTGTTATATAGTGGAATAAAAGGAGAAATAATTGTATATGAAGTAGTCGTTGTAGTAGAAGCAGTAGTGGTGGTGATTGCAGTAGTAGTAATGGTAGGGAGAAAACGAATTTTACAAGATGGCGTCTTACTTGTCATAATCCAGACGACAATACAACTTCCGGTCCCGGACGAAGCAGGAGCCGGACAGCGGCATCTGACAGACACAGCACTGCAGGCAGTGTTCATGCCATGAGAGGTCCATCACACGCATCAGAAACCGGTCCTCGATCTGTCGGCAACAGCCGGCACATATCTCCCGGTGCACCGACGGCATCCCCACTGGAAGAACAACACAATAATTGAAAATTGATTACACTATTATAGTGATATTTCGAGGAATCGAACATTCCGAATATAATGACTAATCCGAAATATATTCCTAGCTCTGAAAAAAACCCATAAATTTTCATTAACGCACTATACAACCATGTTCTCTCGATTGTCCGAACCTTGCGATTATCCTACTATTTATACCACTCTTCGTTCTTCGTAATATCGCTAATCTACGTACATGTATATGACAATGACTGTCTTTTATAGATCATCTTAAATAAGGCATGGGTAAAGGGATTTGATTTTCATTACATCTTTGTTAGAAAAACGTAAAATATCTGAAACAACATCGTAAGCAACAAGAACTCTCCCTCCTCCTCATCATCATCATCACCAACACCATCATCACAATCATCATCATCATCACCAACACCATCATCACAATCATCAGCAGCATCAGCATCATCACCGTCATCCATTGAAAGTCCAAATCTGTACAACCTACATTATATTTTTTAAACAACCCAGGAAAATAAACAATTATGACAGAATTAGTGTAAAGTTATGGCGATTTTAAAGCAGTTCGTTCACAGATAGTCATTGGTTAAGAATTTGATTTAAAACTTTCTATACGTATTACGTCTATCAATATCCATGTGCAGACGCATGGTCATTAAATGCAATATTCCGTTATTGTAAATGGTATAAAACCTATACTTAAAATTTCTTTTTCCGTTTGCCGTCACATGACTGATCACATCGACTCTTCGCGCATGCGCTCACTCCACAGGCTGAAAGTTCCATGCGGATGTCTCACCTGCTTCGTGGATACCGTATTCTATATTTAGCCAAATTCCCCGAACTGCGTTTACGAAAAAATGGAGTTTTCCGTGCAATTTGACCTACACGATCCGAGTTGATTTATCAGAAAACAGACTTAATAAACAATAATAAGAGTATGAAAAAAAAAATTCTACCGATCTAAACGAACGAGCTACTTTAAAAAAATCTGGAAAAATAATCATGACAGATGATTAGTGGTATTGTGCTGCTCACATTTGACAATCTCGAGAATCTGTCGTCAATAAACCCTCCACACCTGACTGCCCCACGCACCGCTTTCAAATATCTTACAGTTCAAACTTTTCCCAACACCACCAGATCGCTTAGAGTTATCATTTTATTTCTATTTTCTTTTCTATTTTACATCCCATTACAGATCTATATCATTTTATCTAGCGTTACAAATGTTTCTACCCCGAATAAACGCCTCTTTTCGATACAGATTCTCCCACTTGGCTGCCATTATCTCGGTACTTATTGCCCCTGTTGTTGTCGGAGGTTCGGTGGTTGCGAACGCAGCGCCCCCTACCCGATCTTTATCGTAGAAAGTAGCTTCAATATAGATAATCTACCCATTGTTGTGAGTTTAACCATGACGACATGGATCAGTGATTCTTAGTTTTAAGGTTTCACGCTTTTGATTTTGTGGTGAACAGCTTCGCAGCAGTGTCATTAAAGACTTTTATATGATTGTACACTGGTATTCAGGGTTTGCTTAAAATTTCGAATGTGAAAATCAGAGTCTGTATTCACGATACTTATCAGCATATAATCTTACTTATCCATATATATTTCTTAAGTATTGATACCTAATTTGCCACAATAAGATCTCGTATTAACCGTTAAGGACCATTAATACATAAACACTTAGAGGAAGGAATCGAAGATTTTTAATTGAAAATAAAAACAACAAACGTAATTTATATGTGAATTGTGAATACGGATTGATGAAACTTTTCAAAATGCGCACTTTACCTCCAAATAACGAAAAATAAGTGAATAAATAATCAAATGGACTAATAAAGGCAGAACATTTTAATTTTTGTATATGTTTCCTTGGAACACATGTGTTGCCTGCAGAAAGAGACATGACGGAAAAAGTGTGACAGACAGACAGACGGACGGGCGGATGGAGACGGACGGACGACGTGGAAGTGATCCCTATGTGTCACATCTGCTTACAACAGGTGACACAAAAATGAATAACGCAAATGTAAGATTTCCTTAACGTTCTTTTCAAAGATTTTAAAGTACTTCTTTTCTTGTCATGAACACGATGATATGAAATAATAAGGGTTCACTCTTCAAACACGGCGGTGTGTACCAAGAGCCGTCACGTACAGCCCTAGGACCACGTCCCCCGTGCACAGGTCTCTAGCTAGAGTCTGTCAATCAATCGAACTGTTTGTTTACACCAATGTCGACTGAATCGTCTTCACCGATATGTAAATACTTAACTGAAATGCGATTATTTAGTCATTACTGAAAAAATCTCTGACACAAAAAGTGTCATAGCTCTGCAAATAATGGTTATTGAAATAGGTTTTTATTCCATTTAAGTCTTTTGTGACTCCCCATTTTGCATTTTCAACTTCGCGCAATAGTCAGGTCAAAGGGCATGGTAAAAAATCATCAGATTTCGTGTGTACAAGTATTCATTAAAATGGCTTTACAGCTGAACTTCACAAACTCTATCCGAAAACAAGACGGGAAGAATGGAAGGCCGGTATTCAGAACCCAAGAGTATTCCTGTTTTATTTCAATATTACATAAAACGATATTGAATAAGTTGCTTCTTTCAATACGTTAAATAAGAGATAATATGATCATAATTGTATAACATATGCAGAAGGAAAGACAAACTAATGTACAGACAGACATATTGAGAGAAGAGAGAGAGAGAGAGACAGACAGACAGACAGACAGACAGACAGACAGACAGACAGACAGACACCCAGACAGACAGACATATAGATTACCTCTGCATGACATCTTATTGCTCTCCATGTAAGCTGGATGGAATACTCGAGTATTTCCCATTTATAATATTTTATCACTGGTGAAAAAGAAGCTTAGATTCAAATCTCGTAAATGTTTTATATCTATAATGTTAAGTCGTGAAACATTAAAGTTTAACCGATGTAACATTCAGAATTAGTGATCTCACCATCAATATTACTAACGATCTTATCAGTTTTGAATATTTCAGATAGATTCTCCCGAAAGTATTATACTTCCACCCTATATACATAGATGCACCAGATAAGACCGCCTATCCGCGAAAAACAACCAGTACCGTCCTATAGTCCCCCACACAATACCTTGTGTATAGCACGCGTATCATCACAATCAACCGCTAATGGGGGGACGTGCTTCAGACAGGTAACCGCAAACTTTCCCAGCCCCTCACTTCGGCTATATTTCCCACTTCCCCCAACTAAACAATACACTGTTGCTTCATTCATTTACTAATATCACGAACAAATGTCAACTGGAGTTCTAATATAAGGAAACTGTAAATTGAACATCGTTCTTATATATGTGTAGAAGTATATACAAAGTAAGTATCTTATGTGTTGCGTGCGTGCCTGTGTGCGTATGTTTGTATGTAGGTGTTTGTGTGCGTGCGTCTGTATGTAGATCTGGACCGAATTCCACCGACAATTTTCGCTAATTAACACGTAAATCTTAAACTAGGTCAATTGAATTCTGCAATTTATATGAAACATTTAACTACATGACAAGGATGGTATGAATTATTACTATAGTAACGAACACTTTATTTGTTAGCAATGAATTGTAGGAGTATTTTCATTAGAGAAAAAATAATGCTGTAATATGCCCTAAATAACTCAGTAATATCAGGAGATATTCCATAAATATAAATAATAAAGGTCCTGGGAAATATATAACTATAAGTATTATTGGAAGAATTCGACCTTGACCTTTGACAGGTCTTAGACAATTACAAACAACACATTCTTATATCTTCTTTTAAAATAATTGATTATCAAATACAAACAGCGCTCAATTTAACCCTACTTCAAACATCAAGTACCCGAAGCAAAATCAAAAACCATATAAGAAGCTGTATCTTATTCATAACAACAACCTGCTGTTAAACATGGGGAGTAAACGAACCGATTTATCTACGTAACTATGTCAAAACAAACACCATGCCAGCTTAACCACGAATTGGCTATTGTTCTGAAGTAAACATAAATTTTGGATGCGTCATCATCATCATCATCATCATATTCATCATCATCATCATCATCATCATCATATTCATCATCATCATCATCATCATCATCATAGTTTTTCTCCTTTTATCATGTTATTATTTTTATTCAAGTATACATATTTTATCGTCAAAATTGACTGTCATGATTCAGACATTAATCCTTTCTTTTATTTTATATATTTTGATATAAAAAAGCCACGTATGTCTGCAGTGCGGCAGAATAGTTTTTGTGTTTGCAGAATTGGGGAAATGCTTGCAATGGTTATTTAATGTTTTGTCATTGTTTAACTTCTTTAGGATGTCATTTTTTTTAATCTGAAATATTCACCAGTTTAAGTCGTAGATATTCTTTTTAACCCGGTCAGATAGTAAATATTAGTGACTATTATACTTTTTTGTGTATTGACCTATTAAACATCAACACTTAGTGAACTTACATACACGAACTTTCTTAAGAAATCACCTTACTTCTCTGACATCGAATGGACAACAAGTTCTATAACATGTACGTCTGGACAGTTTGGGTTGGACCAGTACTTTGCGACCGTTTTATTTGCATGTGGTTTTTAAAGCTAAATGTGTCATTCAAGACTTGATTAAAAAATTCTATAATACGATTAGTGAATTGCAGTTGTTTTTCTTTTTAAAAATTAGTTGAGCATTTATTAGACACTACTATGTTCTGACAATTAAACAAACGCCAATTATGGAACATATACTGAGAAGAGATTTCCTACATCACCTCAGTCCTTACTGAACATGATAAATATATAACTTGGCACACATAGGATTACTACTTTCTCACTAATGATATACATGTATATATATTTGTTATCAGTTAAGGCGAAAGTATAGTGACAGCAATAACAGAACGAAATGCACGTGGAGCTATTTTGACCAGGCGTTTTCAAAACTACAGATGGCCCCAGTTATTAGTAGATTACTACAATTATAACCCGTACTGAGCTAGTTTATACATATAACTTCAGACAAAAACATTTACAAAAATATAACAACATTTAAGGGATGAACAATATTTTAACTTTCATTTTATGAAATGGATGGACGTACATGCTAGAGTGAAATATATTTTTTTCCTTCTAAAACATGTACTTTTATTTCTATTGTGTTTTGTATTGACTGATGAGGGGATTTCTCTCTCCTCTCTCTCTCTCTCTGGGAAGTTAATGCCAACTATTAACAGAAATATGTGGCTTGAATGGAAATCAATTCACCATAATAAATAATCAATACACATCTAAGAAAGCTGATAGATAAAATCTATACTTTATTTCCATTGCTTTATTGTAATCATTGTTTTCAGTTATGTCATCATTGTGTTTTAAATGTCAATATTGGAAGTGTTTGGAAATTTTATTGATATGAAATTAATCGTTAGGCTCCAATAACGAAATAATGAAAATAGGAGACACAAAAGTATTGTGTATTTGACAATTTATGGAATATAGACATCTTATGTCCCGCTAATTACAGGTGGAGGAAGAGACACCTGGATATAACCAGCGACCTACCACAGGCCAGCTGGAAGGCTTCCTCGCATGACAAAATATCTGAATGGCTTTGCTGGGGTTTGAACCCAGAGCGGAGAGGGGCTAGGTGAATGAAATTCAGAGATGATAACCACTCGGGGGTGGGGGGGGGGGGGGGGGGGGGGCGGTCTTCCTTCCTTTATTGTATAAGATTATGGACTGCTTTAATCATCGATATAATAAGATTACATAGCTTTTTTACCCTGACTAAAGGTTTAATACTTTAAAGCAGAAATGTACATATATTGTGAGATAGTAAGAGAAAAAGGTTACATACAGAAAATGACAGAAGTACTGTTCTAATGATGGTAAGCTGGCATGACATGTCAGTATCACGAAGATATATTAGATATTAGATATCACGAAGATATATTAGATATTAGATATCACGAAGATATATTAGATATTAGATATCACGAAGATATATTAGATATTAGATATCACGAAGATATATTAGATATTAGATATCACGAAGATATATTAATTGACATTTTAATGTTATTTATACATTTAATACTGTGATCTTTTTTTTTTTTTATCTCTGATGAGATTTTATAGATTTGAAGTATATTTAAAAAGCATTATTTTTACTAATTCTCCTTTGGTATGTTCTTTATCAAAACAGACTTAGCCACCAGGCGTTTTCAGTTTTCCTTTTCTTCCTAGAAACTAATCGTTTGCAAAAAAGGGGGAAGAAAAAAAAGAGGAAGAAACATATCCACGTGAAAACAAGAGAACGGATGCAGGTAAACATGTAGAAGTATTCATTCTATTCAGGCCTCAGTGTCTTTAGTATCGATATATCACGATATATCACGATATTGGGGGTTATGTGTCGATATACATAGCCAATATGTTCGTCATTTAAAATAAGAAAGGTGGTTTTACTAAGTTTAAATGAAATAATTATTTTGAATGGTCGATAAGGTGAATAATCTGATGAAAAGAACAGACAGACAGAAAGACAACAAGAAGAATGGATAGATAGGTGGACAGATTTCAAATATTTGCTATTCGCTGTTGCTGTGAACCCTATCCAGTGTTTTCCACTGTGTATCTCAAAACTGTATTGTAATGTAAAGTCGTGTTATGTTTACATGCAATTACGACTATGTTTTACTACAGCGTAGTAAATATGTGAACAGGGAACGAGGGAGAGAGAGAGAGAGAGAAAGTATATATCAAAATGAAAGTTTAAAACATTTCATGAATAAGTTTAGATAACAGGAGATCTAGTTACACTGCGAGATGTTTATACAAACAACTAACCAGAATGCATTTCAATAGCAAATATAATCATTTCAATATGGATGTCATCAATGCGGGTGTTAATGGTACGTCAAACTTTCAGAGTGCAAAGTGTGTTCTTACTGGAATGGCGTATGATATCCGGCGCCCCAACCAAATGCATCTTTTCACAAATCATCTACCATCATTGTTAGAGAATTATCCTTCACCGACAACTACGTTAATCCATCACTTTCCCAAAATACTGTCATCGACCAATCCAGCCAACGTTAAAATTTGTATACAGAAAATAATCACGCTACACTACCGTTTCTAATTATGTCACTTTTACTTTGGTTACTTAAGAAATCGTCCTGGCCTTCCTAATGTCAAAATCATCTTATAGATACAAAAACTGAGTTTGTCACTGTGAAACTTTATTTTAATAGAATCTTAAAAAATAGTTAACTAACGTCAGAGCGTTCAACAAGATTAAAACGAGAAGTGTTTGACTACTCCTGTCCCGTATCGATCTGTAGATGGCTGATTGGCGAACGAGGAGCCCGTCTCGAGAAGTGGGCGTGATAAATTGTTAAAAGCATGTCATATCTTACACTCAGTCTAGTCGGTACGGGGTAGTGTCGTCACGCCTGGGGAGGGGGGAAGACGGGTGTAGAGCGGGTAGAGAATGAAATACAGGCCGAGTATAGGAGAGAGATATCAAGTGAGAGATATAAGGGATTATGTGAATGAGAGAGAGAGAAAGAGAGAGAGATAATTTAATAATTGGGATGATGATTAAAGAAAATGGACAGATAGGGAGAAAGAGGTGGGGGACACAGGGAAGATAGAGCAAAAGTAAAAACAAATTATTTAGATGTCTTTATACTTTTATTTAAGTAAGAAGTATCTTAAGTAACCCTCACAATGCTGTGGACATGTGACTACCTTGGCGACCAGCGCAGACCAAGATCAGCCTGTATATACATGCAGTCAGATCATGGTCTGCACTGTTCGCTATTCAGTTCAGCACCCCTAAAACAACTAATGGAACAGTCCATAAATGAAGAAATAATAAGTTCAGTCAGGAGAATAAGGGTTTAAGGAAAGGTACAGCAGGCAGAAATACAGTAGATAAAACATCTATGCTTACCGATATATTCAGCTGGTTGTAGTTAACCTACACAGTACAAGTAACTCCAATACCCTTGATTGGTAAAACATGAAGAAAATATCATACAAAACAATTTCAAATAATTGATTAAAAACGTACAAATAAAATAAAACACAATTGCTATGCACTGCTAGTTTCTTGCACGCAATCAGTTAATTTAACATGTTTCTAGAGCTTCACATAAAATGCACCATGAAATTAAATATAAATTTACGTGCATGAAATCTGCAGATCACTGCATTGCGAGACACTGGAAAAACACATCCATATCTGTACCTCGAGCAATTTTCCCTTCTCTCGCTGGCTTATGATATAGACATTAAAATGAATA
>CM037790.1:23319879-23369879 GCA_021229015.1 Solen grandis | reverse complement strand
CGTTTGGAGTTTATTAAGTCCCCCCTGTAAAAATCAAAGTGCCGATAGAACCAGAAGCTGTATCGTTTACTTAAGAGGGTACTAATTGTCTCAGTTGTTAAAAAGTAATTCGTTTTAGTTGAATTTGGTTGAAGTATGATAAAACTCAAAATATCTTAGCCACTGATGAAATACGACGCAAAAAAAAAAAGAGTAAATTTTCATTGCGAGATAGTTTATGTATAAAAAAATTTTATGAAATACCAATGCATTATGAATCCGAAGTATAATTAAACTTTAGATACGAAAAAGAGCAACTTAACCCAAATTTAACCTATTTTCTATGAATTTTTATTAAATTTCGATTGCGCCCGCACCAAAAAGTGTAATTTTATATAGAGCCTACCAGGGTTTGCCTACCGCGCAATGGGAATTTGTAAATCAATCACAATAACAACAAAACTACATAATAATAAATTTCAGTCACTTTTTATTGATTAAAAACAATAAAAAGGCGAATTAAAATAGTAAATGCAAGTTTAATTAATGATAACCAGGGACGTAGTTAAATTAATTGGCTTCACTGAATGCGTAGGCACGCTTTCCACCTACGTTAACACGTACGTAGGACCTGTCGGGAAATTTTGGATATTTGAAAGGCAGTGGCAAAAGATTAAAAATACATGTAGTTTCGTGGCCATGGTTACAATCGGGTTTGGATTTTAGGTTTCTCTTTCTAATGGGAATACACTCATTTGTGTGGACTTTCAGGTAATAAAGACATAAACTAGTTTACTTCTGACCGAAAATACTCACAGCAGACAAAAGGGCCTTTGCATTATAATATTGAAATTCGCGACTCTCACTCATTACTCTCTAAGAACCAGATCTATTGGGATTCTATAATAGAATCCCTGATTTATATCGTATCTAAGCAATTGATTTTATTGATTTTGTATAAAATTATTGTTTTACGTGTGTTTGAAATACACACGGGACTAACATAAAATTTTATATTTTTCAAATGGAAACTGTTATTGGCTTTTACGTCTGGGCAATGTCCTTCATCGTACAATTAACTTTTATTATTTTTTATATATAAATTTCACCAGACTGCAAGCTTTCGATCGAGTTCACTTTCAATGTTACTCACATCGGAAATTGCTAAAAGTAAAAATATGTATTATTAAACGTAGAAAACGTGTGTCCCCCTGGATGCCATGTTAAAGAAACTTTCTTTACCGAAAGAAAGATAAAGAAAAAGAAAAGAAAACAAATGATACAATTAAAAGAAAATGTTCGAAAAACCTTTGCCCCGTTTGAACAGGTCAAATATCAAATAATGATGTCATTTCTGCTACTTCCTACCTGTATATAATTCTATACGTTTCAAAAACGATACCTTGAATAGTTCAGGTCCCGAGTTCTCGAAATAAAGTCGGGACTGAAATGATTTCATACTTTACTCAAAACTATGCGATTTGAGTATGATACTCAAATTTGAGTCAGAGATTGTACTTACAAGAGGCCAGCTGTTATGTTCTTGACAAAAATTGATATAAAATAAAAGGGAAATTAATCAGAAACTCAGACCAGGCAGAGTTATGGTTCTTGGTTATTGCACTGCTTCTACTTGCTATTATATTATGTTTCAAGTTTCAAGTCCTTACGGTCTTATGTTTATGTGTTTTGCTCTCAAGAAAAAAAAATAAAATAAAGGGAAATAATAAAACCCCAGGTTTGGTAAGTTATGGCTCTCGGTCACTGCATTTTCCACTTGTTTCTTCTTTATATGAAGCTTAAGTCAATACTTGTTTAGTTTTCAAGTTTAAGTAAATAAGGTAATTCATTGAAATTAAAAAAGGGAGATGATAAAAAATGTCCATGTAGTTTTTGTTTCTTGGTTACTACACATCTATTCGTATTTTAAGTGTCAAGTCAATAAGTCAATATACCTTGTAGAGTTTATGAGGTTTGCCCCCAAAAATATGAAAACCCACACACACCACCCACAACACACACAAACCCTCCAAAACCAAGATGTTTAAAACACTATGTCCCGTTTGGGGAGGTCGAGTCAACTGAAAAACCATTATGAGTGGAGAAGTTATGTATATTATTTATGTTCAAGACAAAAAATCATTAAGATAAAGGGAGTTAATCTTAAAAATATAGAACCCCACATAAACTGTTTTAATCATTACTTTGCTACTCACTATCTATTTAAAATTTATGCTCGCTTTATATAGTTAAGAAGTTATGTTCTTGAAAAAATGATATTAAAATAAAGTGAGATAATCAGAAAATCAGCCAGGCTGAGTTATGTTTCTTGATTACAACACTGTTCCTACTTGCTATATGTTATGTTTAAAGTTTTAAGGTCTTTTGTTAATGAATTCCCCACACCACACCAAAAATAAATAAATAAATAAATAATTAAATAAATAAAATAAATAAATAAATAAATAAATAAATAAAAATGAAAAAAAAGGGAGATAAAAAAATCCAGACTTGGTAGAGTTATGTTTCTCAGCACTGCACTTTTCCCTAGTTGTATCTGTTTATATATGAAGTTTCAATTCAATACTTCGTAAAGTTTTCAAGTGCATAGTAAGGAAATTTTCTTGGACAGAATTTCATTGTAAATTAAATAAAGTTAGTAAATTCAAAACTGGTCCATGTGGTTATGGTTCTTCGATACTGCATTTCCCCATTCTCACCATCAATTTAGTTTTTGTTTCAATACCTTGTTTAAGTTTCTGAGTTATGATCCCAATAAGTTGAATAATAAAAATTTTAAAAAGGGAGTTTATTAAAAAAGTGGACTGTGATTCGTAGTCACTGCACTTTCCCACCCATATTTTATTCATATATGAAATTTCAAGTCAATACCTTGTATTTTTATGGGTTGCTCCTGAAAAAAATATGAATAAAGGGGGAGGATGATTCCAAAACTGAGTCAGACATAGTTATAATTCGTGGTCGTCACTTTTCCAAGCCACATTCTATTCATTTAAAAGTTTAAGTCAATACTTGTTGTTTTCAAGTAATGGCCAATGTTAAAATGCTGACAAACCAAAGAACAAACGAAGTGTTTCCTGGAATACGTGTACCTGCTGATGTGTGACGAAAGAGTGTGCGGACGGGACGGGACGACGGAAAAGTGATCTCTATGTGTCACCTCTGCTTAGAGCAGGTGACACAACAAACAACAAACGAAATGGAAAAAAACAATATGCTCCGTGATCCTTATTCCGGGGGCATAAAAATACGACTTCGTTCTTGGCAGTTCATATCCATGCATTAATTACACAAGTAGAACATAAAGTTTGTACTGAATGCTTGTGCTTTAGAAAAATGAAGTCTGTGAGGCATTAAAGCTATTTATTCGTAAAATATTCGTATTAGTCGTAAAAAAATGGAACTGTTATAGCTCCCTTGTTGGCGCTAGCTATAAGGAGTTCCAGAACTTGTTGGCCCGGTGTCAAGAAAATGTGAGGGGGGTGTGGTATCATGCCAATGTTACGGCGTTTATGCAGTGTGGCGCACTTTATCTGCAGACATCGTCCCCAAATGACTGAAATACTGTTGGTGGGCGTTAAACCCAATAAACAAACAAAGAACAATAATGACTCTTTGTCACAATTATTTGAAGCCCTTTTATTTGATAATTGGAAAAGTACATTGGTAGGAACTTTAATTAATGGTGAAAATTGTTTTTCATGTAACATATAGATCTCAACTACATCTTTAATAGAAAGAAGGGAGATAATGCGGTTTTGCGAGGTTGGTAATCAGTAAGCGGTGGAAGGACTTCTATGAAACTTTAACTTACTTATTTTCCAACGGTTGAGTCATGAAGTGAACATCAACCTGGTGTTTATCACCCATTGGACATTATATTAAGGCAGACCAGATATGCCGGCATCAGAGTACCGACGTTGTTGTATCACATAATTGGAATGGTTTTTTCCCAAAATTAGAGTTAGTTCAGTAGTGTCTTCCTGGTTATTTTCCTTGGTCCCATGGTTGTGTTTACCTATTTTTGATTAAAATGTATTTGAAAAAAATATTATAAAGTAAATATTGTGAAAATAGGAAAAATATAGTTTTCTCTATAAAATCCTATTAGATTCTGACCCCAACAACGTGTTTTTGTGCTTGTAACTCGGATCCTGATTTTATAAATCCCATTTTCTGAAATTTTACGATCAAACTAAAACGCTCACTTATCAAGTAAGGGAACAAATATCGACCATTATATATTTGTTTCTTATCACATTTTTTAAAAGCAGAAGGTCTGTACGAGTCGGGGGGACTTATTAAAATTGGTTATACAATGTAATTCATTTCACTCAAAACAATTTTAAAAATTCTCTGTCTGTTTGATTGTACAAAAAAATTTACGCTATGTGAAACTAGTTCACGAATTTATTGATGGGTCCTCGTATATATCTTCTACCACCAATGGCCCATGACTAAATGAAATCTACCGCCTTGTTCAGGGAGAGCCGCGTAACTTGACACAAAAAAGTCATTGCGAAACTGAGCCGGTAATTTAACGAGTGACAATCGTCACTCGTTGTATACTGGAACACAAATATATACTAATTTTGATTATGTTTTGTTTAGTTTGGTAAAAATACATAGAGAAAATAAAGACAATGCGAATACAAAGGAAATGGAAGTGGATGTTCCTAGGTGCTTGTTGATTTTCTGTGACATTTATAAAGTACGTGCTCGGGGCAGGCATATCTGCGCTTAATAAAAATAAAGGTAATCTTCTTCATTATCACTATCAAAGAACGACAGCACAGCAGCGTAAATATTTTAAAATAATATAATAATAATAATGAATCTTCTACCATTTTTTATGATAAACATAAATTTTAAGATAAAGGTTGTATTTCACACTTGCGGCATTAATGCATTGTATACATCAGAAAATGAAAATGTTTTTAAAATGAACTGTCATAGTTTTGTCAACAAGATACAATAGGCATTCTAACGAAATGAATCCAGACATGCATAGGGTTGTATAAATTTATCCCACCCATTTATAAAATTAATTGTTTAATTCAGATTTATTCATATACCGGTGGGTTTTGAAATCCCGTCAGGGCCATCCGAATTTTATGTGAGGAAGCCTTCCAGTGGCTTGCGGTAGGTCGGTGGGTTTACCCGGGTACTCTGTGTACTCGGGGTCTTCCTCCACCTGTAATTGCTGGACGTCGCTATATGATTGAAATACTATCGCAGCGACGGTAAACCCCAATACAACAACAACAACAATAACCTATGTGCTTTTACCTTGTTCTATTATAAAACCATGCATGATATATTCTTCTATATTTCTACCTGTACCCTTTTGCATGTCCATTATGTTCTATATTTGTTGTTCTATATTTGTTCTTAATAATTATGCTGACTCTAATGAATATCGATGCAAAATTCATATACTCCTTGTCTTAAACTTTTGTAGGATTATATTAATTAATGTGCTTAGTAGCTGATTGTGTGCCGTCCCTTTTTTGTTGTTTTATTTTATTTATCAGCTTACATAGTTTGTAAAACGGTAAACGATGATTTTGTAATCTCCCTGTGTGTTTAAACCTAATATGACTTGTCTTCTTTTAAATTTATATAGTCTTGCATGATATATCTTTAAAGTGAATATGATTTTATTGTTTTAATGTTTAATGCATAAACATTCTACCTGAGAAGCCGTCATGTTAATTTGTTGTAGTCTTTGCTTTTGTCCGTAAACAGCTTATAGCTAATGTTTCAAATTGTACAATCGGCTTGAAAAAAGATGTTTGTATCTTGTGAAGCTCTTCAATGGATTTTTTTGTTGTATTGTTATCAGAGATTTGTGAACAATGTACACATGCACGAGTATTCTGGAGATAACATGTTCGTAGAATATATTGGAAAAGATTATATTTGAACTATGTGCGACATAAATCTGGAACGAAACTAGTCTGATATTTGAAACTTTTCATCACGTATGAATTTAAATATGAACTGGTACTGGTTTTCAAGAGTGATCGCATTACAACGGGAAAACGCTATTTTCGTAAACGCAACTTCAGCGAAATCGGTTAAATATAGAATACGGTATTCCGAATCAAAGAAGTGCTTACGGTACCATGTGACAGGTTCCACAACATGGCGTCACCGGTGGGTTCGAGTCCCGGCAGGGTCATTCGGATTCCCCTTCCAGCTGGTTTACGGTAGGTCGGTGGTTCTACCGGGATGCCTCCGTGCATTCAGGGTCTTCCTCCATCTGTAATTAGCTGGACGTCGCTATATGACTGAAATACTGTCGAAGCGACGGTAAACTCAAATAGTCAAGTCAAGTCAACATGGCGTCTTCACCCAGTACGCAAGTTCAGGTTCTATGAAGATTGTACATGCGCGAAAGAGTGACTGAAATCAGCCGAATGACGGCAAATGAAAATAGAAAATCTGAATTTTAGGTTATATAATTCTAAAAAAGTACAGTACTGTCTGTGATGGTATTGCCTGTGATGGGGAAACAACCTGTCTTTTTTTTTTTTTTTTTTTTTTTTTTTTACAACGATGGATGATTGCATTTGTTGATCTGTAGATGGTTATCGATAGACGAAATGCACACACATGTTAAAAATCCTATTCTTAGTCATGACCATCTTAAACGAGCTGCTTTAACTATATTTTGACAATGAAAAAATGTAGGAGGGCGAGTCAGTAAATAACCAGCCTATGACATCTCCGATCAACCGAGACATCCACGATTTTCACGCATTGTTTCAATCATGTACTATACCTGTGTACAAAACTAAACATGTATACGGTCATTTGTTTGTCAGAATTAAATGTCAAACATGGCTAGTGATGTAAAAGCAAGCTTTTCATCAAAAGTGGGACCGTGCGTAATTCGGTACTTGCATTTAAAAGGTTAAAACTGGTAAGGACATACATGCTGAGTTAGTTGATGTGTATGGGTCTTCTGCACCATCTTTTTCTCAAGATAATTCTGGGTTGGGGAGTTAAAACGCGGTAGAAGTCTTTAGAAGATGAAGCCAGGTCTGGACGCCCAGTGATGCCACCGACGAAGAAATGTGTTATAATGTCAGAGATCTGGTATACTCAGATAGGCGAAGTCAGGTTGAAGAAATAGCACAGGCATTAGGCATTTCACATGGTACCTTTTCAACAATCTTGCATGATCGTTTAGGGATGCGCAAGCTTACAGCCCGTTGGGTCCCAAAATCCCTTAGCAATGAGTAAATGGCAACGAGAGCATCAGTATGCAGTGCGTTGTTGAAGTGTTTGAGGTCAAAGATGAATTCCTTTTGCGTCTATTACTGTGGATGAGACTTGGGTGCATATTATGTACCAAGAAAATAAAGCCAAGAGTCGTCAGTGCGTAGGGCCGGGATCTCCAAGGCCAAAAGAAGTTCAAGACTCAACCATCTGCTGGCAAAGTGATGGCCCCAGTATTTTGGGACACAAAGGGCGTTATTTTGTTGGACATTTTATCCAGAGAAGTACAGTAACGGAGCATACTTGCTAGATCAGTGAGGAACGCCATCCGCGAGAAAACGCCGTGGTAAAACTCTCCAAAGGTGTTTTTGCTGCAACAGAACAATGCAAGAGTCCACACTTGTAAAGTGCAATGGATGCTGTGGGAGCGAAATGGGTATCAATTAATACCGCACCCTGCCTACTCACTAGACCTGGCTCCTAGCGACTTCTTCCTTTTTTCCAAATTTGAAAAAGGATATACTGGACGTCATTTCCGGTCTGACGAAGAAGTCGTGGTGGCAGTTGAGGAGTGGTTCCATGGAAAGGACCCTGACTTTTTCACTTCTGGGCTGATGGCACTTGAACACCGTTGGTCCAAGTGCATAGCCCTGGGGGGAAAAATTATATTGAAAAAGAAGAGGTAGATCTCAAACCGAAATAGGTTAGGCTGGTTATTTATTGACTCGCCCTCGTAAGAAAAATGTGCTGCTTGACAGGGACTTAAACCCTGTGCATTTGCTTACAGGGCAAATGCTCTATCGAAGAGCTATTCGGCCACTTAGACGTCTTTCTACCCTTTGTGAGATTGATGCGGTTACTTCACCCTGATATACCGAAAGATTCTATAGCCAGATTGATTGGCTTAAAAAAAAGGTCAATCTGAGACCACCCTCTATACCATGTGGTCAGATCCAGTTAGCTACTGAATCTGATTTTATTGAGATTGCAAATATCATCTTGCCAATTTTAACTCGTGGGTTTCACGTGGTAAGCGAGTTATACATCATGAAGTTGTATTACTTTTAGAACGACCTCGTATGTATTGATAAATGAAGTCCAAAGTTACGTTTTATCAAAAGAAACTCTCATATATGGTGACTATTGCTATGAATCTGATTACTTCCGTGTGTGTGTGTGTGTTCCTTTAAACTGTGTTTTCTGTAAGAATATTCTAATACTTTTGCACGTAACAAATGTATCGTATTTAAAATCCGTGCAACAGCTGAGTAACTATAGTCATTCAAAATACATGTATCGGGGGTGAGTTGCTGGCACAATATGCTCCAAAGATTTTCATTGCCTGGTTTTTGGCTTAGGTACCTACCGTTTACACTACGTTATCTTTAATCTTGACTACAAAACACATCGAAACTACTTGTGTAAGCAAATTGCCCCGGTAGTCGTTGCACCAATATAAAACATGGCTGGAAAACATACAGTTTATATTACAGAAATTAGGGCTTAAATCAATGGAAGAAATAAACTTGGTTTAATTCGAAATCTATTTACAATGTAATGTGTGAGATTTATGGAGCGATGAATTGCCGTATAGTAATGGTACACGCCACATTAAACAATTTAAATCGGGAAACAAGTTACTTTGCTTGATTACACATCTTTTACTCCAGATCTAGCCCTGTGTGTCTATTTCTTGCTTCCAAAACTAAAACAATAGAACACATCAGGAAAGGTTTGCCGTCAGTCATATTCAGTACCTGAACAGTATACGGTTGAAAAGGTGTATAAAATGTAAAGGGGATTACAATGCATAGTTCCGTGACCCACCTATGGTTGAGTTGAACTTGGCTATAAATGGTTCAGTAATCAAAAAGTTATGTTAAAGTTACTATACATTTCGAGTATTCTTTGTAAACTGACATTTTCTTTGATGGACGGAAGGTTTTACAAAAACCCGGGAATCATAACAGGGATTAAATAGTTAGTTTATATTAAATTAAAAAAAAAAATGTTTAAATACGTGTGTATGTGTGTCATGAATGATGCTTTTAACATCCACATTTCAATCTGTATATAATAATACTTATTATAATTCTTAATTCTTATTGTGAGTACATATCATTTAAACCTTGCATTATATCAATACAATTAATATATTCATCAGCTGAATAATTTTGCTCACACAATATATAAGTCAGGAAACAGTCTTAAGGTGGAATTTGTATTCTATCAATGCGCTTTGTGTGTGAATTTAAGATTTAATTAATTGAAAAGCTAAGTTTCTTGTATAAAATACTTACACGACCCTTACCGCAACCGTTATTTGCTTTAAAGCAGCTCATTTACAGATGGTCAGAAGAAACTTTTTTTTCTACTCTCCCTCATTAATGTTGGTGAAATATTTCATTTCTGACAAATGAATTCGGCAAGTGCACGTCGCATTGCACGGGAAAACGCTAATTTAGTGAACGTCCACTTCGGGGATATGGATCGATTAAATATATGATATGGTATCCATGAAACAGGTGTTTTCGGTACCACATGACACGTTCCGTAACATGGCGTCTTCACCAGTTCTGGAATTCAGTCAGTGAAGTGAGCGCATGCGCGAAGAGTGAATGTAATCAGTTATTTGACGGCGCACAAAAATATAATTATAGGTTTTATTATTCTAAATATAGGTTATATACCATGTGTTTCCTGTGATAGCGAAACATTTCCATTTTCTTAAAATCGCGGAATTTTACATTGGGTTACCGTACATCTGTACTTTTGTATTGTTAGTCGTAATACATACAAATGGTTATAAATCGAATTCTTAGTCAATAACCATCTGTGAACGATCTGTTTTAAAGCTTGATAAGATGAGTGTTTGATGTTTGAGAAAGATGAACAATTTGATTTTAAATTAAGCGAAGTTGCCAAAATTATAATGTTCAGGTTCATATAAAGGACTTAATTAACCAAAAGATGACATCGTGCCATGGACGTTCCATGTCAGAACGTTACATTTGAAAATATGGTTTGTGTTAATTTTCAATGTACATGTTAAGCTAAATAGTACTTTACAGAACATAACATTCACACCGATATATATACATGCATGTATAACTGGTAAAGACGTGCTGTTTTAATCAACGTGGTATGTTATTCATATAATTTGCATGCTAAATCGCTTCCGATTCGCATTCGAATAGTTACTACTACTAAAACCATATATCTACTTTTTCTGTTCGTAAAACGCGTCCCCCAAACCACAGGCTACCGGCGTAGGACCCCCCCCCCCTCCCCAATGATACAATTCACAACACATTTTATAACAAAAATACACAATTCAAGAAAAAATATTGATATCATAAAATAAGAAGTGTGTTTCAATTTACAGATCCCCATGGATATAATGGCAAGGGGGCGAAGAGCTAGGGATCATTTTTCCAATTAAAATACATTAAATAAATAATGATTTCTATGCTAGATATTATTATAGATAATCATGACGAGAGCAAGCTTCAATGACTTTCGATAAAAGAACACCTTAACAGATCGAAGATCAATACCCAACAGTAAGAACTTCATTTAAATCACAATTTTAAAAGGAATATGTATTTACGAACGAAGGAAATAAAAAACGAAGCGTGATGATTTTTTTTCATAGACGCCCTGAAAGAAAACTTAACGTAAATTTAAATGAAGCGATGAACCATAAGTATAGATTACATAATCAAAATGTCCAGTGTAGAAAACATGGACCAGTGATAGATAGTAGGATGAAAGGGCTATGAATCCGTGATAGACTAGAATCATCAGGCTTTGGTCCAATGGTAGATTGTTGGGTTAGAAGACTATGGTCCAGTAGAAAATTGTAGAATAAAAGCGCTATAATCCAGTAATATATTGTAGAACAAAGTTTTGTAAAATCAAAAAAGGCTATGTTCCGAGCCAGAAGTGAATGACTAAAAAGATCAGAACGCTATGATCAGTGGAAGATTGTATAATCAAATGGCTATGGATAGGTAGTAGACTGTAGGATCAGAACACTATGGATCAGTGGAAGATTGTAGAATCAAATGGCTATGGATAGGTAGAAGACTGTAGGATCAGAACACTATGGATCAGTGGAATGGATCAGTGGAAGATTGTAGAATCAAATGGCTATGGATAGGTAGAAGACTGTAGGATCAGAACACTATGGATCAGTGGAAGATTGTAGAATCAAATGGCTATGGATCACTGATAGCTTCTTGGATCAGAATGTGGTATATTGATCAGTATACAGTATACACGGGATATCTGTGGGTTCGATCCCCTACCGCTGCATACCAAAGTCGGTAAAAAATGGTACTGGTATAGCTCCCTTGCTTGGCGCTCAGCATATACTAGTACCATTTTTTACCGACTTTGGTATGCCGCGGTAGGGGATCGAACCCACAGATATCCCGTGTATACTCAAACTCCGCCGCAGTAGTTACCCCCCCCTCCCCCCCCCCTTACAGTTGTCGATAACCATTGCCATCAGAAGTAGATTTCGGCTGATATAGGCCGGATTTACTTTTATCACTTATGACTAGTTTTGAATATATCATATCAGTTTCGTTATATTTCACGAAAATAACATTCATGATTTCGAGAAAAGTAAAAAAATCAAATCATATAACATTAATTTATAAAATTATAAATGTTGGTCATATGGTTTCAACTATCATCACCTGACTTGTGTAGCTTGACGTAACCGGTGCGCGGAGTTTGGTGTATACTGTATACTGATCAATACATCGCATTCTGATCCAGCGATTTACATAGAATAATTACCCAGTCGTGGATCGTTGAATCAGAACGTGATTTATTGATCAGTATACAGTATACACTGGATATGTGCGACCAGTGATATATTACAGGATCAGATTGCACGTTAAGAGGACCTTTACGCAACATAGAGATTTTAGGATTAGATGGCCATTTCCCAGCTCAGATGAAAGATCTTATAGAAGGCATTGTCCCACCACGTAGGGTCAGTAAGGACGGGGTAAAATACAGATAATGGGGGAAGAGTTAAAATACACCTACAATGAAGTATGCAGGAAAAAAATACAGTCCTTCTACCCTTCTCCAAATTTCACCTCCACCCATGGGTGTACAGTATAATTATCGTCTTATTAAATGGTCCATAAGTTAATGATCATTTAAGAACGATGTTCTAAATTTGTGTGAATCAAAGGAATGCTTTGATTTTGAAGTCATCTGCGTTTGAAATAATCAAATATGCAAACATTCTTTCAATGATTTTTCAGAAAAAATACAAAATTGAATAAATATAACTTTATATAAGTTCTGTATGTATTTGTTATACTATATTCTTTATCAGTACATGTATTTGTACTAAAAGCGGCGAACATTATAAAATAATCAAAACTCAGACCTCCTGCATGTCAGTCATTTGTGGTACCTGACTCAAATTCCGGCATTGGTACTTAGTACTGGGTGATACTTAAATACTTAGGGACGAATTTAACCTTGTTTCTCTACTAAAAATGTACAACCATTTCACTTCTTAAAAATATTATATTATTATATTTGTGTAGTTATTAAGGTAATAATTGAGTTTCTACACCTTATGCAAAAAGTAGTGTTAGTGGACTTCGAAAAGATTTGTATGGGCATTTTCTCTCTCTCACTTTCTTTAAATTTCCTTATTTTCAAAGTAGCTTTCGTCTAATGTGATATTATTTCATTTAGGTTCAAAGTAGAAGTAGACCATAAGGAAATAATATTATCTCTTTACTATTGAGGTCTTGTTTTTCTTCTTTGTGGTTTTGTCCTTTTTTCACAAAAGAGATTGGATTAAATTGTATTGCTTTAAACAAGGAATTTTATCCCACCTGCTTTCCCCCTTGAACGTAAACGTTATCGAATATGTTTATATGAAAACATATACAAACATTTTGAAAATAATGTTTTTCGTTCCGTTTTGAGAAAACTAATGAAACTGAATTAAGGTAACGGCGAATGTTAAGTAGCTTCGTAAAGTATTTGAATATTTCATAAAACAGAAAAAATATGGAATTCGTTTCTACCTATTAATTCAATTGTTACTTGACTACCAAGTCGTGTTGGTCGAATTCGAGCCAGATACACCTTTCTGATAATGTTCGGTTTACAGTTATTATAAACTTTGATTTGAAAAATACCATTCACTGACCATGCAAGGGATCAAAACACCTTTAACAGTTATACTTAATTTAGTTTTGCACGCTTGAGATTGTATCGAAAACTTCCGCAACGTACGTTTAGCTCATGTACAATTTTTGTGTTCGGGGTACTGTAATATATGCATGTGTACTGATCAAGGTCAGGTAAATATGCAAAGAAAGCAGGACATCTACACGCTTGGTTAGCTTAAATATGGTGGTAAAAGCGACCGGCCTGTGACGGGGTGGTCGTTATTTCGATACACAGCCAATGAATGATCGGGAAGTTGTTTTATAATTTATCGATATTCAGTCTTAAAGTGCAAGAAATCGTGTCCCGGCTGTAACTGTGTTATGTATGGTCGTTTTTTAGCTTTTGTGATCGCCCTTCGTCCGGCGTCCGTCGTCGTGCGTCGTCCGTCGTCCGTTGTCCGTCGTCCGTCGTCAACAATTTGCTTTAAACGACATCTCCTCTGAAACCGCTGGACAGAATTTAATGAAACTTGGCAGGAATGTTCCTTGGGTGAGACTCTACAAAAGTTGCTAAAATAAAGTTGATCCATGAAGAACTCTGGTTGCCATGGCAACAAAAAGAAAAAAAAATGAAAACTTTAAAAATCATCTTCTTCAAAACTACTGGCCAGATTTCAAAATAATGTGGTACAGATGTTCCTTGGGTCAACCTCTACTAAAGTTGCTAAAATTATTCCGATCCGTAAAAAAACATGGCCGCCAGGGGCAGGGCTTATTTGCCTTATATGTATATTGAGAAACCTTTAAACAACATCTCCTCTGAAACCACCGGACAGAATTTGATTAAACTTGGCAGGGATGTTTTTTGGGTCAACCTTTACCAAAGTTGCTAAAATTATTCCGATCCGTAAAAAAACATGGCCGCCAGGGGCGGGGCTTATTTGCCTTATATGTATTTAGAGAAACCTTTAAACAACATCTCCTCTGAAACCACTAGACAGATTTTGATTAAACTTGGCAGGGATGATTCTTGGGTCAACCTTCACAAAAGTTGCTAAAATAAACTTGATCCATGTAGAACTCTGGTTGCCATGGCAACAAAAAGAAAAAAAATATATGAAAACTTTAAAAAATCATCTTCTTCAAAACTACTGGCCAGATTTTAAAATAAATTGGTATAGATGTTCCTTGGGTCAACCTCTTCCAAAGTTGCTAAAATTATTCCGATCCGTAAAAAAACATGGTGGAGAGGGGAGGGGCTTATTTGCCTTATATGTATATAGAGAAACGTTTAAAAAACATCTCCTCTGAAACCACTGGACAGAATTTGATTAAACTTGGCAGGGATGATCCTTGGGTCAACCTTCACAAAAGTTGTTTAAATAAAGTTGATCCATGTAGAACTCTGGTTGCCATGGCAACAAAAAAAAAATGAAAACTTTAAAAATCATCTTCTTCAAAACTACTGGCCAGATTTTAAAATAAATTGGTACAGATGTTCCTTGGGTCAACCTCTACCAAAGTTGCTAAAATTATTCAGATCCGTAAAAAGACATGGCCGCCAGGGGCGGGGCTTATTTGCCTTATATGTATATAGAGAAACCTTTAAACAACATCTCCTCTGAAACCACTAGACAGAATTTGATTAAACTTGGCAGGGATGTTCCTTGGGTCAACCTCTACCAAATTTGCTAAAATTATTCCGATCCGTAAAAAAACATGGCCGCCAGGGGCGGGGCTTATTTGCCTTATATGTATATAGAGAAACGTTTAAACAACATCTGCTCTGAAACCACTACTGGACAGAATTTGATTAAACTTGGCAGGGATGATCCTTGGGTCAACCTTCACAAAAGTTGCTAAAATAAACTTGATCCATGTAGAACTCTGGTTGCCATGGCAACAAAAAGAGAAAAAAAATGAAAACTTTAAAAATCATCTTCTTCAAAACTACTGGCCAGATTTTAAAATAAATTGGTATAGATATTCCTTGGGTCAACCTCTACCAAAGTTGCTAAAATTATTCCGATCCATAAGAAAACATGGCCGCCAGGGGCGGGGCTTATTTGCCTAATATGTATATAGAGAAACCTTTAAACAACATCTCCTCTTGAACCACTGGACAGAATTTGATTAAACTTGGTAGGGATGATCCTTGGTTCAACTTTCACAAAAGTTGCTAAAATAAAGTTGATCCATGTAGAACTCTGGTTGCCATGGCAACAATAAAAAAAAATGAAAACTTTAAAAATCATCTTCTTCAAAACTACTGGCCAGATTTTAAAATAAATTGGTACAGATGTTCCTTGGGTCAACTTCTACCAAAGTTGCAAAAATATTCCGATCCGTAAAAAAACATGGCCGCCAGGGGCGGGGCTTATTTGCCTTATATGTATATAGAGAAACCTTTAAACAACATCTGCTCTGAAACCACTACTGGACAGAATTTAATTAAACTTGGCAGGGATGATCCTTGGGTCAACCTTCACAAAAGTTGCTAAAATAAACTTGATCCATGTAGAACTCTGGTTGCCATGGCAACAAAAAGAAAAAAAAAAGAAAACTTTAAAAATCATCTTCTTCAAAACTACTGGCCAGATTTTAAAATAAATTGGAACAGATGTTCCTTGGGTCAACCTATTTATCTCAGGTGAGCGATTTAGGGCCATCATGGGCCTCTTGTTTAAATAACTTGGCACAGGTAATCCTTAGCACAAGACAATGTGTCGAGAACAAGAACCAGGTCGCTAGCTTTAAGGTCACAGCATATGGTTGACCTTAAAATCATGTCCCAGCTGTAACTTTGTCATGAATCCAAATGTTTAGAATTAACTTGGCACAAGTGATCCTTAATTGGGACAAGATGATGTATCGCGAAAAAATCCAGTCGCTTACTTGAAGGTCAAGGTCACAGCACTCGGTTTTAAATCTTGTCACGGCTGTAACTTTGTTGCTAATGGTTCTGCTCTGAAATAACTTGGCAGATGTGAAACTAAGGACAAGACATTGTGATGCGAACAAGAACAAGGTCGCTAGCTTGAAGATCAAGAGTGGCAAAAATTAAACACTTCAGATATTCCGATGAAATTCGACTCCACACAGTTGAGGGACTTCTACTGTATATGAATAAAGTATGATATGAGAAAATAATCACGTGATTCTATTACAGGTGACATACAAGACTCACATATCGATGGCCACGATAAGGACATCATGGTAAGTCTTTTGGACTTTTCACGTCTGTGATTAAATCTACACTGATAATTGTTATACAGACTTTAGAATTTGATTAATCCCTCTCGGTGGGTTCTTGGTTCTAGACTGGGAAGAGCTTGGTCTACTTTTGTAAAATTTAAAAGAACATATTTTGATCTTTCTCTAGGGAATGTTAGATCGAAAGTATTTAGGCAAATCATATTCTGTTTGTTTATTAAATAGGAAGATATACTGAGAGAGAGAGAGAGAGAGAGAGAGAGGAGGGCGGGGAGAGAGACAAAGACAAAGATTAAGCTTTATTTTTCGACGTGTACAATGTACATAGTCAATATAAATAAAGTAACCACATAATTTTTTTTTAATTTTTTTCAAAATTTTTTTTTATGGCTTTTAATTACAGATTTGTGATAATCTACAAGTACATTCGATCGTAATCACAAAGATTAACTTGTTATTTAAGATATGTGTAGTAATAATGAACTGAACAAAATTGTTCTCTTAAATGCATGTTAGCAAAATTGTATGTACCATGGCGGTTCCCTTGTCAAGAAACAAGGAAACATTTCACACTAAACATTAAAATGTGGACAAATTTATTTGGTTTAAGGATTTTATTGTGAGCGATATAATTCAGTCTTGCAAGATTGCACAAAACATAAAAATGGGGTGGGCTTATAGCAAACCAGTCTTTGTAGTGTTACAGTGGTGCTATCGTATCAGTGGTCAAAAATAGCGTATATCCTTCGTATCGCATCGTATCGCATCGTATACTCAATCGCATCGTAACGTATCGAATCGAATCCTATCGCATTCAATCGTATTAGGCATAATGAACGGGATCGTATCGCATCGTATCGTATAGCAATGGTATATCGTAAATCGTATATCACGCATCACATAACGTGTATCGTATCGAATGACTCTAAGATTTTGGTCAGTTTAAGTTTCGGGACACTCACTTTTTTATTTATTATTTATTTATCTTTTTTTTTTCTTTAGAAGATAACTATTCTTCATGTCTCTAAATTTTGCCTGTGTGTATTAATTATGTATTATGAATAATATTATTTATGTATATTATTTATTTAATTATAGTAACATTTTTTTTTACTTTTTATGTACCGGTATATTCATGTGTAGTGGCCTACGTGACTTTCTGCAGCAGACGCCGTGCGTCGTTAAGCAACGAAAGCATTATATCGATATTTAAGTATACGCTGGACTACATTCATGTCTAAATGTTTACTTGACGTGTTAGATCAAATTTTTCTTAATTAACATGTCTGAAAACTAACAAATTAAATCTGACCTAATTATGCATGATCAAACTCCGATTTCGTCTAAGGTGTTGCTTCCGTGGAATAACTTATTTTCGCAGTGTTCGCAACTTACGCATATAGAGCGGTGTCGGGTATTTCCGGATATCGGCTATTCTCGGATACTGCTGCATTTCATCCCCATATTGTAAAGATATTTATATTTTAAGTGCATGTCCATGTAACTTGAATCCCCCTTTCCGTCTTTTGATATTTACAAACCGTGTAGACCCCTTTGGGAGAAATAAATATATTCGAAAGGTATGTATATTAAACTACGTCCTGTTACATTGTGTAGTAAGAGAGGTGCTTAGAATTGATTTTTTCTACTACGAGTAAATGTGTTGATATCTTTGTGCAGAAAAGATATAAATTGTGACAAATGTGGTTATCTTTGTGCAGAATAGACATAAATTGTGACAAAATGTGGTTGCAATGCGTCATATGCTTTTCAAAACGTGGGAAGGCCGTGTTACTGATATACAAAGATATGCGAAATACCCGACTGAAAATTACGTATGTCGGGTCTACCAGATACCTGTGTAAATAAGATATATGTTAACAGACAGACAGACAGACAGACAGACAGATAGATAGATAGCAACAGACAGACGGGTGGATAGATAGACAGATAGATAGCAAATGATAATAAAAGGAGAAAATATACATCAACTCTTATTTTCGTTGATATATGTAATATTTAGTATTTTCTGACATTGGAAGAAACTTGGTCTATATGGCAAATATAAACGTACATGGGATTATGATGACCCCTCTCTCTCTCTCTCTCTCTCTCTGTATGTATATATACAGGGAGAGATTGAGAAAGAGAGGGCGAGAGTAAAAGGGAGTGAGAGTCTATGAATACCTGAGCAATTATACAATCAAAACATAAACCAAAAAAAAAGGGATACAATCATATAATTTAAATAAAAACAATCCCATTTTCTCAAAACTCATGAACCTTTACCTTCACTAAGCTGTAGGTGTCCGGAATTACCCGAAACCACTATGCCTACATTGTAGTTCTAATGTGCTCTTTTCTTTTATTTCCTACCTTATTTAGCCCCCTCTCTCCATCCACACATGCAAACAATATGGATCCGAATCCCAACCGGGGCACATTCCTCCGGTGATCGCGTCAAACCAAAGACGTATACAATTTGTACAAGATTCGTCCTTGTCATGCACTCGGCAAATTGGGGTTGCTATGGGAACTCGGAAAACTCAGTACTGGTTATCCCGTGTATCGGTGCTATTCCCCGGACACGTAAAATAACTTTTCGCGAAATGAGCTGGGGTATCGCACCCGGACTCCCTTGTATCCAACCACTGTCTTTTCCGGTGTCTTTTCAAAAACAACAACAACAACAAACAGGACCCCATTCATGTTGCCATTATAATCAGAATATGATTGCTAGCCATTACAATAGAAGATTAACATACTGCATTTGAAAATAGAGGCATGCGTTATCCGTGAAAACACAAGTTCACTACATGATTAAAGTTAAATGGAGAAAAATCTCTAAATTCCATATTGTTACATATGCATAGTTCGCTTAAAATATATCTTTGATTGATATTTACGTCTCTGTACATTTATGCATGTATGTGTATTTCATAACACCAGACGCGTGCCATACTCTTTTATCAGCGGGCACAGCACGTGTTTATTTTGACCGGATATGTCACCTTTATGTATCGCCGGTACCAGTATACCGTCACCCCCCCCCCCCCCCCCCCCCCCCCCCCCCCCACACACCCCCCCAAACAACCCCCCCCCCCAACCGAGGGAGGTACACTCAACGTGTTATTACCGGTACTAGTCAACATGACAAAAAACATGAAAGATGGTCGCAGGCCTATCGTAAAAACATTATCACAGAAAGAACCAGGTTATAAAGTGTCACTGGGTAGTTTTGTCGAAAACTGGTCCTTATTATAATTAATATTATACAATAATTACAATTACAAGTAACTTAGAATAACTACTTTGTGTATATACATACATACACTAAAGGGCTCATGCGTAAATAAACTGTACCGACTATATTAACACCGTCTGACACTGCCGCCTACGCGCTTTAAGTGTATATATTCACAACATTGCGAGTGTACATTATGACAGAAAACTCAAATTTCTTCATCCTACCAAGGAGTGCTCCGAAGACAACGAAGGAATCTACCAGACAACAATAATATGACTACAATTTTCTGCCATTAATTAATTTCATTCATATCTTTCTTTTTATTTTGTACACAACATACCATTAAATTGTTTTTTAAAAATTAAATATGCATCATAGAAATATGATATTCCGAAGAGGAAGACATTCTATCAGTATGTTTCCATACCGAATCTCGTTGTTGCTGATAATAACAGTAAAAAGTTGTTGTTTTTTGTTGTTGTTGTTTGTTTTGTTTAGTTTTAGGTTCTTTACAATAAAGGACTAATGGACTTTTTTTTTAAAAAAAAGTATATAGTAAACACATACGATAAGTATTCTTATGATTGATAAAACAAATAAACATATTTTGATTGTTTAAAAAAGTGAGTAAAATATAGCGATTTAGCGAATATAGTTATTTTATAGGAACAAATAATTTGTACTTAGGTTGAAAGCATGGGACCACTTTCAAAGTTGTTTGCAGATTAATTAGATTTTCTGCTATTTCTTCGGAGAAAAATGGATTGGAGGTTAAAAGTCCACAAGAAATAGAAACGAATTTGTTTTGTAAGTACGTTAACAGTTTCTTAGCTAGTTTATTTCTCTCATGCTTTTTCCTGTATATTGTCAATCTAGCAATTTAATGTTTATATCAAACTTTATGGGCGTGGACAAATCAGCACAAAGATTAGCGCGAGTGCTAGACGATGTCCTTAACTTTGCATTATTTAATTATTTCCTGCACGGAATTGAAGTTCATAATTTTTTCAAGGACTGTTCAATAAAGGGGACCGGACAAAAAAACACACCCTGAAACTTAAAACCAAAAAAAAAAAAAAAAAAAAAAAATGACGTTTACAGTTGAGACAGTTGTTATTTTCAAAATAGACGCTCAGATCATCCGAGTTCCTGATTAAAATTAATACATATATTTTAATCATTTAGACAGATACTTACGGAAGCTGTTAGGGCCATTGTCTTAGGCGTTTTGGTTCTGAGTCAGGTATTATATGTTATGAGTGGTCTTATGACTTAGTCCTTAGGTCTTAGGCCTTCCTCAACTATTCGCCAATTTCAAAGGAATGAATATGAAAACGATTTTTAAGTACGCGTGAGTAATAAAATACCTTGTTTGTGTTGCCTGAAATATTTTTAGTAGGTCTATGGTAGACATATAATTGATATCGGATCTATATTCCTATGTCATAAAACAAAGTCAGATTGATAATCATAATCATAAACATTTTGCTTCAACATGGCAGAAAGGGAGTGGAAGTGAAAATGAAGATTGTTTGATAAGTAATGAAATGTTATCTGAGATTGACATTCGTTGTTTATTGAATGGACATCGTTCAACAATATTTTAGCTAAAATTAGAAAAGCAACTCTATGACTTATGATTATGACTTATGTACATGTATGTGTTATGACTTGTGTCTTATGAATAGGAAAATAGATCCGCTATCACAGGGTGCGCTCGATTTGTTTACTCGGGTTAACCTACTAGAGTAGTCCAGGATAACTCGGGTTACTCACGTGAGGTCAATTAATCCGAACGGCTAGAGGGGAAATAGCTTGCTTGTTGGGTTTAACGTCCCACTGACATTATTTCAGTCATTTGGAGGCGATGTCTACTTGAGACAGGTATAGTGCTGCCACGCTGCAGTATCACAACGAAGACATGTGGCATAATAGCACACCCAGTGACATTATCCTGACACCGGGCAATCAGTCCTGGAACTACCTTATATGCTGAGCGACAAGCAAGAGAGCTATACTAGTACCATTTTTTACGACTTTGGTATTTCGCGGCTGGGGATTGAACTTAAAACCTCTCGCATTCCCGAGGCGGACTCTCTAACCACTCGGCCACCGGGGCCGGAAAATTGGTTGCCGCACAAACAGTTTATATTGTGGGATTTGTGATATAATTGGTTTTTGAGTTCCATGTTGGATTTCAACTTTATGCTGGCTTTAAATGATGTCCTGTTTTACCAGCCGTATAATGAGACGAGGCCATGTCCCTCTTACATGAATTATACAGAGTCCGTGTGGCCCATGTATAGTTTTTCTGACTTTAATAGTCATTAAAAGAAAAGAACAAATTTGCCTAATTGCTGGACAATTTAATACACTAATTGTAGTTCATGTTTGTTCTAAATTACAAGTGTGGCATATTTCGGATTGTATCGCCGCTTTACCTTGCTCACGGGGCAGGGTAAGAAAGGTTAAACATCACCTGTCTTACCTGGGTTTTGACAAGTTATCACTTGGGTTTATCCCGAGTTGACCGAGTGTAATTTCCGAACGCGCTCAGATTATATGACTACCATAAATCTATTAAATTTTATTAGGCTACACAAACAAGGTATTTTATTACTCACGCGTACTTAGAAATTGTTCTCATATTAATTCCCTTTGAAATTGGTGAATAGTTGAGGACCGGTCCGCCATCGTTTTGTCATGTTGCAAGTGATTTGCCTTTTTATCGCGTAAGGCCTAAGACCTAAGGACTAAGTCATAAGACCTAGCCCATAACGTTTAATACCTGACTCAGAACACAAAACGCCCCAGACAATGGCCCTAATAGGCTTCCGTAGTTTGCCGCACTTTTTATATACACAAATTATATGATATAAGACATAATTTATAACACATGATTACTAAGACAAGAGTCAGGCTGCAATTTTGTATTATGATTATGAATTATGCAATCTGACTTATGTCTTATGACATAGGAATATAGATCGATATCAGATTATATGTCTACATAGACTACTAAATTTTATCAGGCTACACAAACAAGGTATTTTATTACTCACGCGTACTTAAAAATCGTTTTCATATCCATTCCCTTTGAATTTGGCGAATAGTTGAGGAAGGCCTAAGACCTAAGGACTAAGTCATAAGACCTAGCTCATAACATATAATACCTGACTCAGAACACAAAACGCCTAAGACAATGGCCCTAACAGGCTTCCGTAGATACTTAATATATATTGGGGACGACAATAAAAAAACGGCTGTGCAATTTTTCAAAGCGTACGGAAGATTTATATAATACTTTCTTAATACTTTAAACATCAACTGTGGATTTATGTAAAACTTGATAATCATATTTCCCTGATGATTTTGTGTTAATTAACAATTCTCGCGAACACGTGATACATTTGTAAAGAACTAGATATCGGTAAACTACTGTTATCATTTTTTTTATTGTCATTGCTGTCATTATGATAATGAAATAAACAATATATATATAAATCATTTTCATTAAAATAAATCGTTCTCTCATTACATGTGCTAAACGATGGTCTCCTCTACAAAGTGAGACGACAGAGTATGTCGCTTTTTCAGGGGGATCGATATAAAGTGTGCCCCCATTTCCGGTAGCTCGCTATGTTTATTTCGGTCGTTTATTTCAGATTACACACGGTTAACCAGTTATATGTGACGGTAAATATTAACCACATAATGGTTTTGCATATTGCTTAACCTGTAGTCAAATTAAGATTACAGATATTATAATAATGTCATGTAAACCGTGCTTACCGAGTATCGCATAACGTAAATCGCAGATCGTGGATCGCATATTGTATGGTATCAGATTAAAAAACGCATCGCATCGTAACGTATTGATTCGCACAGGCGAATCAAACCTGCTATCGCACATCGCATATTGCAGATCGTATATCGCATATCGTTTGTATTTCAATCGTATATCAATCGTATTTTTTGACAACTGATACGATAGCACCACTGTATATATGTAATATATATACGCCACATAAATAGGTCTTATTTAGTATTGCATTAAAAGAAATTTGTTCTAATCATTTTCCAAAAACTCTATCTATCTTAATTAGTATTGCATTTAAAGGAATCATATTTTTGCAATGTCAACACATCAATAGATGTTTTACGAGATGTTAACCGTAAAAAATGCAATCATCCAATTTAATCTTAAATTTCTGCAAAAACTAAGGACAAGGACAATAAAATGTGCACTTTTCCATTTTTTTTCACGGTTGATATATTGAAAGATGCACACTCAGCTTGCATAAGTAATGTACAATCATCTCTAATATTAAAAACATTTGTGAAGTGAAATTGTGGGGCGTATATATATTTTTAGCTCACATTCGTATGTCCAAATTTAATTTCAGTTTTTAGACAAACATTAACAATTCACACTAAACATTAAAATATGAACAAATTTATTTTGGTTTAAGGATTTTATTATGAGCGATGTAATTCTGTCTTGTAAGATCGCACAAAACCTAAAAATGGGGTTGACTTATATCAAACCAGTTTATGTGGTGTTATATATTTAATATATATACACCATATAAATAGGTCTTATTTGTATTGCATTTAAAGGAAATCATATTTATTGCAATATCAACACATCAATAAATGTTTACGAGATGATAACCGAAAAAAATGCAATCATCCAATTTAATCTTAAATGTATGCAAAAACAAAGGACAATAAAATGTCACTATTCATTTTTTTCACGGTTGATATATTGAATGATGCACATTCAACTTGCACTTAGTAATGTATAATTATCTCTAATATTAAAAACATATATGATGTGAAAATGTGGGGCGTATATATAGCTCACATTCGTATATCCAAATTTAATTTCTGTTCTTACACTAACATAAACAATTCACACTAAACATTAAAAATGGAACAAATTTATTTGGTTTAAGGATTTTATTATGAGCGATGTAATTCAGTCTTGTAAGATTGCACAATGCCTAAAAATGGGGTGGACTAATATCAAATCAGTTTATGTGGTGTTATATATTTTTAAAATATTTACGGCACATAAATAGGTCTTATTTAGTATTGCATCTAAATCGGTTTTCTTAAGAAATTATGCTCAAATCATTTTCCAAAATAGTCTCTATCTTATTTAGTATTTTTTTTAAAAGAAACCTTTTTCTTGCAAAGTCAACACAACAAGGATGTTATTATGAGCGATGTAATTCAGTCTTGCAAGATCGCACAAAACCTAGTATAAGTTCAAGGTCAAGGTCTCACTTGAGGTCACATGTCATACTGTTATAATGTTAGAATATTTTGTGTCCTCTCTATATCTTTAGAACATCTAGAATAAATCATGATTATTTGACAGAATGTTAACCATACAAAGAGGATGTGGAGAGCGTTGGTTTTTCGGATGTATTGGATCAAGGTCAAACGTCGCACTTGAAGATTGTTAGCAATTTCTTGTCCACTGATATTTGTCATACTGTTATAATGATAGAATATTTTGTGTCCGCTCTGTATCTCTTGAATCTCTCATGCAGATTTAAACTTTTTGCCAGAAATGGCAACCATACTGAAATGAAGTGCAGATCAAGTGCAAGTTTCAGCTTTATTGGGTCAAGGTCACAGTATGAAGCAACATGTCATATTTATATAATGCGAAAATATTTCATGTTTGTTTATTTGTCCCCTACAGATATTTACACAAGAGGGAACTGTAAGTTTGTCCTCTTTCCTTCTGTCTATCCGATCATCCAACTGTCAGATCAAAATTCTGGTGGAGATGGTAATGAAATAAGTCAAAATGTGCATAACCGTTAAATGTCTTGTGTTTTGCAAGCAACAACAGACTTGTTTAATTTTAAAAAGTGCTTATCCATTTGTCAAAGATAGTTCAATTCCATTACCTTTCTTCGGGCGTATATTGCCCTCTCACAACGAAGCTCTTGTTTCACGGTTGATTTAATGAATGATGCAAATTCAATCTCGCTCTTAGTGATATACAATTATCTCTAATATTACAAACATTTATGTTTTGAAAATGTGGGACGTATATATATTTTCTGCAAATACATTCGGTAAATTCGGTAAATGCAGTGTGTGATTTCTGGCTTAATTCATAGGTATTGTTTAATCATCTTATGAAATATAAACTCAATTCCTATGACATATATAGCAAATACACAAATTGATATTTGATTAATGTATATCCAGGAGACAGATGCAATGTGGTAGCCGAAGGCCACACGGTAAACCAGAAGCTAATGTATGACTAAAATTCCGATATTTATTATATAGAAGTTAAAAATAACATTAACAACTCACACTAAACATTAAAATATGTACAGATTTATTTGGTTTAAGGATATTATAATAAGCGATGTAATTGCAAGATCGCACAAAACCTAAATTAGGGGTGTGCTTATATCAACCTATATATTTCTTGTTATATATAATATATATACACAACATAAATTGGTCTTATTTAGTATTGCATTTAAATCGGTTTTGTTAAAAAAATATGATCAAATCATTTTCTAAAAACTATATCTGTATGATTTAGTATTGTATTTAAAAAATATCCTATTCTTCCAATGTCACAACACAACAGTGAATTTGTTCCGAGATGTAAACCGAAAATAAACATGCAATAATCAAATTTAATCTTTAATTTATGCCAAAAAAAGGACAATAAAATGTGCACGATTCCATTTTTATTCATGTTTGCTATAATGAATGATGCTCATTCAATATCGCACTTAGTGATGTACAATTATCTCTAACATTAAAAAACATTTGTTTTTAGAAAATGTGCAGCGTATATATATTTTCTGCGAATATGTATATTGCACTCCCGCAAATCGGTAAATGCAGTGTGTGATTTCTGGCTTAATTTATAAGTAATGCTTAATTACCATAGGAAATAAAGACTCAAGGCCAATGACTGATATAGCCAGTATATTATATACAATGTAAATAATGTCACTTAATAGTATGCAACAGATCTATTCGTTCGTTAATAAACAACACAAATTGAAATTAAGGCAATGCTTATCCAGGAGATACATGTAGATGCAAAGTGGTAGCCGATGGCCACGGTACATCAGAAGCAAGACTAAGTAATAAATCTAATGGCTAGAATTCAAATACTTATAGAGCAGCAGTTAACAATAACATTTAAAAGTATTTAACATATCAGCTCACGCAGATTTACCCAAATTTAATTTAAGGGTTCAAACAAACATTAAAATCACACTAAACATTTAAATGTGTACAAATTCATTTGGTTTAAGGATATTATAATGAGCGATTTAATTCAGTCTTGCAAGATCGCACAAAACTGTGCTTATACCAAACTAATATATGTGGAGTTACATTTGTAATAGGGTAAATAGGTCTTATTTAGAATTGCATTTAAATCGGTTTTGTTTCGAAATTATGCTCAAATCATTTTCCAAATTATTTAGAATTTCATTTGAAAAAAGATATCATATTGTTGCAATGTCAACACAACAAATGTATTTCGAGATATTAATCGAAATAAAAAAACATGCAATTATCGAAATTAAATATAAATTTTGCAAATACTTAACACAAAAATGTACACGAGTTCATGTTTTTTTTAAAGTTTGCTATAATGAATGATTCAATTTCAATATACACTTAGTGATCTGCGTAAAATTTATTTAGATATTACGAACAATTGTTTGTTTAAAAATGTGCAGCGTATATATTTTTTTCTGCGAACATATATATTTTCCCCCGCAATTCGATAAATGCAGTGTTTGATTTGTGGCTTAATTTATAGGTTATGTTTGATTGTTATTAAAATATAGGCTTAATCCAATGTCAGATATTACAGGTATATCCCGTAGAATGTAAATAAGTGACACCTAATATTTTGCAACAGTGTTCATTTCATGTCCGCTCATATTGTGGCTATGAAGGCTCTAGTTTGTTACTCGCCGATATCCCTTTTCGTTCATTCATTCGTATACAATGCAAATTGAAACTCAAATGAGACAATGACGTCTTGGTGCCAAAGCTTCCGTGAACGTCACGCACAATAACGCGGCGTCAATGGTGTTTCGACATGTTTGAGGCGGCCAAAAGTGTCATCGCATAGGTTTCAATTTAATGTCCATGATAAGACCCCTGAAACATAATATACTTATGAAAAATAATCAAATGGTCGCTTTGAGCATTGAAACTTCTTCTTTTATAATTGCGTATATCACTCTAAAATAATTATGATGATGAACTGTCCAAATGCTAAATGTCCATTTAACACACGCAATCAGTATTACAAGCTATCATTGTTTTTTGGATACTTTCAGCTGGTTAGAGTATTGCTATAGGTCTGTTTGAAACCCTTTTTCCCCATTCGATTTTTTGCTAGTCTCCAACGGGATCGTGGCGTTACATCATTGTGTATCTGCACGACGTACCCAACGGACATCTTTGGCTGGTTGTTCCCCGTTTCTGTTGTGTTCTCATAGAAAAGCGGTCGGTATTCGCTTTCCATCTCTCCGGGGAAGTAGTCGATGATTGCCCTCTGTTGTCTAGCGAGCTTTAGAACGTCAGAAGTGCACAATATTTGTGTAACGTAAGCGTACGGTAGCGTCTTTTTCTTTCTGTCGTATAACAGGTGTGCTAGTTTCAATATCTCCGTGACATCAAAACTGGAAGTGTCGTGGGTAAGTTGTTTGTTATTTGAAATCGCCTCAATCTCTGTCACAACTGTTCTCAGCACCTCAAATGTGATAAATGCACGTGACAGCGTTTTCTTCGACGCAGTTTTGTGAGGCCAATCAATGTGCGCAATACCATTAAATCAATTGTTATTCACCTGTTGCCCACTCCTGCTGTAAAGTTGGGGACTTGAAAAGACGCTTCAAAGACGCTTGGCAATCACGTACCCACAGCATATTTCATCTCGTTCTAGGTCGCTGATCCAGTTACACGCGCAACTCGACAATTTTTGACAAAACATTTGCACAAATGCTATAGTCCATTCTAGTTTCTTGTATGTCCCAAATCTGTCAGTGTCCATGATATGTTAAGTACTTGACGCGTACTGTTGAAGCCTAGTACTTGGCGGTCAAGAAGTGTTTTAACCCGGAAGCAGGTGTACTAGAAGCGGAATCAGTTTCGTGTTCTCTACTCTCCTGCATGTAGTCTGTTCACGGTGTTGTGACATTTCATACTAACCACTGAGATTCTGCTGCCAACCACTTCGGACTTTCAACCAAAACTGAGAATCATTAGGTTGTGTCGTGCTTATTCCCCTTGTGAAAAGATCTGCAGGATTGTCTACCGTAGGACAATTCTTCCAGGTATTGTCACTAGTGATATCACGGATTTCTTGAACACGGTTAGGTTACAAAATCTCTGCAGTTTTTTTTTTTTTTGAAGATTTATTTAGAATGATTTGGCTATCTGACCAGTACGTCACATTATTAATAATCAGGCTTTTTTATGCATGCTGTCCAAGTCCAGCACCTAATAATGCCCCATTCGTTCAAATCGGGGCAGTGTAATCTGCTTCAGCGGGGCGACGCAATTTTTCGCTTTAACCCTTTTAACCAATGAACAGTTGTCTCTATTGCTTAGGTATAACCCTGCATCATATGATTTTGTACAAAAAATATATAGCTTGCTGTCAGCGGAATATTGGGATCAGAAGATAGGGAAATAAGTTCTCAGAAGCGTGATTTCTGTCGCTGTGGATAAGTCGTCTGCAAGGATTTCCATACATGTTGTGTATCGAGGGCTATGGGCAGGTCCCAGTCATATTTCTTTTTCCACAGATCTTGAACCATGAGTGTGGTGCGTACAGTGACCAAACTCAACTGACCGAGTGGGTAAAAAATTCTTGAGATTTTTAGCTAAATGAGACGTTTGGTCCATTTCTCGGAGAAATATGCTTATTTTGTAAATGACAAATTGTCTACATATGTATCCTAATTCAAACCGAGAATTTTAGCGGTTGTGTCGAAGTGAAGAACGCCGTCTGTTGCTGCCATAAATTTCAAAGCATCGCTGCTTAGACACCCATAATCTGAGATTAACCCCCCGCGCTTGCCATCATGTCACGCGACTCCTAGTCCTAGTATTGTTGTAAGTCGGACTCCTGGTCAAAGTAATACAAATATTGTTTGCATACAAATTTTGTTCCAAGATGTCGGCAGACGGCAGGTGCTTGTTGTTGTTGATATGCTCAGTAGCGTGGCACTGAGGATGACGATTGAGCAAACCGCATTAATTACGGTACTTCACTAATAGGTACTGAGATCTGCTGGGTCACTGAGCCAAAAGAAGCGCGTAAAATCTCTATCTTGTCCATCTAGTCCACATATAAGAAAGCCTTCTCTATGTCCGCTGAAACTTTATGGTAACGGAAAGCGCATAAAGCAATTATGTCAAATCGTTTGATTTCTGGTGGAGTTGACTGTAGGCAATCATTCAAACTCAGCTTTTGCTGTGATTAACGACAACTACAGTCATCGACAATGTGGACAGGTGTTGTAGCGATATCCTTGCACACAGCGTGAATGGGTATGTTATTCACCAGGGTGTTGTTTTCAACTGCGGTAGGACCTGGCACTTTCTTAATGTCTTCTGTCTTTGTTTCTCCCTAGTTTGTGCAACAACGTACACGTTAGCGTTTCCAAGTGTCTGACCTCCCTGGAATTATCACCGAGAATGGCAAAGTTCACAACATCTGTACCAGTTCGGACAAGATTCAGTCTTTGGGCAAGTTACCTGATACAAACGATCCCTGTGCACCTTCATCAAACACACTGTTTGATCCATACTGTAGGAATATGCAGTACAATTTTGTGAACTTACCGGTACTACGGAGTTTTTCAAGAGAACGCGCGGCCATGGTTATGGTGACGCATAAGTTTATTTCTGACAATCGTAAAGAAGCAAAATCACTTAAGTGTCCGACATGTTTCCCAGAACTCTGCTGAGCCAAACAGTGAAAAAAGAAAAGAAATGTGAATTTTGAGCCTAACTGCACTTATCAAACAATGTTACTATTGTGAACCAAAACAAATTGTGCTACAATTGCTTAGGAAAAGCATATAGTTTTAAAGTATGGGTCCAACCGTCGGTGTACACATTGTTCGAGAAAACACCTTTCTCGTATTTGCAGCAACAGCAGTCAGCAGAAGAAACTGCAACATCATTACAATCTACCACCATTGGTTTCAGCGCTACAAGATAAAGGTCCATGTTTATGCGTCACCATAACCATAACGCATTCTATCAGTTCATCTATAAGTTGCGACTGTAAATAAATGAACGTTGAACGGCTGAAAGTGATGCGTAAATAGGTCTTGTTTTGTATCGCATTTAAATCGTTTTTGTTTAGAAAATCATTGTGCAAAAGTAATATCTACATTATTTGGTGTTGCATTTAAATGATTTTGTATTCTTGCAATTTCAACACAACACTCCATGTATTCTGAAATGTTAAACGAAAAAAAAAAGAAAAAAAAGAAAGAAAATAATCAAACAAGCATGCAATTATCCATCTTTAATTTTAATTTTCATAATAGCGGTATTTTACTATATAGACAAAGAAGGAGAATTATTTTAAACTTGGCATGATCATAGAGAATCACACTAGAAACAAATTTATGGGATAAAAAATGGGGGTCACCACGCTTCTTTTTTGAGTTATTTGCCGCTGAATGTGAGTTTTTTGCCCCTTTCTGTCATTTCCAGGGGCAGATAACTCAAAATCATGCCTATTGATACCTTATTTTAGTTTACATAATTTTTTGTTGTTTCATTCTTAGTCTTTGTGCAAAGTTTAAAACAATTCCATTTAATTGATTTCCCTATACAAGAATAAACAATCTTAATTTACCAATTGACCTTGTATTAAAATTGTTTGATCATAGAATTGTCCCAATCTGAACATACTCAAGCGAAGTGTGGGGGTATAGTAACCTTGACATGATTGAAAATATCCAAACAAATATTTTGAGAAACATCCTGAAACTTAAAAAGAGTACACCATCATATATGATTCTTGCTGAACTAGGCAGATACCACTACAAATTATAATAAAAGTAAGAATGGTTGGATTTTGGGCCAGAATTATTACTGGAAACCATGATAAATTATCATACAAAATATATCAAATCATGCTAGAAATACCCAACTTCCAATCAAAATAGATAACACACATAAAAAACCATCTTATTTGAAACAGGCAATATGAATACTTGGTATAATCCGGAACTATTAAACACGTGTCACCAGTAAAAACAATTTATTTTGACATTACTCTATTGAACAGTTTAATCAGCAATGGAATTGTTCTTTACAAAATTCCCCAAAGGTACTAATTATTCATTATTCAAAGAATCAATCAATCTTGAACAGTACTTGTTAAAAACAAGAAAACCAAATTATTTACAACTAGTTAAATTTAGAACAAGCAACCACTTTTTACCAGTAGAAGTTGGAAGATGGAGTAACACAGATTTGTCTGATCGAAAATGTATTCTTGCTCGAAAAAAAGACATTGGTGATGAAATGCACTATTAATCATCTATCCTTTTTTAGTAATGAAGAAGACTTTATATAAACAAATATTACTACATGCATCCAAATATCCTGAAATTATAAACAGCTTATAAATGAATCATCACTGACCACACTTACCAAACTCTGTAAGTTTGTGAAAATAATCATGGAGGCATTCAAGAGCAGCTCTAATTAATAACAGTGCAGTGCTTGTTAATCTCATGTACAGATTTCGTGTAAACCGTATGCAATGATAAAATACAAGCTGCCTATCAGAATAAAGTTGTTGATTTTTGTTGTTGTTGTTGTTGTTGTTTTTTGGGGTTTTTTTTCAAATAAATAAATAAATAAATAACTTACCCCACTTACCGTAATTGTAATGTTGAATTCATAGCAATTAATTAAATCAATCCAATTAGTTGTTCGAATACTGTTTCACTAATTTGATATTCACATTTCAACAGACTTTACACAGTAATAATTTAACCAATCACAACTCTTTTTTCAAATACACAATAGTTATGATGAACCCCCTTGAATCTATAGTCTGTTTCAATCTCTGTAAATACTGTGTGATTTGATACATGATACATATTAATTATAGTAATATATCCAATTACATGGATTTCCTATCAATACCAATATTGATGTACGTAACTATGTACAGTGTAATTGAAAATGAACTAAACATTCTTTAAACTGTATAAATTACATTTTGATACCTTTCCTTTGCTCTCAAATGTGTGTATAACGTTACTGTTTAAACTTTCCTCTTGCAAATGACACTTCTTTATTTTCCTACTCTCTCTCTCTCTCTCTCTCTCTCTCTCTCCTTACATATTATCAAAATGTCAATGTCATAATCCAGAAAAAAAAGGGGGGGGGGGCTAGATTTCACTATTTCTCTTTTCGATTTTTATGGTATAATTTGTTGATGCCAAGTAACAAATATATCATTCAAAACATTTAATGTAAAAAGAGACACTTAAACCTTGTCATGTGACCTATGTTTGACTGTTTTTCTATTACGACATCATATGCTCTTGTATCGTTTTTTTTTTTTTTTTTTTTTGTTTGTTTTTTTTTTTTGTACGATTTGAGCAATAAAGATTTGTTCTGTTCTGTTCTGTTCTCACAATGTTTCAGCAAAAAGACATATATATGTACTGTGTTTTTCTTGAAAAAAAAAAAAAGATTATTTCTATATATTTGCGTATGCGACTATAGTATAAAATCTGTTGCATAGAATTACTAAAACTTTTACACAGTATCAGGGAATATAGTACCAAATGTCAAGTTGAAAAAATGAGGTGTTGCTAGCCATAATACTGAGTTATCTGCCGTTTAAAATGACAGAAAAAAAATGTAAAAGCTCACATTACAAGATACATTGAACATATTTATCACCGGTTTCAGGTGAACGACTGGTTAGAGCGTCCATCCCGGAATCAAGAAGCTTTGGTCCGACATTACTGAGTCGCAAAATATGATATTAGTTAGCTCCTTGCTTGGCGCTCAGCATATAATTGTCTTTCCAGGTCTGGTTGGCCCGCAGGCCGGTATCAGAATAATGTGACTTGATGTGACATATGCTAAAATTGTCTACAGCGTAATACTGCAGTGTGGTAACATACTTATATATCACCAAAATTATCAGCACTTTAATATGTAATGGCGGTATAACTTCGTCAAAGTTAACAACCACAATATCTAGTTAGTTGATACATAAATGAAGTACATTCTTTTTTTCTCAGAATGGTCAAATCATCGCGGATAGAAAATTCTGCGTATGTGTCTTCATTATTTTGAAATCATTTAGTAGGACTCTGAAATAGAGAAGGTCTATGATGGATGGGCATATTTCATTTTTTTTTAATTACAGCCATCGATTACTCTTGGTTTTAACATGAGCGTTTTATGAACATTTGTCAGAAAAATGTACAGCTGTAAAATTGAGAATCAAAGAATACAATCATACTCGTAACGACGGCTTTCTCCAAAATCATCCCAGTTTTTCTTATCGTGACAAGCACCAACTGTTTACTGACCATGAAACTATACAAACACTCACAGCAAGATCAATTCAGTATCCCCACAAAGTGCAGATCAGTCCTGATAAGCCATATCAAATTACTCTCATATGTTCTTGGGCAGCATTAAGTCTTTCTGCGATGAAAATGAATAGACATTTTATTAACTTGAAGTTAAGCTAGTAATCACACTGTATATACTGAAATGCGGAGAGAAATATATGCTTAGGAAATGTATATACATGTATACACCGTGCAATTGCAAAACACACAATTTGGTAATTTTAGGATAAATTGAATATCGCTAGATGTCAGGTTAAATTTGCATCGTTATATAAGCCATAGAAATGTGTATATTTTATATATATTTATTTACTTGTATGAGACGTTGTGTTTATTTTCTTGTATGAGTCTTTAGTTTTGTTTAAATTTAAATTAAAAATTTGATATGTGCATAGTCTCGCTTTCTAGGTCATTCCTTTTACATATACAACTGAATAAATTTACACATTGTTAATGTATGATGTCATTAAATTGCAATAATAAAGAAGACCTATATATTATATGCAGTTTTATTGGACATAACCTCTAAACAAAAACAATATTGTAGAATGAATTCAGATTTATTTAATATATATGATATAAATTGGATGTAATACTAATGATGACCTATTTGTGTGGAATATACACGTTAGCTGATAAGAACTTCCTTAATACCTATGCATGTAATTGTTAACTGCTGTTATATAATTATCAGATTTTTGCTCATTTACTTGTTCAAATATGCTTGCTACTGGTTACCGTGACCATTGGCTACACCCATGTATCTGTTTCTGAATACACATTAATCAAATATCGATTGGTATTGTATACGATCGAACGTATAGGTCTTTTGGTGTTCAAAAATACAATGTTAATAGCCACAATTGAACGAATTAGATTTTCAGCGTAAAACAAAATACAGCGTATATAAACACTTTTGTATAATATTTAGTGACATTGTACGTGATATATTTGTCATATTGATATTGGAATTGAGCATATAATCTAATGATAATCAAACATGACATGGATAATTAAGCCAGAAATCATGTACCGCATTACGGGGTGAAATATATATGCTCAGAAAATATATTTTTTAGATAGGAAAGCATTTTAAATACCAATCATGCAGTCATTTCAATTATGGCATGTTAAACTAACATATATAAGATATTCCAGCTAAAAATCGTTCATGGCGTTTAATAAGCGTTATACTTATAAATCCTTGTATCCATGGGGGATTTACTTGACCCCAGATGACTTGTAAGATAACATTGCCATTCACGTAATACGTAGAAAAAATGGGGTGTTATATATTAACAGGTAAAAAATACGGGGTGATATATATACATGTACATCGCTCAGTTACAAACCAGATTGGGAGTGGTCAGTATAAATGTTTCCATGTGAAACCTAAATGTTTCATTTTGTATTTAATGGGTTGTATACTGTAAATACAGCATGAAAATAGGGTTCAGAAAAAGTGGGGTGTTATATACACCCCACTGTTTTTTTCAACCCCACAAAAAAGGTTTCATATTGGAAAACATCCCACATCTAAGGAATCTCTTAGTATATATATTATATATATATATATATATATATATATATATATATATATATATATATAATAGTAGTAGTAATACTATAGTAATTTTCAAAATATGAAATATATTACATAAAAATATAATTATAGTAGTAATAATATAGTAAATTTCAAAGGTATATCCGATAAATGCACCCTGGATTACCTCCCTTACCGAAACGAAACGTAAGGGGAAGTTTAAAGGGTTAAGCAAAACGTAATTCAAAAAGATATACACATATACACAATTGTCGTATATTGGTAGCATATCCATTATAAAACAGCATTGGAATGTAATTAATTTAGACCAATACAAACACTATACAATGACATAAGAAATGTTAAGCTAATTTAATATGCTATAAATACACCACAAACTTTATATTAAATAAATATAATAATGACTATATATTCAGTTAGCCACATTATTTAGTAAATTATTTCTAAGTTCCGTTGCTTTCTGCACATATAAAGCTAATTTAGTAAGTGTTGTCTTATTCTTTGATTTTAATAATAACATAAATGTATACATACTAGGTTTATTATAGAAATATTTATTTATGAAACCTTTTCTTAAGTTTTCATAACACGAACATTTTAAAATAAAATGGTATTCGTCTTCTATATCTAAAGTATTGCAGCATTGACAGTATCTTTCATTTCTAGGAATTCTATTTTGCCCATACCTACCCGTTTGTATTCTTAAACTATGACCTGAAATTCTTAATTTGGTAATACTAAATCTAAGACTTTGTGGTAAAATATTTAAATAATCTTCATATTCAAAGATACTTTTACAATTATTAAAAAAAGACCAAGTACACCACTCGATTCTTTTTCTGAATGCCAACTTTGTATAAAATTATCAATAACTATTTGCTTGAAAATAGGTAAAAAACATTTTAAATCATATAATTCCGGATGCTTCCAAACATCAACAAAACCATAATTACACAACAATATTTTTACCTTTTTAGCCCAGTTATCTAAACCTATATTACGATCACTAAGTGATTGCTCATAAATTTGTTTAATAATTATATTGTCTGTATTTAAAATCTTAAACCAATATTTGATAATTCTTAAATATCTTGACACATACAAAGGGTATCTACCTAATTCACCATATACTGCAGCATTTGCTACACTATTTCTAACTTTTAAAATATATTTAATAAATTTTAAATGTAACCTTTCAATATCTTTATGTTTTTCAAAACCACATATTTCTGATGAATAATTTAAGATAGACCCAACAAATGAATCAAAAAGCTGACAAGCTAACTTAGGTTTTAATTTGTATTTTTTACAATTTAATTTAAGAAATTTTAAAGCTTTTAAAGCTTTCCCCACTAAATGTTTTTGATGCAATGTAAAATTCCCATTATAACTTATAACTGTTCCCAAATAATTAAAATCATCTACGATCTCAATTTGTTTACCATTATATGTCCATGCTTCCTGTCTTCCTAACTTACCCCTTTTTCTAAAAATCATTATTTTTGTCTTTCTGTATTAACTTCTAACCCCCATTGATTACAATAATTGTATAAACGATCGAGAATAGACTGCAACTCCTGTGCTGTTTTTCCAAATACAACCATATCATCTGCAAATAATAACAAAATTAACACTAAATCATGAATTTGAATACCAGAATCTGCATTTTCCTGTAAATAAAGTTCAAGATCTTCAACAAAAAGAGAAAAAAGTATCGGTGACATAATCTCGCCTTGTCTCAAGCCTATGAAGTATTCAAAGTAATTAGAGTAATTATTACAATTTCTAACACAAGATTTAACTTTCTGATACATATCTTTAATAATCCGCAACATTTTACCTTGTACACCAAGCTTGAATAATTTAAACCATAATCCATTTCTATAAATAGTATCAAAACATTTACACATATCAATATAACAACAATATTAATCTATTATTAATATTATTTAGGTAATTTTGAACAACATTTGATAAAACAAATAAAGTATCGACTGTAGAACGACCTTTTCTAAACCCAAAGTGAGCATCAGATATTATATTATTATTCTCACAGAAATTACTCACCCGCGTGTTTAATACAGTAGTAAACAGTTTTGATAAGCAGCTGACCAAAGTAATACCCCGGTAATTGTTTACATTGTTAACATCACCTTTTTTATGTAACGGAACGATAACTCCATTCATCCATTGTTCGGGAAAATAACCCGAATTAAAAATAGTATTAAACAAGTCACATACATGTATATGTAAAGCTAAAATATCAATACTTTCTATCAAATATTCATTCATGATAAAGTCGTCCCCCATAGATTTATTACGCTTAAGACACTGTGTGGCTTTTAAAACCTCTTCTACGGATATATTTTTATTAAGGTCTTCAAAACAACAATTAATGTCATTAAAATCATGAATAGAACAAAAATTCTCTGCGTCTTCATTTTCACATTGAAAAACATCATTTCCTAATTTTGAAAAATAGTCTCTAAAATCCTTCAAATAAATGCTGTTTGTGTTTTTAGATGAACGTTTAAAGTAATTCCAAATTGTTTAGGATTCGACTTTTTTAATTTTTCAAATTCTTTTATTTTACTCTGCAATAAACGCTTTTTCTTACACAAATCTTTATACGCTTTTTTTAATAAACAGAACTGCTCTCGACTTTGTTCAGATTTCGTTCTATTAAATTTTTTTACAGACTCTAAATATTTTATTCTCGATTCTTTACATTCCTTATCAAACCAATCCTTTTGTATAGATAGAGATTTATTCATAAATATATTTTTCTTGGTTTTTACTATAACAATATGAAAATAAAGGGTCTGCTACTTCACGCAATGTTTTGGTAAAATCATTCAGGGCATTATTAACCGAATCTCTGCTAGTCATGTCTATGGTAGAAACCAAGTTATTTAAATGTGGTAAACGGGAAATCAATCCTATTCTAAAAGATTCTTTTAAATTATCTTCCCATTTAAACCGAGTATATTTCTCGTCTTCTACAGGCGGTATAAATGTGTTACATAAAAATGAGAATAATAATGGAGCGTGATCACTGTGTTCATTGAAAGATCCAACTTTAAAATCACATAAACATGAGAAATCATTCTCAGTCGACAATAAATAATCAATGACAGACGCTCCACTAGCATTGGCAAACGTAAACATACCAGCTGTATCGTTATGTAACCTACCATTAATTATCCTGAAACCCGTGGACTTACAAAGATCTAACAGTTTTATACCGTATCCATTGCACACCTTATCTAATGAGGCGCGGCCCAAATTTCTATCAGGTACATAATTTATATCATCAACGTTACAATTATTAACATCACATACAATAAAATCCTTTTTAACCCCTACTCTACTGTTCATATCACCTGCAATAAAAATAGAGCCTAAATCTTCAAAATAATGAATATCATTTTCAATAATTTCAAAAAAGTCTACAGGTACAATATTGTAGAGAGAGAAGTTACAAGATATAATAAGCATTCGTGTGTTTCGTAGAAGATTGTTCCCTTTTTAGTCAGGGTGAAAATATAAACATGTATCCATTCATCTTTTATATGTTTATCCAAAACATTTTTTTTTCCAGTGTATTTTAAATTAACTTGTTTTAAACAGGGCAATTTCTCGATTTTTAGTCTAGGTAAGTGATTTCACATCAGGTGGTTGATACTGTTATTGTATTTTTTTCACATCAACAAATAATGCATGCCTTGTGTTCGTTATGTTATTTACAGATTGTCTTACTTGATCGTACAATGAAAAGCTTGTATATCGTTATAAGTTTGAAAACAAATGTTTTGCATAAAATGAACCGTAATACACATGTATCTTGATTTGCAGATAATAAGGTACCACGTGACTTAAGACCATAATGGGCGGAGCTATGATTATGTCATGTTTTGTTAGCTGAAAATATAAATGTACCCAGTAATACTGAAGATTCACGTGTGATGCGAGTTGTATGGCTTACGTGACAAACAGTAAATATTTTATCGTTTATATTTCAAGTTTTATGGATTTATCGCAGCGCTCCGCTTCGCGTCGCTAGCGATAAGTTCCACAAATTTAGAATATAAACGATGAATAATACGTATCGTTTATTAGCTGGAACGAAGTCCATGGAGAGTTGGCGGGCGGCTTTTGCGGATGGCGTCAAACTTTTGTTTCCACATGATAACTACCGATCAGGTTGAAAGATTTTTTTTTTTTTTTTTGGTATAAGAAAGAAGTCCCAGTTTAATTCTGGGCAAAATCCATTAATTTTCAACACAATTTGGCCCCTTTGTCCGCACGATAAATCCCGAACGGGTTGAAAGATTCTAATAGTGATTAATACACATGTTTATCCCAATAAAATGAGGGTCTGCGCTATAATTCCCAAACGAGTTTTCAGATTTACATAATTTTTGGAACTTATATTTATATATATTTTTTTTAATTTATGGCCCATTTTCGAAATAGAATTTGCAAAAAAAAACACTTTTCTGTGCGATAATTCCTAAATGGATTGACAGATTTAAATAATTCATGGCACACATGTTTATTAAAAAATGAAGGTCAAGTTCTACATTGCGGGAAAATCCGTAGTTTATTTCTTTTTTTTTTACGTAGTTATTGTCCCTTTTCAACTTAGAATTTGCCAAAAAGAGTTAGCTTGTGGAAATGATATTTTCCAAATTCTACCTTGAAACTTGGATCGTTGTAGATGTGAAAATTTAATACCTGAGAAATTTTATGGCTTGGGCAGTTCCTTCAATTTCATGGTGTATGTGTGTAGACATGCGTATGCACACACACGAACGATTTGACAGTCGATAGGAAATAATTCACCTGAGATATCAACTTTTAAACTCTAGGAAAAGAAGAATCTGAGAGGAGTATCAGCTGTTTTTATTTCAACGACTGTTTCGACGATTTCAAAGACTCGCCGGGAAAGTGGTCTGCCCAGCAAGCTTTGTGGTCTTCTGACAACGTCTTCTATTTTAAATGTATGGATTTATGGATAAATTACATAAAATTTAAAATATAAACGATAACAAATACGTAAAACGCAATCCCTTTACATGTCAAAAGATGAAATCTTAAGGCCGGTGCGCCAAGATCTGGTAATGTTTAGTTTTGGTGCGGTTAGTATTTTGCATGTTTAATTTTAAAAATGATATCCTAACAGTTGTGCTCAATTTTAACACACGTAACAAACAATCAATCAATTACATGTATAATCAATCGCGATTAATTCAAGTCGTATGAAAATAAATAGATAAATAAATAGATGATTGAAATATCAAAAGTAACAAAACAAAAAGAAATCTGCAAAATATTGTCTAACAATGTATCAGCTTTTAATAAAACACTTTGGTATTGTCATAGTTTGACATAAGTGGTCATTGTCCTTTTCCTTAAAGAAATTGTATATATACAATAATGTCATTCTGAACCAAACATCAGACACTAATTTAAACAAACACATAAAAGACCCCTTAACCGAGACACTAATTAAAATAAACACGTGAAACGCCTCTCAACCGAAGTCTATATATCATGGAGCTCTCACTTTCAATGCAGCATGATTGCATTTATGACTATTGATTGAAAAACGTAAATACACAAACTGCAGGAAAAAAGGACGAGCAATTTACTTTCATTCCTATAATTTATTTATGTCAGATATTGGATATCTTGGGTGTCCTACGAAGGGCATTGGTAACGTTGTCTTGTTCTTACTCTGAGTATTATTTTCAGATTCCTGTAGCGGTGCAACCACATACGACAAGACTTCAAGTCATACCGGAAGTTGCAGAGGGGTTCCGACGCGCCGCTGCGTTGCCCTCACAATGCGCAAAATTGAACAAAACTCGTAACCTGTCTGGCAAACAACGCATCAGTTATGACCCCAAACACCAAGTTTTGTATTGTCCGATGTGCAAAATTGCATCTACATTTTTAACCCGCGTTTTTAGAATGCTTGCTCGGAACAGGGAAAGAATTTCGGCATTAACACCGTTTGATATTCCTATCCATGACGCTCCGCCGAGCAAACAGTACTTCATTATCAAAGATCAAGTCGTTGAACCAAACACAAATGCTACAAACGCATTGAAGTTTTTGTTTGTTAGAAGCCCTTATTCTCTGCTATTTTCAGCATATGTCGACAAACTCGTTAAACCAAACCCTACCTATTGGAATGCATTTGGACTGGCGGCTGTTAAACGCTCACGTCAGCAACCAAGCCAGGGAGATGACGTCAAATTTTCAGAATTTACGGAATATGTGACATCCATCTTCAGTAATAACAGCGCAGTTGACTGTCACGTTCAGAAAATGCAAGTCTGCAGACCATGCGACATTCAGTATAACTTTGTTGGAAAGATGGAAACATTTAAAAAAGATACAATGGATTTACTTTCATTTTTAAAGCAAAATCTAACTTTAAACGTGTTTCGAACAGAGTTTTCTAGGTTACATGCGGAAGATGCAATCGATGACGTCACTTCCGGTGTATTCAGTGCCAAAAATGCAATTCTGAAATATATGCCGTGGCATGAAGCCCTTAAAAGAATCTGGAGGAATTTACAAATGCGGGGTGTTATTGGACATTTTAAATTCCCACTGTCTGATAAAGAGTCCGATATTATTAGCAAAGCTGCATTTATGGCTCTTTTAAATTCAAAACATTCTGAATCAGAAGCCGAGGAACTTAGTTTTCAGAAAAGACAAGCATTTGTAGAGGCCTATCGAACAGTGTCTCCCAATGTATTGGAAAAAATAAGGCAAATATATTCCGATGACTTCTTTACATTTAACTATGAAACACATCCAGAAAACGTATATAAAAAGACGTTCTCTACAGTTAATTGTGAATTCCTAAACTATTCGAACATAGACAGAGACCTGTGCAAATGAAGTACCGGTATATGCATTTTGATAATTCATTTGCATTTGTATTTTAAGATTCTTTTCCGATCCCAGTCAAGGTGGTTGGAAAAAGTTTGCATTGAAAAAAGGTTAATTAAAATCTGCATTTATGAACGTTTTGGAAGTGATTTTTATTCAAAATTGATAATAAGGAGGGGGATGAACACACAAGATATATAATAGAAGATAAAATTTCTGGAAAATAAAATAAGATATGGATATTGGAAAAATGTAAAAACTCTCGGGAAATATCAACGGAAATCGGCCATATTGAAAAACGACTTTTGAAGGAAAAACAATAGACGGTACTTCAATAAAGTGATAAATAAGCAATGGAATTTAGTAATAAAAGATATATTTACATACCGATTTATTTTATTGAGTAAGCTTATCTGTGGAAATCGTTCCGCGAAAACAAATTAATTTGCCGTGACCTGTAGTGCAAAGGATCCCGCGAAAGTTGAAAATGAGAAAAGACTTTTTAAAACATTAAAAGAAATAAAATCTAACGTTGAAGAACAATATCTTCCATTCAAACCAGTTCTTATTTCCGACAGTAAAGGAATTTATCTTAAAACAGAAAATAGTAAAAACCAGGGGAATACAAGGACATAATGTGGTGGTGCTCGAGCTGGGCCAATTTAAGTTCAAAATAAATCAGACTGGTTAAAATTTAATTTTGACAGACAAGCAACAAGATTAGGCAATATTATTTATAATCTTTTTATGGCTCGGCACATGTGATGATCAAGTTATAAAATAAAGCAAGGTTTGTCTCTTTACAGTCTAAAGTAAAAATTCTTGAGAGTTACCTGCCTATCGCCGCCTCAGACCTCTAGGATAACATTTCTGGAAAAAAAGTCAGCGTAGAGACATTTTGTCAAACGCTAAGAAACTGAAATCACCTGTGGACGGTGAATTACGAGAAATCTCATTATCACGTGATCAGACAGTCGCTGAAGGTGAAAAAATACAAAACACTCGAATCCGAATTTTCTAGAACTGAAGCTGGAGAAAAAAAATCTGAAAATAGTTCGAGGTAAAATTATTAGGAAGGAGGACAACGTAAAAGCCGCAGGTACTTGAGCTACGACGTCAGTCTCCTACTGGTGTTGAGACATATTGTTTTAAACAGAAATGTATGTAATGGTTTTAAAGTTGTATCTACAAATCGTGATTCACTTTTTAACTAGAAATCAGAATTGAAATGTGTTATTGATATTGAAAAAATAAAACTGATTGTGTTAACTAAAATACTTCCTAAAAACTCTCAACTCACTCTTGATAGAGTATGTTATTAGTAGCGTGCCTCAAGGGAAAGTCCTAGTGCCGGCTCTTTTCTTTAATTTTATTAACAATTTACCTGATCTTGTGAACAATTTTGTAAAGATTTTGCTGACGGTACCAAGCTGAAACCTGGCCAGACACTTGACAGTTACGGTTTAATGCTACCAAATGTAAACGAATATATATTTGTTGTCAAAACGAGAGGCACGAATATCACATGAGTAAAAGTGAGAACAGAACTATCACCGCAGAAGTTAATGACGAGAAAGATCTTGGAGTGACCTTTTCTAAAGACTTAAAATTCAGTAAACATCTTGAACTCATTGAATAGGGCAAACAGGATTCTTGGTATTATAAGAAGGGCGTTCACATACATGGAAAAAGACATGTTCCTCCAGCTTTACAAAACTACAACCTTTCCCATGCCGAACAGAGTATTTTATCCACTTTTATCCACTATATTGCGCCAACTGTTGTTTAGACATGATTTTTTCCCCCATATATTGCTGGCTATCGCTGGAAATTCCAGCCAATCATGGTTCGAATATCTCCGAATGTTTTGCGATTTTTCCTCCTGCGTACTAGCATCGATTTTCAACACACTTTTATTCCGTTTCGACTTCCATAACGAAATCGTACTGAAATAAACATGAAAATTGTCACCATTTAGTGATAAGAGAAAAAACAATTCTTGACTTTTTTCTCCTATCTAGTAAAATAGAGGGAGATCTATAAATATAAATTTCTAAATATAGCCCTGAATTGTTGTCCGTTTCAAAATTTGTGCTACCATAGAACAGCGTTGCAAGTAACCCTGTTCAAAAAGGATATTTATCTCATTGAAATCTACAACAAAACTGGTCATTGAGATAAAAGATTTGCCATATGAAACAGGCTTACGAACATTGGGGCCGCCAGCCTTGAAAAAAAGAAACGATAAAATTCAGATTGTTAATGAAATTGACAAAATAGATGTGGGTACTTCACAATAGCAGCGGAAGCTAGGACATAGTGCAACAGCCAGAAACTGGAAAAAAAAAACTCACAACAGACTGCAAATCAGGCAACATTTTCTCACAACGGGTAGTTAATTCGTGGAATATGTTTTCAAGTGATTGTGTGAACTGCGACACTCCTTCAAGAGCACCCTAAATAAAGAATGGAAAACAAGATCAAGGAAATTCAGTCTTGATAATCAGGACAATGTACATACACCCACTGAAAAATATGAATGGGTCAGAGCTAGAAATATACCAGTACAAGTTCGCTTAGGTTGTGGTCTTCAACCCAGGTAGAATAATAGTGTATAAATGCGATTTTCAAATGCGAGGAATGAGATTTTCGCTCGGATTATCGCAAGGCTCAGAATATCGCGAGAATGTGATTTTATATCGTGATTTTATATCAATGTTCATGAAAAATTACTGTTGTTTTTTTTTGTCAGGACGAAGAACATACCTTGGACAGGTATTGGTATTCATTGGTTTATGACATTTTACTGTATTTACGTTAATACTTTTGTAAATCATTCTATTTACAAAAATACACCACTATGTAGCCATTCGGGAAGATAAGAATACTAATGTTGATAGGCTTTTGAAAAGATGTGAGAAAAAGTTGATCAATGCACTTATCAGTGTGTGTGTGTTTTTTTTTTTCAGCAGGTGGGGCGGTGGGCTCACCTAGGGAATTAAGACAAACACATTTTGTTGTCTAAATCCCGTCTCTGAAGTTATGATACAGTAAAAATGACAAATTCCATGGAGGTATAGGTGTTCCGTGTACATGTGTGGGGGTTTTCATTAAAGTCCTGCTGAAATCTGTTTTGAAATTTTCAAAGAAGATGTACATCAAGACACAGACGATCACTTCTAAATACGTTTTCCCAGATTCGAAAAGACCTAGGTTTTATAGTGTTATGAAGCTTCCAGTGAATCTTGCACAACATATCAGGGCTTGTAATCAGAATTGCGTCTTACTCTTCATTTTGTAATCAAAAACCGCCATCTTGGAAGGCAAAAGATTACTGTTCTGTCTGGAATGTCTAAAATTATATATAAACATATTTAATTTTCAGCTGCGTCTTATAGTAAAGTTTAACAAACACACGAGTATAACAGATTCAAGGGAAAAACGCTGGATAAAGCAATTAAACCTGCGTTTCATCTATCTTTTTTCCCCGCAAATTCTAGTCCACCTCGAATCTTCAGTTTGTTTTATTTATTTTTTTTATTTTAAATGGATATGCAAATTACATACACCAAATGAATCTGAAAAAGTAGGAGAGTGTTGATATATATATAGATATCCCATACAAGCGCATTGAATTGTTTATTTCGAAAGCTTTTGATTTTTGTAAATAAAAGTATGAACATGATATGTAGAACGATTCTGGTCTTTTATATTTATGTTTTGCGCTTAAAGATTAATAAATTTATCGGGAGAAAAGGAAACTACATGAATATGTTTGTTGTCGATTTTTACCGTTTCATCGAGGTCTCAAAAGCATTGCAAAAAAGGTCCATATATAAAGTACGTGAATAATTGAAAATTTCAAGGCGTTTCTAAAGGTACCATTTTTTTTAAGTTGACTTAGTGTAAGATATTTACATAAAGAATAAGAATTCTATTTTATGTTACGCAAATTTGCAAAAAACAACAACAAGCAAACAACTCTGTATCTGGTCCATTTGCTGCAAGCGTGTGAAAATAACGAATAAATGATAACAATTAATTCTGATATGTTATTAAAATGACTCTGAGGCTGATTACTGGCATGACTGAAATGATGTGCATATGCAGAAAGTCTTATCGTTTGTTCGGAATATTAATGTATAACTATTATTTTGAGTTGTAGTCTAGCTATGCTTTTAAAGTGGACTGTGTTTTATAATTAAGACATTTCTTGTATTTTCTGCAAGTATGGGTCCAGGTCCAAATAAACGTATATTAAAAGGATCGACACACTGACGATGTAGTACGTCTGAATATGTTGATGTTTCTAGGTAACTTGTAATCTTGTTATATCCTGTCAGGCTCGTTGACTGCTGATAACCCATATATTGTTTTGTACTTACTGAATCAACCCAGTTCCCCTTCTTTGCCGATTCCCAAAGACTGTGTGTGTATGTTTTACACCATTACGTTGTCTGATTGTTTGATTACTTGGTGTTTTGAGCCCGTATCAGGACATTTCCCAATCATAATGTTCGGTGTTTGACACACCCGAACCCACAACAACAATAATTTCTCAAGGGAAAAAGGCATGAATGGGTACGAATCGAGGAAATATAGAAGGGTCGATAGGATTCGATTTTTTTAAAGCTGTTGATAGTTAACACAAATAAATCAAAAACTGAAAACTTACCATTCAATTTGCTGCTTTTTCGCTCCAAATATGGATGTATAAAGCTCATGTGTATCACCGGAAATCCACAGTTTTTTTAAATCGAAGTGAAATTGTTAGTCAATTGCTGTACCGTAATACAGTATAAAATTCCGATACTGTAAAGTATCTGTGATTTTTCACACAGTTTTCATGTCCAGATACATATAGGAAAAGTAAAAAAAAAAAAACAGTATGGACCATCAGCCATTGAGAACACTGCCTTTAAGCAGGTGTGCTTACAAATAAATTTCTGATCATTTGAAAAATCTTGGTCAATGGAAAAAACATAAGTTATAGTCCCCATCGAAATTCAACTTCTCCACACTGAGAAGGTATATCATGACGGAGGTTATTGTGATAAGGATCCTCACATAAATGTTACTACATTTATTTCATTTTACAATGAATGACTTATAAATACCTATTCCTTTGACTATAACATTGAGGAACCCTGTCTTTTAGCTTATATTGATTTAAAGCATTTTAAACTCTTGGGGAGTTAGATTCAATCTTGCCTTGATATTATCAGGGTTCCATGAACTAATAGATGAAGGTAGACATGATTTTTTTAAAATATCTTATACTACAACGTATAGATACATTCCACATTCTTCGGCAGATGATTAGAAATGTCACCAACATTGGCATGGATAAGGTCGTTTATAAAAGATGGAGTATTGTTCTTCATAGCTTTGAACATAAAACACAATGTTTGCCCTTATTTTGTCTTATTTAATGGTTCCAAGCAACATTCCTCATAGAGATAGTTCAAAGATTCAAATAGGGGCCTCCGTGGCCGAGTGGGTAAAATCGCTAACTTTAACACTCACCCAGCCCCTCACCGCGTGGGTTCGAATCCCGGCAGGGTCATTCGGATTTTCATGTGAGGAAGCCTTCCAGCTGGCTTGCCAGTGGTCGGTGGTTCTACCCGGATGCCTCCGTGCATTCGGGGTCTTCCTCCACCTGTAATTAGCTGGACGTCGCTATATGAATGAAATACTGTCGAAGCGACAGTAAACTCAAATAGTCAAGTCAAGTCAAAGATACAAATATGGTGAAACCAGTAACATTATAGACAACTTATTACCATATATACCATTTTTAGTAAGTTTTAACAAAACATATCTACGACAAACACATGCAAACGCTTTAAAATGGACAGAAAGTCATACAAAAAGTCTCTTTTAGTTCATTTCTTTAACAATGTGGTGATAAGATGTCTACATGTTAATGTATGTTTCAAGTAGACACACCCTTCATTTGACTGGAATATTGTCGATGGGGCGTTAAATCCATTATTTTTTTATCATTATTGTTTTTGTGTATTTATGTGGTGAAATATTGGACTATAGGTTTGCCCTCCGTCTGTCTGTCCGTCCAGAAATCTGGATCCCGTGATAACTTAAAATTCGATTCGCCTCATGGAACGTCGAGCTCCTGTGATCAGCGATTGACTGCTTGCTCTGGGACACTGCTTTGATTTTTAACAAAACAAATAATAAAGAAATCATTTATTATCATTACAAAGATTATTATATTATTGGCCTTTACAAATCGATTTGCAATTTAGCAGATGCAGCAATCAACATATAACTCTTTGAAAAAATCTGTTTACCCGATTGATGCATTCTGTTCATACGTGACACACAGTTTTAAACAACATTTGCAAGTATGTGCCAACAATTTCAAACTTTAACGGTAAGTTCATTCGAGGTACTTGGTTTTTATACTTGGACCAAGACTTGAACATAAACAGTTGGGGTTAAGCAACATACGGTTTGGATAGACCGGCTAATAATAAACTGAGCAAGCCTTCTTTTTAAAAGGAAATTTGTACATATACATGATTCATGTAATTTACATACATTGTAGCTATGTGAAACGTATTTATTCATATATACAGTAGAGTTCATTAATAACACGAATGCATATAACATTAGCATTCTTATAACATTAAAAATTCAAAGTCCCGATCAAACCCCTTCTTTGTCTATATAAAAAAACTATTCGATACAACGTTTTTGCATATAACATTATCATCCGTAAGGCCTGACTTACCTGATCCCCAGGCCAATAATCGATTTAATTATAACGTTATGTCCCGACATCTCTGTGAATGGGTGTGACTGAGAATTGGCAAACCGTGAAAATCACTCTCGGTTGCGAGGCAGTGCATTGCTGCCGGCCGTATAAATTTTACGTTTCATTGTTAACAGTGGGGTAATTACTGTGCGGGTATGCATAGCTATTTGTGGGATCTTTTTACATACAGATACATGTACATAAAGATACACTCAAGTTCAGTAAATTTATGGACAGTATGTTT
>CM037790.1:23269779-23319779 GCA_021229015.1 Solen grandis | reverse complement strand
GAGATCAAGTCCGTTGCCTCCCTTTAACATACTTCCCGTGTTAGCAATAAACCCAAAAACCAAAATATACATGTAAATTTATGGGACTAAACGATAGACCAAATCATCTTTTTTTAGATAGAAACAGTTATTTCCTATGCGACTAAATCAAGCGTATATCAAAAAAGAGGAATAATTCTATTTCAAACCCGAACTAAAATAAGACAAATGTACGATACAAAATCACCTCATACCTATGAATACAAAGACCCTTTCCCGAGACAGTCTCCCCTTATATAAAATATATATCATAAATTTCGTTTTCAGTTTGATCTGGTTTGCAATCGTGTGAAGGTGCCTGCATGATGTAAAAATAAATCATCATCATCAGCAGCAACAACAACATTCTACAAACTATCATAGCTAAGTTGCCGCGGTCTAGTCTGCGGATCCGGTACAGGTCCAAACTAGAAGATGTTGAGAGTGGAGGGGGATTCCGCCCTTTCTTGGGGATCATGTATATATACATATTTTTTTAATTTTCAAAGTAGACAGTGGTTGTTACACAAACAGTCCACTACATGTGATAAATTCGAAATCCGTTGAAATATTCAAGAAAACTCTTTAAACAGGTGTGTGAAGTTAGCGCGTAGATCGTAGATCGAAACTATAACTAATTTTCTTTGTCGATCTGGGTCGTAGATCGTAGCTCAACCATTGAAATAAACCAAAGTAAATGGTTGAGCTAACCATTGAAAATGTTGATGGAATTGTTTAGCTGGGTCGTAGCCTTAAAATGTTCATGGTGGTTAGCTGGGTCGTAGATCGTAGCTCAACCATTGAAATAAACCAAGATTAATGGTTGATCTGGATCGTTGATCGTATTTTAGTGGTCGTCGGTAATTTTGTATTAGTCGTAAAGTAGTTATATATTTGTCTTCTTTGTCGGGATTATTGTACTTTTGGGGTTTTTAATATCTCATTCGTCGGAAAAGTTTCCGTCGGGAAATTTTCTGTTCGTCGGGAAAAATTATGTCGGGAATTTAGTATTAGTTGTGAAAATTGTATTTTGTTAATATTTTTATCTTCGTCGGGATTATTGTACTCGTCGGAAAATTGTATTAACGGAAAAGAATCTTTTTCGTGGGAAAAGTCGGAAATCGATAAAAGGGATTGGCTCGAAAATGGGAATCTCATTCGTCGGAAATTTTTTGTTCGCGGGATCTACGACCCAGCTCTACCATTCCATGAACATTTTCAGTGGTCGAGCTACGATCTACGATCCAGCTCAACCATTTATTTTGGTTTATTTTAATGGTTGAGCTACGATCTACGATCCAGCTCAACCATTCCATGAAAGTTTTCAATGGTCGATTTACGATCCAGCTCAACCATTTATAATGGTTTATTTGAATGGTTGAGCTACGATCTACGACCCAGCTCAACCATTCCATGAAAGTTTTCGAATGTCGAGCTACGATCTAGACAGCTCAACCATTTATAATGGTTTATTTGAATGGTTGAGCTACGATCTTCGACCCAGCTCAACCATTTATCATGGTTTATTTGAATGGTTGAGCTACGATCTACGACCCAGCTCAACCATTCCATGAACATTTTCAATGGTCGAGCTACGATCTACGATCCAAGTCAACCATTTATATTGGTTTAATTCAATGGTTGAGCTACAATCTACGACCCACCTCAACCATTCCATGAAAGTTTTCAATGGTCGAGCTACGATCTACGACCCAGCTCAGCCATTTATAATGGTTTATTTGAATGGTTGAGCTACGATCTACGACCCAGCTCAACCATTCCATGAAAGTTTCCAATGGTCGAGCTACGATCTACGATCCAGCTCAACCATTTATAATGGTTTATTTGAATGGTTGAGCTACGATCTATTACCCAGCTCAACCATTTATATTGGTTTAATTTAATGGTTGAGCTACGATCTACGACCCAGCTCAACCATTTATATTGGTTTAATTTAATGGTTGAGCTACGATCTACGACCCAGGTCGACAAAAAAATTTTTTTTTTTTTTTTTTTTTTTTTTTTTTTCATCGTAGGCAATCCTTTTACTCCTATATTTTAATTTTTATATTAATGTGCAACACCATTGAATAAACATGTGTGTAAATAAGTCCTTTAATCAAATAAGAGCAGTTTTGCAATTTTTTACTGTGAACTGTGTGCAAATTAATGTCCGAAATTAATGTTTGTTTGTCAATTGATTTTAACGTTCCACCGACAGTATTTCAGTCATTTGGAGACGATGTCTACTTGAGACAGATATAGTGCTGCACGCCGTAGACATGATACTTTTGGTATGTTGAAGCCACGACCCCCGCTTCCGAGGCGGACGCTCCAACCACTCGGCCACTGGGATTTAGAATCTATTTTTCTACTACGTGAGCTGTCTGTCTAACCCCTGGTGGATACTTAAGTTTTAAGCTATATCTGGCAAGGCAGTCCAGCAAATGACGAATTTTAAAATGTCATAAAATTGAAAATATTCAAAACTTACCACTTTGTAGCTATATGTGTACTATCCTCCTAGAGATCGTAACATGAAAGTTTTTTTCCCATTCAACAGCGTTCTATTCATAGACATATGCAGTATATATAAACCTCAAGGTTCCACACAATCGACTGCTATCAAAGCTCAACCACTACGGTATCAGAGGGAACACCTTGACCTGGATCCAAGCCTGTCTTTCGAATAGAACCCAGCATGCATGTCATCTTTCATGGAGCTACATTCGAGACTGCACCCGTGACTAGCGGCGTCCCACAGGGAAATGTCATTGGCCCGACCTTACTTTTTGCCTTCATCAATGCCTTCTTGCCTTCATCAATGCCTTCTTGCCTTCATCAATGCCTTCTTGCCTTCATCAATGATTTTCCCACTGCACATAAAATCCAGTTATATGATCTTTACAGAAGAAATCTCGCAGAAATCAGACCCAGCAACGGAGACTCCAAGACCAAAGCCTACATGGCACGTTTCATAATAATCAAATGTGACTGCGTCAACTTATGATGTAGATGTTCCCTGCAAGTGATAGCTGACGCGTCCTGCACAAGTTTAAGGCTCACCCTGTAACAATGAGTGAGAAATGACCAATGACAAATGACCAGTTCTGCACTTGCTGATCGTGATAGTTTATCACATTTTCTCTTTTCTTACTCGTTTTACTCAGGCGATTAACATCGATACATTTCCGCGCAATTAGGAGAACTGGCCCCAAGGTTATAACATTTTTTCGTGCTCAACTCGAGTTTGTGCTCAAAGTTAAATTGTACTAGTCAGTTAAGTTTTTAAAATGTTGCTATACTTTCTCTGTTCCACAGTTAGCCCCTACTACAATTTACATAAATTCACTATCAAAGTTACCCAATTTGTTTTGATATACATAAAATAAGCAAACCAAGTTTCAGTCTCAAACTGAGCTGGAAAAAGTTTTATAATCTCGGGGCCTGAACGTGCTGCCTTCATAAAGGCGAGGTTTCTAAATACATGTAAATCTTGATACTTGTGCTGATAATAAAATTGGCGGTGCTACTGTTAGTTTAGTTTAAACTTATTTTACGACGACACGGAAACCATTTCTTACAATATACAGTAATCCCACTTGAAGGCAACTGGGTTGGGCCAGTACTTAGCGCCTGAGAATGTCATGAAAAATCCTTGACGCAAACGGGGTTCGAACCTTCGGATGCGCTGTCAGTTGGTTACCACCCGACCACATCCATCATTAAATTATAATCATGGTCCTTAAATACTTAAAAAGACGTCAGTGCAGAGACTTGGAATTATGGACTATTTTGCTCTGAGTATAAAGGCTTACATTTACTATAAAAAAAAATCCCATAATCACTTGATGGACCATGATCACAATTTAATGATGGATGAATAATCATAAAAGAATACAGCTTAATCCAAGAACATTTTCTTTCTTTATTAAGATTGATTTCGTGTGTAAGAATGTCATATGAATTATTTGAAACGTAAATGAAAATTGAAACGAAATCCAACAATACTGACTCATTGTTGACCTAAACCATACAAGTACATATGTTAGTTTTTAGTTTAGATGCAGTAGTTGCATGGAAAGACAATGTATGTCACTGAGCAGAGTCTGACTGAATTACACTTACAATGATACAGCGTAATCCACACCTGAAGTGATCCATTCACTTTAATCAAAGCGCTGAAGACACTGAATGTGTGTGTGTCTCAAATGAAAGAGTGTTTGAAGATCTGCAAGTCGATCACCAATAATTAAATTCACTTTGATAAACAAAAGAAATGCGACATTCCTGTTCTCTCAGCGCTATCAGAGCTTTAAATTGTATTCATGCAGTACCTTATCTACAACAGACTCTATTTATAGATTGAAGTAATTATGCAAATTTTCTACACAGGTCAGAGGCTCAGAACTCATTTCGGATAGTAAATATACAGGTTTCGGTAATTTTTCAGTGTAAGACATAACCATTGGAGATTTCTTAGGTCTATAGATTGATGTGATTATTAGTATGTTACAATGATGTATTTAGGACTTCACATGGGTTATTGCAACAGCCTAAAATGACCGAACGCTGCACATTTACTATCAAATTATTTGCGAGCCACCTTTGCATCGAAACAAACTATATTCGTGCATTTGGTAAAGTGATCACGTGATAAAACAGTCCTATCTTTCGATTGTAGTTACACCAGCATTGAAAAATAAGTCCTATAATGTTTTCATGTCATAGGTGATTTTGCAGCCTGTAAGTATTTATTTTTGGTACAGTATTGATTTTTCAGCATTTTTGCTTAATTCTAGCGTACTTATATTGTAGAGATATATACAATTGTTCGATCATATTTACACTATTGAGAGGTTATTCGGTTTTAAATCTAGGAGATCCTGGGTTGAAAACGTAGTACTATAGTTGGTGTGACTGACGTCACACACAACTAAAAACTCTTTAGATTTATTCTTCAGATAGACACTTTTTAAAGTGAGGTATACCTTCATTAAAACATTAATTGATGATGGGAAATCAACCACTCTACTCTATAAACCACCCCTCCCCAAAAGGGCGTAAACGTTCCTTCTCAACTCTCCAATTTCTATACAAAATAGGAAGAATGACATTTGGGAATATATTAAGGTAATTGTACCTTGCTGTTGGATGAGGTGTTTGTCGAATATGTTCATATTGTTTTACAGAGGTTAAGATATATGACTATTGTGATCTTGATAGCTGTACAATTTTTTTATTTGAAGTATCATTTATCTGTAAACTTAGTGATATCTATATAATGTGTACTTTCTCTCTGTCTGTCTCTCTCTCTCTGAAAATGTGTATACAAATAATATCAAAATTCATTTATTCAATTCTGTAGCACAGATGAAATCAATAATTTTGATAGCAGAAATTGAACATGAATAATAAAATTTATCCGCAAGGACTGTTCAGAAGAGATTTGTTAAGATTTCTATATAACCAGTAAAGTTATGCTTAGAAGGGATTTAATAGAGATGTATTTTCACGTTATATTATTAAAAACTACAGTAACTCTTCATAATTTAGCATAGTATATTTGATGGAATAATAAGAACCTGTTCCATGTAAAAATCCGTCAGAGTCAGTAGCCAAAGCATTAGACCTGAAGTTAGACTGTGTGACATTCTGGTCAGATAGTATGAACGTTTTGAGTGGCTTGGGATGGGATGAAGAAGTACCACATAACATTACAACAGATATTATCTCATGGTCTAATGAGTTATGTCTCATAGATCAAATCAAAATCCCAAGATGTCTACAAGCTGAAGGCAAAGAAAATGAGCTCAAAGACATGGTGCTTCACACATTTATAGATGCACCCACCACAGCGTACGGTGCAATTATGTACCTGCGGTCATTATATATTGATGGAACAGTTACAATTCGGTTTATTGCTGCCAAGGGAAAACTAGTACCGCTTGAATCAGTCAGCATTCCGCGATTAGAACTTTTGGGAGCAGTTGTTGGGTTGAAGCTCACAGAGTCAGTAGCCAGAGCATTAGACCTGAAGTTAGAATGTGTGACATTCTGGTCAGATAGTATGAACGTTTTGTTTTGGGTACGTAATAGAAGTAAGCAAATGAAAACATTTGTTGCAAACAGGGTCTCTCAAATCCAAAATGCAACATCTCCTCAGCAGTGGAGATATGTCCCAACAAGAGACAATCCAGCAGATATAATATCTAGAGGAGAATCAGTGACAGAGCTTTCAAGATCTAAGTTATGGTGGCAGGGGCCTAGTTTTCTCAGGCAAGATGAGAGTCAATGGCCGGAAAATCAAGTAGAGGTGAGACCAGAGGCCAAAGTGGAGATGAAGAAACAAGTTACATTCACCACAGTCAGTAGTCAATTAGACAATGTCGAATGGGGTTTAAACCCGAACAGATTTTCGAAGTGGGTTCGCTTAGTGAGAGTTTTAGCATGGGTGATACGATTCATAGAAAACTGTAGAGTAAAGGGAGATAACCGTGCCAAGGGCGCATTGGCTGCAAGTGAAATTGAGGCAAGTGAAAAAGTTGTAATCAGAAACACTATAAAGGAGAATTTCAGTGATGACTATGATCGCTTAAAAAAGGGAGCAATACTTCAGGTGAATAGTAAACTAGTTCCATTAAATCCTAAAATGGATTCTGACAGCATCATTCGCTCAGATGGCAGATTGACCAACGCACAATATTTACCATATAACACAAGGTACCCTATTATTCTGCCAAGGAAAAGTCATGTTACACATTTGATAGTAAAGCACTTTCATAATAGTGAAAATCATTGTGGAACAAATCAGACACTCTCAGAATTATCCTCTAAATATTGGGTCATAGCAGCAAGAGAGGTGATAAGAGAGGCAGAGAAAAGTTGTATGGAATGCAGGCGAAGAAAAGCAAAGGCAAGAAAGCAAATAATGGCCCCGCTGCCAAGTATTAGAAAATCAACTCCTTTGAGAGCATTTATACACACAGCGGTTGATTTCGCGGGACCATTCACAACTGTTCAAGGTCGTGGGAAGCGTCGAGAAAAACGTTATCTTTGTCTGTTCACATGTCTAGCGACCCGAGCTGTACATTTAGAGATGGTTTATGGTTTGGACACAAGCTCTTTTTTTGAATGCATTTTTTTCGTATGGTGAATAGAAGAGGTCTACCCAGGAAAATGCTTTCAGATAATGGCACAAACTTTGTTGGCGCAGATAAAGAATTGAAAGAACTTGTTAATCAGCTAGTGACAGACAAAGAAAGGTTAGTTGAAAGTACAGCTAACAAAGGTTTTATATGGCAGTTTAATCCTCCAGCGGCACCTCATTGGGGAGGTGTATTTGAATCATTGATTAACCCTTTCCCTCATATAGACTCATTTTGACGCACTCAATAGGTACCACATAAAGCCTGATCTGCAGAAAACCACAGTTAAACCTTACCAAATTTAATTACAAAGTCATCATTTCCAGACCACTGAGGAGCAGCGAACAGCATAAAACCTGATCAGCCTGCGAGTTACTCGCAGGCTGATCTGGTTTTATGTTGTTCGCATAGGTCTTTTCATGGTGTCCTCTATGAGGGAAAGGGTTAAGACAGCTAAACGTACAGTTTATGTTATACTGAAACAAGCGGGTGTCACTGATGAAGAACTCGCTACAGCATTCACTGGAGTTGAAAGCTTAATGAACTCACGTCCATTAACGTTCCAGTCATTAAACCCAGCAGACTGTGTTCCACTCACCCCAAACCATTTTCTGTTCGGTCAAGCAGGAGGTCAGTTTGCGCCAGAGTCTGTAGATGAAACTGCCTACAATCCAGTCAAACGCTGGCGACCTGTACAAGAACTGATAAGCCACTTCTGGAAAAGGTGGCTTCGAGAGTGGCTTCCAGCATTGAATTCGAGAAGCAAGCGGAACCGTGAATCTAGGGATCTTCGGGAGGGAGATATTGTACCTGTGGTTCATCCTGAAGTTTCACGTGGCAGCTGGCCCTTGGGTAGAGTAATCAAAGTGTTTCCCAGTAAAGACGGTCATGTGCGCGCTGCATCCGTTCTTGCAGGTGACAAAGAAATAATGCGACAAATTGTGAAACTTTATCCGCTCGAAATCAGCATTGACACAGTTCATAGTTAAAAGAAGATACCATGACCATATAAGTCCTTATTGTGTTTAAAATAAAGTGTTCAAATTAAGTAATGAGACATAATAATCTTCAGAGTTTCCTTTAAGTATAGCATCAATCAATAGGAATGTATTTAAATCACAAGTGTAGTAAGAAGTGTATTAAGAGTTAAACCAGCATTCAGTCAAGACCACATGACAGGCAGTACATGACAACCAATAGAAGACATGCACTACGTCAAGTTGAAGCCCCAGCTTATCAGCAGCAAGAGACATTTCAACATATTAAATATGTTGCTGTTTCTGTTCAGTATTCATTATATTAATCAGTATTAGATCCACCTGTATGCCTCTTGAATGGATGTAAATGTAAACCTCTTGTGTTAATTATGTGTTGATGAAAATCTGAGATATATGCTGTTTCATTGATTTTTTTTTACAATCTGAGTAGTGATGTTCTACTTAATTAAAGTTTTGTAATAATTAATCAATACAGACATTCAAAAGAGTAATTATTTTAAGAGTAATAGTGAAAGTTTATAAATACGGATTTTAGATATGTTCAATAATGGACATATATTCTAAGCAAGAGTTTATTTGTAACCTTTATTTCAAGAAGTTTTATTTGCCATTCAGGAAAGGTTGATTAGAGAAAGTGTTACTGACCAGTTGAATTAAGATGTTATGCCCCTTGTTGTAATTTTGGCATAGTTTTTCTCTTAATGTTCAAAATACATTAGTTTATAAGACTGTTTCTTGATATAACATATCAACGTGGGGAGGAATGTTCAGAAGAGATTTGTTAAGATTTCTATATAACCAGTAAAGTTATGCTTAGAAGGGATTTAATAGTAGATAATATTTAAAGAGATGTATTTTCACATTATATTATTAAAAACTACAGTAACTCTTCGTAATTTAGCATAGTATATTTGATGGAATAATAAGAACATGTTCCAAGTAAAAATCAGCGTATTGAGATCGCGAAACCTAATAACATCGTTTAGCACGTGGTGTTTGTTCGATGGTTTCATCGTCCTACGTCCAAATAAGACATCGTTCAGAACAAGGACAATATTATCAAATTATGTTTATGATGATCTTTCTAATTCGAAATATATTCAGTTTCATTTATTTTCACCACAATGCGGACACATCAATGTACGTTGGTATAAACAAATACCAACAGGAATTTAAAATTCTGGCTCCTGAAAACATTTTAACATTTCAAAAATCAGAAATTAACCCGTCGAAAGCCGCCGCACCAGCTCTGTGCTCTAGGGAAGGCCTGTAGAGTTGAGCGCATGACTCCCGAATGTTATGAACGACTGCAAATCTGATGAGACTTACGTGAGGGCACAATTTTAGCTATATCCTACTAAAATCAAAGGTACTCGGTACGTTGCTTTAATTGCAAAGTAAAACATGTCAACAACCTTATGCATGTAATAAGAAGTAGTTGTGTGTGTGTGTGTGTTTAATGACAACGTATGTCCCGCTGTTTCAATTGCCGTAACTCCTTTGAAAATTGGTAGATTTTCATAAAATTGGTCTTAATTTGCAAAGAAGGGATGAATAAAGACATAAAGGTGAAAAAATCTTGTCTAAGGAATCGCCATAAAACAGTTCAAAAGCGAGTTTGGTCGGAAGAGATCTGACCGACAGACTATTTTCAATCTCTCCCATGAAAAAACTAAGGAAAACTAAAGACAAACTATCTGTGTTGCATTGTAAGCAACGTACCGGGTACCTTTGATTAAAATTTGATGAAAGAATAAAATACAGCAGTTTTTTTTGTTTTTCACCCATTGAATCTGCTTGCGACAACATAACGTGACGTCATATACCACGTGATATGACCACTGTATACGAGGACATGTTAGTACCATCATCTCAATCTATCACAGCAGTCGTTCTCCGACCGCTGAACCAAACGGTCCTTTTCAGGACTACTTCCTCCTTCCTTCCTTCACATTGTCTCAAGGGAATGACAACACTTTAGGCTGAGTTGTCATTCCCACTTTGGCTTCAGAATTTTTAATTTTATTACGAACCTACTTCATAACTATGAGGCTTTTCAAAATTTGACCAATTTCGGAACCTTACTAAACTGGGAACAACAACAACAACAACAACAACAACAACAACAACAACAACAACAACAACAACAACAACAACAACAACAACAACAACAACAACAACAACATTGCCTCATACACTCAGGTACGTTCAGCTTGGCCATATTTGTCTGCAGTCGTTGCAAGGTAAGGGCGCGAGTTCAAGACTTGATTAGGAATCTTTCTTTTCTGTCCCCATTTCGACCGTCTTTTATAGTTATGTCCACAACAGCATTATATATGGAGGTGAATTCATAAGTTATATGTAATACCTACAAATTATAAAGAACAATTAAGCTTTAATGAATGACCACTTTTATAAAATGTGTGCTGTATGGTCAATTATTATTGCTTATGACGGATGCTAATCTGTGATTCTGTGATTTAAGGCGAATGTGTGTATACTGCTGTCCTTGAGGGGAAAAATCAAAGAGGCTCAGTTCAATATTAGTCTTTAAATGAAGTTATCGCCAAATGTCTCATTTAACCACACGATCTCATCTGTTTGTGGGGTGGCCCCATCTCGAAGAACCATACATTGATTATATCTTAGAAGCGCATCCTTCGCAATACCGGTAGGGACTTTTAAGTTCAGTGTTAATTGAACTTACCGTTCTTATAACAAAGTTTTATCAAATTAACTATAATACACAATATACCTGTTTTTAAATCGGAATTATTGAAATGATTATTATCTTTATCGCATTTTCTGATAATCCTACGGTAGCGGACCACGTATGAATTCGCATCCGTCTCGCTATCATGTAACGTGTCATGGAGGTTCGGGTTACTTTGGGGTTTCACCATCCACGAAAAGGTATATTTACTAAGGCCTCGGATTATATCACCTGTCAATCGCAGCTGCAGTTGTGGCAGATACATTGATGCAGGATGGATTGTCGACAAATCTTTCTGTTGGTTTTTGGTCTTACAACAGTTTCAGGTTGGCAGTTTTTTGTTTTGTGTTGTGTTTTTGTTTTAGTTTGCTTTCATTTATATTATACATGTATGTATTTTCAGCATTTTCCGTTTCTATAAGTTCTACGTGTAAAAGTCAGTTATATATCTTGCATAGTAATTGTAAATAAGTTAATGCAACGCCATTTCAAAAAGTGTTAGCCGAAATTATGCAATTTAGAACCTGTTTTCGGTTAAAAAGATCAGGTCACCTAGCCTTGCATTACTGCCATCTGAGTCCCGGCCCCGTGTTCTCGAAAATATTTAAGTACGATCTCAGGCTCAAATTTGAGTATCATACTCAAATCCCTTAAGAAACTAATGTGCATTGTTTGGGTATGTGTATGAAAATCATACTTAAGTGTAAAATAGCGTTCGTGAAAATATGAAATTATATAATATCGTTAGTTTTTGTGGAATACACAATATTATTTCATCGAGTGAGGTCCTATTTTCACGAAATGAAATGAAATAGTTCCTCTACCACAAAAATGAACAAGTGTTCTGTTTTTATTTCATGTGGGAAATAGCGAAATTATATTTATATTTTTTACTGTGAAATTGTCAAAACTTTTTTTTCCATTTATATCGCAGTAATCAACTCAAAAGCATAAAGTATAACGTTAGTATGAAGCATAAAAGGTACTACACTTAACTGGGTGAAAAAACTAATATATTGTTCCGTATGTATATTGTTTAATACTAATACTTAATATGTATATGTAACTAACTTAAGTCTATGGTATGGTCTAATCTAGTCTAAGTTGTTGTTGTTGTATTGGGGTTTACCGTCGCTGAGATAGTATTTCAATCATATAGCGACGTCAATCTAGTCTAAGTAAAAGAACCAAGATATTTATTCGCAAAATGAGCTAGGGTATCGCAGCGGTTACTTCCCCTTATCCGGAACTGCGTGGAGATAAGGGTATCGCATTCGGAGCTCCCTTGTATGCTACCACTGTCTCCTCTTATGCTGTCTTCTCGTGGGTTATCCTTGATCACAAGGTTAGAGTACGGTCACAATAATCAGGAAATTATTGCCAACCATTACAATAGAAGAAGAAGAAGAAGAAGAAGAAGAAGAAGAAATACTTTATATGTTGAATTTGATGAAGATTATTTTAATTTTTCGATCATAGTAAGCACTAGACTTACTCGTACAATAATACAGATAACTTACAAACACAATGCACCATAAAAAATATAACATAACTTAATATATTAAAGTGTGAAACGATGTAAAATATAATTTTAGAATTGACACATTTATACATATAGATAATCAATACTTTGCAATTAGTAAAATATATTATCTAAAATGAAAAGACAATCTATTTCAGAATTAATATTTTCCAAGATGTGATTCACGAAATCTATATAGTTATTTAGAGGTCAGTTGTTCTACAAATCCAGCTCTGGGAGTCCAGTTACTGGCCTTTGTTAATATAATAGCTGTTATGCAGAGGTTAATGCCCTTTAATTTAGCACTGGGAAGGTCAGACAATGACGTCATTTCACAGGTTTGCTGTTATTCAGATGATCACTAAAACAGGATTGACTGTATATACAAACATGTATCATGATATAAAGCAATGCCTTTTTGGCTTAAAGCATTATAAAAGTAAACTAATTCGTTTAGAACTATACTGAAAAATCTTCCACTTGGGTTTCGATATTTAGTCCCATCTGTAAATAACTAGTTCGTTATAAAAGGCAGACCGACGTTTTATAAAACATCACGCGTGTGTCCATCAGTGTGAATTTAGAACATGTTTCGCGTACATTGTTATCAATTACGCCTACACAAACAATCCGACCTACTTCGAGGGATTCACATTTCACTAAAGAATCGACACCAGGGTCCAATTTCTTTTTTTTAATTACAACTTTACGTGATTTACTCGATTGTATTTAATCAAATTACCTACATTTTAGCAGATAAGCATCGAAAGTTAAAAAGTGTTTAGTCATTTTGTTACTAAACTTGCTTTGCCGCTTGGGACGGGTGTAAGTTGATAACTGCATAAAACCTATACACGTGATATAAACAATGCTTTTCATTTATCATATAACAAACCTTTTCAGTAACACATAAGCAAAAATACTCAGGTATGTGTTGTTGCCTGGTCGATTCTGATTCTTGAACAAAAAAATGAAATTATTAAAAAACAAAAAATACTTCTACTATACTGGACTGCCAACTTCACGCTGCTGACTGCCAACTTTACGAACATACTACTTTTACTACTAACTACTACTAAACGCCCCGTTATCAAAATAATGTATCATAACAACGCCTCGGTGGGGCGTTAGCTTATAAAACATTAAATATACATGAAATGAAACAAAATATACCCTTTCAAACTTCCATAAACTAGTCTAGTACGCGTTCCATATTTTATCCTGAACATGACATAACCTATTTATTTGCGCTTTGTTGGATCACAACCAATGACTCTTTATATTGATCACAAACGAACTGTTAGGTATGTGCGCCTGATTCTGGTGTTCACACCGCAAACCCATGAGGGATTTTTATGAGCATAACTATGTGATGCTCGTCAAGTTTAATACTTATATGAAAATGACAGTATTGAAATTACTTCTGTACTGGTTCTGTAACACAAGCTTTACGGGCACTGAAAGTCATTATTTTTCGATGACATTAAATTTCATCGCCACCAGCACCATCACAACCACCACCACCGCCATCATCATCATCATCATCATCATCATCATCATCACAACCACCACCACTATAATCATCACCACCATCATCATCATCATCATCATCATCATCACCACAACCACCACCACCATCATCATCATCATCATCATCATCATCATCATCATCATCACAACCACCACCACTATAATCATCACCACCACCGCCATCATCATCATCATCATCATCACAACCACCACCACCATAATCATCACCATCATCATCACCATCATCATCATCATCATCACCACAACCACCACCACCATCATCATCATCATCATCATCATCATCATCATCATCACAACCACCACCACCCGCATCATTCATCATCATCATCATCATCATCATCATCATCACCACCACCACCACTATAATCATCACCACCACCGCCATCATCATCATCATCATCATCATCATCATCACAACCACCACCACCATAATCATCACCATCATCATCACCATCATCATCATCATCATCACACCACCACCACCATCATCATCATCATCATCATCATCATCATCATCATCATCATACAACCACCACCACATACATCATCACAACACACACCATCATCATAACATCACCATCATCATCATCATAACACACATCATCAAACAACACGATAACAAAAATCATAATTATTTCACCATCATCATCACCACCACCACCCCCATCATCACCACCACCACCACCACCATCATCATCATTAACAATAACACCACCATCATCATCATCATCATCATCATCATCATAAAAAACATAAACAAAGTAAAACGATAACAAAAATGTTACTTTTTCCCCAGGGAGTCATGAGAGGGTTTGGTTAAGGGACGTCACATTCGATCACTCCACAAGAAATCTTGTAGACGGGCTGCCTCCATATCTCAACTTCGAGCTCCACCACAATGGCGGAAAGGTAAAACTAAATCTCAGGGAAAACACGCGCCTGAATATCAACGCACCCGTTTACGAAGGTTTTACAACCGGCATGCACCTGAGGAAATACCCACCTATAACGGTATTGTAATATTTCGAGATATTTACGTATCACGATGCAATTTATCATATCCAAATTTCTCACTTTCAAACTGACTGGAAACTTCCTCTATTTTAAAATAAAAAGTTTAAAGTGTCAAGTAAGGAAACCATATCAAATACTCTTATGGCATCACTTTTTCTGTTTTGCTATTCATGTTTTTCAGATGATTGTCTTAATAAGCATTTTGAACAGTTTCACTTCTGGCTTTATTGAAATAGAAACTTTGTATTATGATGTTAATGCTGAAAAAGAAAATATGTTTGAACACATATATTGGCTGCAAATGATTGACAGTTCGGCCCATTTTTAAAACAAGTTTTGGGCCTGCCTATTAAAAAGAAACATACAAATATTGTTAATATCCTGATATCATGAAACATATCTACAGCTACCTTATTCAATCCTTTTTACATTGAGCATGCGACATTTTGATAGTGATACTTTTAAGTAGCGAAAAAAAAAAGGTTTTAATATATTCAATGGTGATGATGGTATTGACGACAGCGATGATGATGGTGATGATGATGATTACAAAAGTAAAACGAGAAATAGCATGTGTCCAAATATTTCCAGAACGTGAGATATTACCAGGATAAACAAAATGGCGGGTCATTTCATGTCACGTGCGAGCCAGGTACAAAACCATGTAAGCGACACCTGGTGAGTACAAAGAATTTAATTTCCGATAATTTCCCCTTTTAGTTAAAAATCTCATTGATTTGTAATGAATAACGTAACCGCATACAACTAAAGCCTAAAACTATATTTTTAAGACACCTGAATCGGAGTTATGTTGTAATGCTAAAATGAATTTCTTTCCGGAGAATAATTTATTTACTATATTCTTGAAAACTATACAATTCATTGGCTTGAAACTTCATATATAAGTAGATGGCAACTAGGAATAGTGCAGTGACTAAGAACCATAACTCTACCAAGTCTGGATTTTAATATCTTCCTTTATTTTTTTTTTAATAAATCCTTCTGGGGAGCAAAACTCATGAACAAAAGACCATAAGGACTTGAAAAATAAAACATAGTATGAAAGCAAGTAAGAACAGTGTAGTAACCAAGAAACATAACTCTGCCTGGTCTGATTTTCTTATTATCTCCTTTATTTTATATATCAATTAAACTGTAAATTTTACAGATTAAAATGTGAGGAAAAAAAATAAGTGTCAATGTGGCACTAATACGCTTCCGTAAAAATAGACTCACAAAAATGCACTATTTCACACCTTTAAATTAAATTTTAAAAAATATCGCGGAGGAGTTTCCCCGGATCCCCAGTCCAACCAGAACTACACCCTTCTCACGGCTCGTGCAAAGCGGCAGTCAGTGCCTACATTTTTTTTCTTCAATATAGCCCCGCCCTAACCTGAACTCATGGATCCGGCTCTGGTAGCTCTTCTAGCTTTATTTTTTTTATTTTTATTTTTTTTTCAATTAGAGTCTATGTATGTTACTGATTGTTAACTACATACGAGTATTTGCTGGTCTGAACTATAAACGAATTCCTCTAGCTATAAGATTTTTCCAAGTACTCAGTTTGCCAGTCTGTGTCTCGACATTTTTTTTTATTATGCATAGTTTCGAATTCACTGCTTCCCGCTTCACTGCTTTCTATTTTTTTCAAAAAAGAAAATGCAATGGTGTAGAAGAGATATGTTTCACTGATGAAAAAAAAAGCGGAATGCTTAAATGACTACTTTGTTTCTATATCAAAACTAGACGATACTAACTCTGTTCTTCCCCCATTTGAAGCCAAATCAACAACGAGTCTTAATAATATACTGATACAAAAGTCGGAAATTGAAGATTTAATCAAAGTATTGGAAGTTAACAAAGCTGAAGGTAAAGGATCCTATATCTCACAAAATTAAAAAAAATGTAAGATCAACAATTTCCACACCATTATTCATGCTTTTCAACAAATCGTTAAAGGAAGGTATATTCCCTTTAAAATGGAAAGCTGCCACTGTTTTGCCTCAAAAAAGGCGATAAAAACTGTTCAGGTAATTGTCCCATTTCTCTCTTAAGTTGCCTAGGTAAGCTGATGGAACGTTGCGTGTATTAACATATTTACAATTTTCTCATAAGCAACAATCTCATTTATGAAAAACAGTCCAGTTTCTTAAGTTGACATTCGACAGTGTATCAATTAATTGATCTATATCATCAAATTGCACAATCCTATGATTCTAAACTTCATACATGCGTTATTGTCTGTGATATTTCAAAAGCTTTTGATAGAGTTTGGCATAAAGGCTTATTATTTAAACTTGAGCAATTAGGAATAAAAGGTCAACTTTTAACTTGGATATCTAACTACTTATCTGATAGACATCAGCGAGTTTTAAATACATTTCTGCTGGCGTGCCTCAAGGATCAGTCTTGGGTACTCTTCTCTTTCTGATCTATGTAAATGACATAACAGATAACGTAAGGAGTATAACGAGATTATTCGCAGATGACACATCTTTAGCGTCGACATCTTCAAATACTACGGATTTAGGGGGGATACTGAACCACGATCTAAAAGAAATTTCCAAGTGGTCTAAACAATGGTTCGTGACGTTCAATCCTGATAAAACTGAAGTTTTATATTTTGGAATCAGCAACCGCCTATTCTTAATTTTGATGATAAAATCCCTTCTACCTCAGATACCCACAAACATTTAGGTATTACCTTAAGCAGTGATTGCAAATGGCACGCTCACATAAATAATATAATAAAATCTGTATCCAAAATTATTGGTATTATGAGAAAACTGAAATTCACTGTTAAACGCAAAGCGCTAAATCAAACATATGTATCATTTCTACGTCCAATTCTTGGATACGCTTTTGTTGTATGGGATAACTGCACTGAATATGAAAAAAAAAAGATAAAGAAATTACAAATTGAAGCAGGTAGAATAGTCACTGGTACCACGCGTTCCATCAATTTGAGCAATTTATATAAAGAAACTGGTTGGGTAACTGTAAGTGAGAGAAAAACATACCAAAATATTATGTTAATGTTTAAATATATATATATATATATATATATATATATATATATGATACCTGATTATCTGAATGTCCTCTTTCAAAGACCCGTAGACGAAAGTTTTAGTTACAACCTCAGAAGTAATAACGACTTCAAAGGCATCCGTAGAAGAACATCACTTTTTTGAAAAGTCTTTTATTCCTGCATCAATTGATTTATGGAACTCTTTGCCTACTTCACTTAGAAACATTCAATCAATTGGCTCATTCAAACATGAATTAATCCAACACATGTTCTCCCCCACTTATGTACCTTTATGACATTTATCGGTGTTACACATAATTGTAGTGATTTGAAGAATGATTTATTCCTATATCATGTTACTGAAAATAATTTATGTTCATATTGTAATGTACCTGAAAACGCCGAGAACTATTTTTTTCGGTGTAAAAAATACAGAAATGAACATATCCAATTATTCCAAGAAACAAGACATTTTCATCCTTTAAATTGCAATCTCCTTCTTAACGGAAATGTAACCATTTCTCAAGAAGACAACATAAATATGGTAAATGCTGTCCATAAATATATCAAAAACACAAAACGCTTCAGGGATATTAGGATTATAAATCAGACAGACCATCCAGCTCTTATATTCTTCTTATTTTTCTTCCCCTTCTTCTTTTTCTATTCTTTCTCTTTCTCTCTCTCTTAATTACACGTTCAATGTATGTTTTTTCTTTTTTTCTTTTTTGGTTTTTATTACTATTATTACTATAACTATTATTATCATTAGTAGAAGTGTTACCATTATTACTATCTGCCAAGTACATATTCCCGTCATATAAATGTATTTACATATATTCTCTTGTCAGGGGAGAGTCGAATCTAAGTTTGAGAACTTGTGACTTAACCTTTTTGTCAACAATTGTAACATCTATTCTGTTTGTAAATTGTAATCTGTACCAATATTTTGTAATTGGCAATAAAATTTGCATATAAATCAAACTGCTTCCCGGTTACGGGGTGGACGTACTAATAACTCGGTCCTCGTGTCTATACATAATGACACACACACACACACACACACACACACACACACACATTATATTTGCCATACGTTATAGTTAGTGTTTATTAAGAGAGAATTTAACAGTTAAGAAGCCAGAACGAGCGTAGCGAGTGACGGCTTCTTAACTGACAGTGTTAAATTCTCTGTTAATAAACACTGACTAACTTAGAGTTTGCCCCACCCTATTACTGCGTCACACTGCTATATTAGGAGATGGCGCCATAAAAGTGTTACGTCAGCGTGTTGTTAAAGTATTCACACACGTGCACGTGCTGTCCAAATATGGATGTAACACATGAATTTCGCGCGTTTTTTCACCGTCGGCTCATTTCTTTTTCAGATTTCAATAATGAAGCATGGAAATTTAATTTGAGTGATGACTGTTTTTTTATTTATATATTTATTTTATTTTATTTTTATCAGTTAAGACATCAGTACACAGCAACTGATTGACGTTAAGGAAAGAACGAAATATGTAGATAATAATTGTAGATCTATAGAATAGTCTGTCAGTGGAAGATATCAAGGCTAGGAATATCCTGGAAATACTAGTTAATACATGATCTGTAAATTGTTTATGAACGTTATATCAATTTCAATTGTATTCACCAAAGTCGTACATGTAAACATAGGAACTGGTAAAAGCTCCCTTGCTTGGCTCTCAGCATAATAAGGGTAGTTCCAGGACTGGTTGGCCCAGTGTCAGGATAAAGTGATTGGGTGTGGTATCATGCCAACTGTCTACGGCGTGATACTGTGCAGTGTGACAGCACTACATCCGTCTCAAGTAGACATCGTCTCCAAATGACTTAAATACTGTCGGTGGGACATAATAAAAAATATATATATCCTTGTACTTTAATATTTATTTTAGCATAGGAGTCCGTTTGGATTGAGCTGGCAATTATCATTTTGCGAAAATATTTCCGAAGCTCTTTATTCTTATGTTAATGTCATTGTCATTGTGTATATAAACATGAATATCTAAGCAACTTTACTCAATGTTTACAAATGACGTCAACATGCGCCAATGTGGAATTAAATGATAAGTACACATCGTGTGTAGTGATCGGTGTAGTAAACACTGCCATATATGGCTATCACGTGAATTGGGCGGAGCATAATTTGAAATAATGACATGCGCAGTTCGCCGTAAACTCTTAACAGTTAAATCTAAATTAAGTAGACAAGATTCGCAAACCCCGAACTCTTAACAAATTAAAGGAATTTGAAATTTCGGGCTCACTGATCGGATAGAAATTGCGGGCAAACTCTAAAAAAAGATAAATCACGTAACATATCTATATATCTATGACGCCATTTTTTTTTTATACAGACCGGTAATCTCTTTCTAAATGACGTCAACTATGACGTCAATCCTTCTCCTTCGAAGCTGGCGTCTCGGATGCCCGCAAAGTACCGATCACTTGGATCGCCATACCGCCTGGTAAAGTCGCAGGCTGGTGGAAGAAAGGGTGCAGTTGACGTAAACAACAATAGAACTAAAACTAAAATGATATCAGACTATATGATTCCACCAGAGTTCAAAAAGAATAAGAACAGGAAGACGCCATTTGACGCATTTAACATCAGAGACACGGACTACAAGATTCCCCCAAGTACGTGGATGATAAAGTTTTTTGTTTTTGTTTTTTTTTTTTTCAAAGGGGGATGGAGTGGGGGACGGGATAAACCTCTACATAATTTTATGATCTTAATTGAAATTTTTATTTTTTGGTTTTTGGGTTACGGCTGATTTTGATTTTTTTTTTTTTTGAATTTATCATTTATTTTAAGTTGAATGATAGAAGAAAGCCAAATTTTAAGATTCATATAATAAGAATATTATCAAAAGTATATTTACCAAATGTTGAAGGTACAAAAAGTAACATTTTAGTGTTTTTATGCAAATTGTCTAAAATTTCAATAAAAAGCAGTTTTAGTTAAAAAACAAATCTGGTGAGGTATGTATATTTTTACATTTTCACAAAGCATTTATATAGAAAATTGACTCTGAAGAAATAAAGAAAATCTGTCTGTTGAAAAAAATTTTTATTTAGAAAAACATATATAAATTCACAGTTTTGGAATAGTTTTTGTATACATTTTGACCCGGTCGCAAATGAGATTTTATGCCCGTTTTGCATATTTGACAGTATTTTTATTTGTAACTTACAGAATACATTTTAAGTTACAAATGGTGATAAAATATTTTAAAAAATATCATTTATATATGCTGTTACAGTATTTAGAAACGAAATCTTTCTTATTTTTTAATGTCATGTTTTTTCAACAAATTTTAGCAAATAGTGATGCTCTACCATAAGCTTGATCTCTAAAACAAGCATAGTGACCCACTATTTTTAGTTCATATATCTTTTAGTTAAAGTCTAAAGTACTTATATACGTAATTTAGAAAAATCTGTCCGTTAGAAAAAACCCGCTCAAACGCCTTTAAGAAAGATTCAATTTATCCACATTTATTAACATTAAGCATTGTTTTTCTCTGTTGTTGCCTCCTGTAAATATTAAAACAACTAATGATACTAAACAGGCACCATTTTCTTCTAGACCCACACTTTATTCGGATTGTAATGGCCGTAATAACTGACGGTGATCGCTGACAACAAGTTCATTCGGTACTTAATATGCATGTAGTGTAAGAAAATGGTCGTCGCCTATGTAAGTCCATTGTATCATACTAAAACTGCTTGTTAACTTTATTGTTTAATGCCAATTGAGGGACTTTTTTGTGATACAGGCAGTTTAAATGAGAAAGAACGGAAAAAGAATGAGATACTGAAGAAACTGAAGGAACTACTGGATGTTAAGCCAAAGCAAGTATGTACCGAGACTGTGGTTGGTTGTACCCTCGCAACTTATTCTCTCTCTCTCTCTCTCTCTCTCTCTCTGTCTGTCTTATTCCTACATTAGTTCTAGCACGGTGCACATTTCGGCGTCATCAGTTGTAAAATTTAAGTAATACTTTTCAAGTTAAATAAAATCAAACTTTTACTGCATGGTATTCAACCTCAATTTATAAAGTAATCCTTAAAAAAAAAAAAAATTCCTTGAAGAATATATTTTATAGTGATACAGCACATGCTTATGTTTATAATACAGAATGTATTTTTTGTCAAATGTTTATATCATTAAGCAACGTTTTGTGTAATGTCCAAATATATTTTTGCAGACTCGACGCTTCAAGCGCCAGCAAAACTCGCCCTACGCTGTAGAGTTACTTATTGTAATTGATCCGTATCTATGGCAACAGTATGTAATAATGACATATATCTGTCCGTCCTTCCATCTATCTAACTAGTCTGAGCTATCTGGAAATAAAAATATGTATATACATTGTAACAAATATATAAAAAAAAGCTGAATAAATAAGATTTTCAGAGCTACAGTTAACTTTTTCATGAAATGCGTAATTTACCCTATGGCTTTTTTATGTATTGGGTTTTTCTGAAATTTAATTGGTTTTTAACAAATGTGAATTGGGTATGTATATATTTTGAATTCATCTACCAACATTTTAGTTGATTTTTCAAAAATTATTTTAGTTATCCCATGATTCTAAAATATATTGTTTTTTTGCCAAAATTAATTGGATAAATACTCAAATACCCTGCTTTTTACTGTGTATGTTATTAAACAAACAAATAAATAACGAATAAATGATATTCTTAAAGTATTTAGTGTTGAGGGGTGTGGGGGTGTGGGGGTGTATTGTTCACATCGTCTTTTTAGAAGACCTTTATGAAAAGCTCATTTGAAACTTTAAGTCAAATTAATCTATGGCAATATCATGCTGAGCATTTTACCTCATTTTCATATGTAAAAATGCACTACGTCTGATTTTTTTATATGTACTGAGAAAAGTTATCTTCCACCGCACTCTCTTTGGGGGCTTGAACGATTATCGTATTTGGAATTGCTATGATTGTATTGTTGTTTCTTAAGGTTCTTCACCATTACTCGCGCTGGAAATGGCCTCACACAGGAGGAGGCAACAGAACTACATTTTAGGAGAATGTTTTCACACATTGTGAACGGGGTAAGATTTTAAATATTACATCGAATTTATTCATTTAAAAGTCAGACCTCAGTGTGATCGCACGTCGAGATTCAACATCCAGATGGTAGCTTATATGATTATTTTGTTCTGGGGATGGAGGAGCATCCGGAGAAAACCCACTTGTATGGACGTGGTACCACTTACCTTCTCCCGGACGTGATTGGTGATTGAACCCGGGACCTGTTGGTGCGAAGCCAAGAGCTTCACCACTACACTATCTAGACACCTCTATATATCAACAGGTGAAAGGGTCCGCTCCGGGAGCAATCTCTTGTCGCGACATGCCAGTGTCGTTAAACCACGCTTGTTTTGCGCTCAAAATCCCCAAAATCATTAGAATTAAAACCAAGCAATCACAGAAGCATCAATCATGTGTATTAGATTAGAAATCTTTAATGACTTTTCTATGCATAAAGCACTGGCACAAAACAGGAACTATAGGGACGGATTGTCTCCCTTGATGTAAAAAGCCAGCGTACATGGACAGAAACTTATATTTCAGATGAGTTTACGATACGAAGCCATAGAAGACCCGGACATGGACATATATCTGACTTTGTCAGGTTTCCTTTTTTACAAGGTAGCAAAATTCAGTATATCTCATCGAGTAGTGATGCAATTTCATACTTTCACGAGAGCGTAGCGCGAGTGAAAATTAATGTGAAAATTGTATCACTACGAGATGAGATATAACAGATATCCACTCAAAACAAACAATTTATTTTTATTTTGTGCAAACTGCTGCTACATTTCCTTCGAAAGAAAAAAAGTAGTCCTCGCAAATATATATCATTCCACTGTGGGATATGGTTTTAACACAGTATTTCATCATTTAGGAAAATAAATTATATGTTTTCTTCAAACCTCTCTGCCTGTATCACTGTATGTCTGTCTTATTGATTAATCATATCACAAATTAAAAAAAAAAAAGAGAAAAAAAATATTTTCCATTCTGCGGAACTTCCAGGAAGGTAGGGTCACCTCCTTGAAACTCATGCAATTTCTTTACCTGCGTTGACAAAACAATATAAATGATTTAATAATACATGTATTAGCATTACAGATTGAACTTTTTTTTCATTCTTGTGTTCCCCTAACCCCTAATCCCTTTCACAATATTCTGATATATTAAACTACCGTATAAGAGTAATATTTCTTATCGTATTTATCTCAGTAAACCATGTAATACCTTTTGATAATATTTCAGAGGATCAATGACTTTCCTCCTTTGCTGCCCGCTTCAACCAAGACGACAACGAGTAATGGTCGAATATTCGTCAGCGATGAGACTTACCTTACGATCTTGTGCCATGGGCCTCCAATCTATCAGCATATAGCAATTCCGACCACATCATGACGTTCACAACGTAAATATTTTCTATGGAACGCCATGACCGTCTTATCATGACTTATTTGCTTATATGCGGTAGTTATTTCATTATATGCAGTAGATATTGTATTATATGCAGTAGATATATCATTTTATGTGGTAGATATTTCATTTTGTGCAGTAGAAATTTCAGTTATTTCTTTATATGCTGTACATTCTTGGTTATGTGTAGGAGAACTATTCTTATATATTGGATATGAGCAAAGACCAATATATGCAGTAGATTTGTTATTGTGTGTAGTAGATAAAACGTTATACGTGGTGCTTTTTACATTACATGATGTGCAAAATGGAATATATGTAGTAGTCACTGTTCCCATTATGTGTGGTGCTTTTGCCTTATATGTCGTACTTTCGTTTATATACGCTGTAGATCTCACATTATATGTTGCACATGCGATTTCATTATATGCTGTGCTTCTAGCATTATTCGCGGTAGTATTTTCATTATGTGCGGTAGATTCGTCGTAATGATGAGATGGTTAGGATATTTCCGAATGATACCGTATATTGCCGGATTATAACGAATCCGGATGTTTCACACGAGTGATTCTATTGCACCGACACCGAAAATTTCCATAATCATGGCCCAAGGAATGGAGTCGTCTGCAACCATGTTGCAGTAATGTCTGAATGATCACAGGAACCTGATATTCAGTCCAAAAAAATACTAGTATACCCCTCTTATTATAAATAAACCCCAGGAATGCAATGCCTTCCATACCCCATCCACCTTACCGATACAGGAATAATTGTTGGGACAATTTTACAAAGGATTTTTCTGGTCTGGACAATTAAAGGGGTTAATGATCTTTCAAAATATATCCATACCATTAATGTTTCGTGTTTAATACCACTGAAAAACACACCTCTACCGCTAATTTCTCATGTCGTAGCAGCAATGACGTAACGTCACAGTTTTACACCCAACAGTGTAGGTAGATAGAATTAAATATTATCATTTTATAAAGTTGTTTTATGTATGCAGTGTTCTCTATTTATTTTTTCCAAATTTAAATTTAGAAGATCTATCTGATTTTATAAGAAATAAAATGCTGATTTTAAAATTACAAAAACAGAGGGGGAAAACCCCCACAAGCGAGATAACTCTTTCAAACTGTCCATAAACGAGTAAACTTACCTTCTCTGCGTGTGTAAAACTGTGACGTCACGTTATGGCTATTACGACATGAAAAAGTAGTCTTAGAGTTGTGTTTTTCAGTGGTATAAAACACGAATCATTTCTGGTAAGGATATATTTTGAGAGATAATTAACTCCTTTAATTGTCCAGACCAGAAAAATCCATTTCTGTGTTTGCATTCAACACGCCGTTTGAAACTGTCTTAATGGACTACATTTACTCGTACGAAACATCCGGATTCGTTATAATCCCGCAATATACGGTATCATTCGGAAATATCCTAACCATCTCACCATAACGACGAATCTACCGCACATAATGAAAATACCGCGTATAATGCTAGAAGCACATTATATAAGGAAATCGCATGTACAACATATAATGTGAGATCGACAGCGTATATAAACGAAAGTACGAAATATAATGTGATTTCTACTGCATATAAGGTCAAAAGCACCACACATAACACAGTGACTACTACATATATTCCATTTTGCACATCATGTAATGTAAAAAGCACCACGTATAACGTTTTATCTACTTCACATAATACAATATCTACTGCATATAATGAAGTAACTACCGCATATAAGCAAATAAGTCATAGTAAGACGGTCATGGCGTTCCATAATTTTCCCTTTTTAGCCCACTCTTCCTCTGTGTGTGTGTGTGTGTGTGCAATGATTTTTCTTCAACCATGTACCGAAAAATACATTGGTTAGTTTGTTGATAAGGTTGAACGTCCCATTGACGTTATTTAAACACCCCGTCACCTCATCCTGATACTGTAAGAACTAGTCCTGGAACTCCCTTATGTACTGAGCGCTAAACATAGTACCATTGTCAACGATTAACCTATAGTTACGATGTCGAAACGTCTTGTGGCTAAACATTCGAGCGTTAGCGAGACACCAACATTACTTCTACGACTAACCCGGTTTATGGTAACACTGTAACCACCCGTCCATCGGTTAGATACATTTATTATATTTAGACCAGAATTGACTTGGGTGTAGTAATTGTGCAATTTTTATTCTTTTTTTTAAAGTCGCATTGTGTTAGTTTTCGTTTCAAGGATATTAAGCAGCTCGTTCACAGATGGTTTGTGTATGTTACGTACATGTATATCAAGAGCCATCTGCAGACGCATGGTCATCCACTGCAACCACCCGTGATTGTAAAAAATGTGGTTTCCCCATCACAGGCAATGGTATTGAAACTATATTTAGAATCATAAAAAATCTATATTTAGATTTTCTATTTTCATTTGCAGTCACTTGGCTGATCACATTGCACTAACTTCATAGGGCTTATGAAATCACTACTATGAACTAGTGAAGACCCATGTTGCAGAACATGTCACGTATAGTACCTCAATCGCTGGCTTCGGGCATACCTTGTTCTATATTTAACCGATTTCGCCGAAGCTGCGTTTACGAAAATTTCCCTGTGTAATGTGCCAGAGCTTCACTTGCCGAGTATATTTGTCAGAAAACAAATACTTTACTAAGATTAGTAAGAGAGAGAGTGAGAGAGAGAGAGAGAGAGAGAGAGAGTGTGTGTGTGTGTGTGTGTGTGTGTGTGAGAGAGAGAGAGAGAGAGAGAGAGATTTTTTTATCTAAATTTCACCAATCATCTTTGGACAAGCTGCTTTAAAGTTAATTAGCTAGGGTAATATCAAATTTAGGGGTCTTTTTAAACTTAAATTGACCACTTTTGTTACGAATCAGAAATACCGACAATAGTTCTAAAAATAGTAAAACCAGATGAAACCAGAAACGAAGCTACTAGAGTAAGCATTGCGATTGTCCGTAGAAATCTTGTACCTCGGTTTGTATTTTTCGGTGTTTGGTGTCAGGCTAAGGGTTTGAGCTAGGGTTCTTTTTTTTGTATGTAGCATTTATGTTTGGTTTTTGGGCTGAAATAATTTCAATGTTGAATTACATACCTCGGAAAAATATATCTCGCTACGACAACATTCTACATACAGACCGAGGTACAAACCGTAATAGCGAGGTATGAGTTGCACGTGGGATACCTCGCTAAGATAGTAATAGAAGACTCTGTGTGTGTGTGGGGGGGGGGGGGGATTTTGTTGTTGTTGTTTATTGTTCTGTTGTTGTTGTGTTAGCAGATCTTTCTCGAAACCAGCGACTTCATTGCATTTTTTTTTAATGAAAATGTAACTACTAGTGACATTATTGCTTGACTTTGTATTGCATATGTTCATTATATTCCTAGCCTTTAGCATTAAAAAAAAAATTCCAATTTTACATACACAATAGCATATATCTTATATTCGGGCTTTGAATTCAGTCTCGTACCGTTTGTGAAGCAAAAATATTATAACAAATAGGTGGGGATATACATCCTGTCATATGCCTGTATGGGGATTGCCAATGATTTCGTACCATACAACACACACAGCAATACATTCGGGCTTTGCAGTGCCGTTGTTTTAAATGATCTCTCGCTCACTTAGTTGCTAACGATAGTAATATTTATCTAGTAAAATGAACATCATGGCATATTATGTCAAGACATAATGACTTCAATTCAAATAGAATATCTATGTATGTATTTATCTAGGACAAACCTGTACGGGCCCACTGTTAATGATGACAGTGTGATCGGCCTGGCGTGGGTAAACGGAACATGTCGCAGGTACAAGGTGTCAGTTAATGAAGTCCACGACTATTACCTAACAGTCACCATTGCTTCACATGAATTGGGACATAAGTAAAACATTTTTTTTCTTTCTCTTTTTTGATCTCTTTTTCTTTTAGTCTTTCTGTCTGTCCGCCTGTCGTTTTTTTTTTTTATCTTTCAAGTTATTGGTCTTTCTTCTATCTACTCTTCCGTTTGTCCGTCTGTCCGTCCGTCCGTCCGTCACACTTTGATTGGAACATAACTCTAAAACTTTTTATAAATTAAATCTAAAGCTTAATATATATGTGGTTACATCTCATTGAGTAGAGGTGCAGTGCATAAATCTGTAAATCTTCACTTATTCCCCTTTGCTATTTTCCTATTTAATTTATGTTTGGACAATAACTCGAAAAGTACTTTTAGATATCAAAGTTAACCTCAAAGATGCATAAATGTCATTAAGGAGTGATGCAGTGTATAGGAACTCTAACTCTTCTCTTGAAACTTTTTAGTTATTGCCCTTTGTTATTTTTTCTTCCTTATTTTTTTTCGGAATATGACTCAAAAAGTAATTCAGGTATCAACGTTAAACTTCATAGTGCATAGATGTCATTAAGGAGTAGTGACTGTGCAGTGTTTTTTTTCGCTTACTCAGTTTGCATTATTCGGCGGGAGATATAAATTTGCGGAATATGTATGTATGTATGTATGTATTATGTATGTATGAACATGTATGTATTATCTGTTCTTCTTAAGTCTCGGATCTGATCATGACGGCGATCAGGGATGCTCGGCAGACGACATGAACATTATGGCCCCCGCAGTGGTATACCTGGATCCGCGGAAAGAATATACCGTCAATCCGTGGAGGTTCTCAAAATGCACTGTCCGACAGTTCAAGGCTTACTTCCAGTCTTTAGGGGACAGGTAAACGCAAGCACACGTCCGTAAACGCACAAACATGATTCCTTTAATATAACTTTTGCAGAATGAATCACACTCTCGGTCATTGGTTTGCTAAAATAGTTGTCATAGTTTAAAGATTACTTTCGCTTGTGTTTAACGCCTCACCGACGGTATATATGTCACATTGGGATATTTTGTGAACGTCAGTCGTAACTGCTACATCAGATCGTAGACATCACCTCTAATCACATTGTCTTAACACTGGGCCTACCAGTCCACGGACGACTCTCATGCTGATCACAAATCAAGGTAATTATACCAGTATTATTTCATCGATTATGGTAAGTCGCGGCCAGAGACTGATCCCCCCACCCCGTTACTGGATCGACGCTCTAATCACTCGGACACCCGGGTTTCAAACAAGCTAATTAACCTATATGCTATACGATGATGTTGATGATGATGCATACTTACTATTTTATATCATTATTGATACTTTTTAGGAACTGTTTGCTGGATAAAGGCGATTACTTCAATCTAGAGGAATACAATGAACACGTATCGTTGTTGCCAGGGGAACGTTATAATGTCACAGAACAGTGCAAGATGCTTCTAGGACCCGATGCTAAATTGTGTGAGGTACATGGTTAAACAATCATCATCATCATCATCATCATCATCATCATCGTCGTCGTCGTCGTCATTGCACTGATTCTGGTACCCCCGTCCCTTCTTTTCCCCCTACATTGCATATATTGTAAAATGGTATATGGGAACGGTAACGTCAGGTACAGATGGAGGCAGTGACGCATGAGGTGGCTAGTATAATAGAGTCCCAGATCCATTTTATTACTTTCAATGATGACACCTTTTGTAACCTTAGAAGAAATGAAAGCACACAATGCAGTGATAGACTGTCGGCAGGATTTACTTGATGAAATAATAGATGTGATCATAATTTCAGCGTTAACTCGATAAGGGCAAAGGTCAGTTAACGAAGAAACTCCACACGTTTCCTTCAACTTTAGTCACTTGTAGTAGGTTTTCTGAACTCGCTTTGTTTCATGATAACCCCGCCGAAAGTCTCTCAGTTTCATTAGCTTTGGAGTGAGGCTCCCTTCATTGCAATCGCACTGAATTGAAACGCTACTGAGCGCGGAGGGAAACATTGCGCTGAAAAGGGCTGCTCGGTAATTATGCCAATAAACAATGCCTGCTCTTGTTTATGGTACGTAACATGGCAGTCTATCAAATTAACGAATAGGTCACTAAAACCGTATTATTATAAAATACTAGAACAAAGAGTTAAAAAATAGATTTCAAGCGGGAAGGGAGGGAACTATGAGCATTAATGAGAGTATTGCACGGCCGTTGTCTCCCTTTGCAAACATTAAGAGTGCACAGTCCCGATAGCGATTTGTTAGAGCATCCGCCATGTGACCAAAAGTTTTCGGTCCTGTCCCTCGACATACCATTGTTACCGACATACAGTTTCACACTCATAGTCCCAGGACTGAGGCTCCGTGATCAAAAGGGTAAAGTCGCTGATGTTCTGCTTGAATCTCGGCAAGGTCACTCTGAATTCTCATTTGAGAGAGCAATCCAAAATCACAACAACGCGTCTGTTTTAGTATTATTTTCCAATTTAGTTACTTACAAGTGATCCCTTTTCTTTAAACACTTGTACGACATTAATTTTATAAGCTCCCAACCCCCTTTTCCCTCTCTCACTGTATGTTAATGCATTTGTAAATATTCAGGATGTTTCGATTTTATTTTATCCTAGGGTCAAAGTTTAACTTCCGAGAATATGTGCGCATATGGATTTTGCTGTGAGGCACCAGATATGTCAGAGGAATATCCTCTCGCTGCCATGGGAACAGCCTGCGGACCACCCGCAGATAATAAGGTCAGACATTATGACCTTGACCGGACATTAAATTCTAAAAATTATGATCTTAAAATAAAATGTTTATTCTAAAAGTTGATGCTTAAAACAATTTCAGACAATTGCAATGTTAATTGCATTTTGTTTTGTAACGGAAGCAAAATCTACTCCTCCGAGCTTGAATCAAACTGTACTAATTATGATTTGGGGGCCGCCGTGGCCGAGCGGTTACAGTCGTGGACTACAAATCTCTCAGCCCCTCACCGCTGTGGGTTCGAATCCCGGTAGGGACTTCGGATTTTTCATGTGTCTTCCTCCACCTGTAATTACCTGGACCTTGCTATATGATGAAATACTATCGCAGCGACGGTAAACCCCGATACAACAACTAATTATGGTTTTACAAAGTTAACATTGGTCTACTTGTTACAAAATTACCCGATAAAGATTCACGTCACACTATAATTTGACGGAGAATATTGTTAACATATGTGTATATGTTTTCTTATCCTTAATGTTTTTAATCATGTATATAATTGTCTTATCAGTGGTGTTTCGAAGGGCGGTGCCAGGCCAGGACTAACGGTCAGTATATGGTACCTTTATATGACACACTCTGTTTTAATCACATAAAAAAGGTTGTTAGATAACCTGAACATCTGTTTAAATATTAAAATTTGTAATGCATGTGTTTGTGATATTAGTGATGACTCTGATGATAAAGTCGGAGTGTATATCATTAACTTGTATTTCATCAAATCAAGTCAGTATGAATTACACTGTCAAGGTTATATTTAGTTATTTTGTTGAAAGCAGAGAGAGAGAGAGAGAATCCATTGATTTTCTCATGGAAAAAAAATACATATAGGTTTAAATATATGTTTAAAGTAAATGCATATATATGTTTTTATGTATGTTTCCTTATTCATCTGCCAACTTTTCGGGTACCGGTATTTAAACTATCACATGTTGCTTGTCTCAGGTATGAATGAATGATTTTATTTAGGTTACACGTATTTTGTTTTAAAGCGATTATAAACATTTAAAACATGTAACGAACGTCAGTGATACTAAATCAGATCTGATTCTGGACTAAAAACGAGAATCTGGAAGTATTTGACACGTTTGTCACTTAGTTGAGATATGAGAAATTAAAAATAAATCGTTGATGGTCACAAACAAATGACATTCATATTACAAACATGGATGTTACAACTTGTGCATCCAAAGTTAAAATATCGTGTGTAAAATGTCATTTATATTTTTTTTATAAGCTAATATATAATTAATATTTACTTTAACATTGTCATAAAGATAGTTAAGTGCCCTCTTTGATGCAAGATCTGCTCCACTAACGAAAATCCAAGAGGACATCTGTATATAATTTATCATTAAATTTGAATTAATTCGTTTAACCATGAGAACTGTCGATAACGAATGATATATTGATGCAATGAAGGGGAAAGTAAATGCATAAATTCAAAAATGTAATATCAACTTTAGTACCTAGAACCAAGATTTTTACCACCAGATTTTGTCATTTACCACAAGACCTTGCCATTTACCACCAGACTGTGTCGTTTACCACAAGACCTTGTCATTTAATACAAGACTTTGTCGTTTACCACAAGACTTTGTCGTTTACCACAAGACCCGGTCGTTTACTACCAGATCTTGTCGTTTACCACCAGACCTTGTCAATACCACAAGACCTTGTCGTTTACCACCAGACTTTGTCGTTTACCACCAGACCTGACCGTTTTCCACCATACTTTGTCGTTTACCACCATACTTTGTCGTTTACCACGAGACTTTGTCGTTTACCACTAGGCCTTGTCGTTTACCACAAAACTTTGTCGTTTACCACAATACCTTGTCGTTTACCAAGATTGTCGTTTACTTCAGCCTTACCTTTAAAGTATCCCTTGTATTTTTGTATATCGTTATCAGCATAAAAGGCGGACATACAATACGTTCATGCATACAATGCATGCTATTACTGACCTTAACAATTTGACTGTCAGCATGCGTATCTATTGATGCCGAATTGATATCTGTCTATTGAAACCCAATATCAGATCAAACAACAAAAGCTCCAACTACCCAGAGACCAACAACAAAAGCTCCAACTACCCAGAGACCAACAACAAAAGCTCCAACTACCCAGAGACCAACAACAACAACAACAACAAAAGCCCCAACGACTGCTCGACCCATTCCCACAAACGCCCCTTCAACGCAGCCTCCAACGACTTTCTTGCCGACAACTGAACCGGATATGACGTCAAATCCGTCCTGCAGTGATTCTGGCTTCTACGGTTATAGCTGTGCAGACCTTAGTCAGTTCTTCAGTCGGTCGACGTTTTGTTTCCTATTCGAAGAAGAATGTTGCTCCACATGTGGTATGTTTTTCCTTTACAATTATTGTTTACATTGTTATGTTTGAATCTGAATATGGTACGTTGTAGATCCCAATACTGGGTTTTACAAAACGGAGTCAGATACTTGAACTTTAACCATATAATGAATGTATCTCAGATATCTGGTGAATTTCTCTAAATCGTCTTTTTGGTATATGATAATGAAGACTAGAGTAATTTTGGGACTATTTCTGTATAGGTCTGATAATGTAATGCGCATCATTGCGAACTTGTGTTGCATACAAATAAATTATACAACACCCAGTCACATTATTCGGACAGAGGACCGACCAGTTTTGAAAGTTTCTCTGTGCTAGGCACAAAGCAAGGAGGCATCGAGAAAAACATGAAAATGCAAACATAGTGGACCAAGAAAGCCCCTGCCGCCCAAAATACATTCTTTGCTGGCTTAGTTGATACAAATACCCACCATACAAATATTGTGACTTTAGGATTAGACCCATAAACTTAAATAATAATAATAATTGCAGACCTTATTTGAATTTTCTTCCTATGCTGGTATTGAAAGAACCATGGCTATTGAATGGTATTGGTTGCCTATATGCTGTATTTTATTATTGTCTCCTGATTTTTTCCCATTTTATACTGCATGTGTTTGTACCATGCTGTGCTTGCTTTTGTCTTGTATGAAATATCTAAATGTGATTTTAGTTTTAGTTGCTTGAATGTGCTGTTTGCTCTTTATGATCTTTATCTCGGAAAACAAATGATTAATAATTTCCATGTATGTCTTTACCTTATATTCCCTTTAATGAACATGCATGACATATTTTAAAAAATGATTTTCATTTTATAGTACATGTTATAATTGATGCAGAACTCGTATACTCCACGTCTTAAACCCTGTATGATAGACCATAACGTGCTTTGCAGCTTCTAGCTGTTCATATGCTGTACCATCATTATATGCTCCTTGTGTTCTATATTTGCCTTTATAGTCCTTATGTGTTTTTACCTTTATTCCGTTTAACCATGCATAATATATTTTTTATAAATGATGCTGATTTTAATGTATATCCAGGCAAATTCCGTGTTCTCTTTGTCTTAAACTTTTGAAGGATATACATAATGTGCTTTATTGCTGGTTGTGTGCTGTACCCTTTTTGTTGGGTTTTTATGTTATCTATCAGTCTGCATAATTTGTAAAAACGATTGTTTTGTAATCTCCCAATGTATTACTACCTAATATGGCTTGTAAACTTTTAAAATTAATGTAATCTTGCATGATATGTCCTTAAATTGATTTTTATGTTATCGTTTTAATTTTTAATTCATAAACACCCTACCTTAAAGGTTATTAATTTGTTGTGGGCTTTGTTTTTTGTCGGTAAAAAGCTTAAAGCTAATGTTTCAAATTGTACAATCGACTTGAAATAAAGATTGTTGTATCTTGTAGAAAATAAAATACAAATTTAATTGCAGGCTTGGCCATTTATGACATACTGACACCTCTACTTTTATTTATAGTTTTAAAATAATTCACTTCCTGTATTCCACAGGTGTTTGTGTGGATAAAGGTTACTATGGTTTCGCCTGCCCTACGGTAGTGAGCTGGTTTGATGATGACGTGTGCGAGTATGAGGAAATTAGTTCTGCATGTTGTGAAACGTGCTCCACTTCCTCTTTTTACGACTACTACTACTATTACTAGGGAACCTCTACCCGGCGATGACATGGAAAATGGCGGCTAATTGTAATTTGCTATTAATTATGTTTTGTTATTCCGATTTCCCCCCGCAAGTATCAGTTTTGTGAAAAGTAAGTGAGACCCCCTAAAGCAACGTTAGATAGTTCCGAGACTTTCAGCTATAATGCATCAATTTTAATGCAAATTACACACAGTGATAAACTTCGATGTTTCATGAAAATCATCTTCATCTTTTGAGGTTTTGCAGGATATACATGTACGAGACCTAGACCGAAGTTAATAATGTGTTGTGGGGAAGGTGACCGTCACTGCGATCGTATCATGTACAGTGAAATAGCGACGTCCTGCTTAATATACATGTAGATTGACTCCAAGGAAGGCTTCCTCAAAATTTGTGACAACTTTAGATATGAACTTGTAGATTTAATTATTTACATTGTTATTAAAGCACCCGGATTTGGTCCCTTTAAACATTGATTTATTTTTTGCACAAAATAATAATAATAATAATAATAATAATAAAATGTATCTGAAAACATGTTGAACAATGTTTTACAATACCAGTCATATCACGCAACGAAGTCACATCAAGGTATCTTTTTATTTGTATTTGTGTAAATATTCAATTTATAATCAGAATTAGTTTGTATATATTTATAAGCTTCGTGTGTGCTATATTTAGCATCAGTTGAAGAAACTCACTATTTTTGATGCTTTGTTATATAATAAGTGATAATTCTTCTTTAACAAAAGCAATCTTAATCACAATGAAATGCATATAAATACATACAGTGTTTATAAACGTGTATTCATTTTTTACATTTCTGATAAGGTTTCCGTGGCAACAAAAAAGCAATATGGTGACCTTCTTCCTTGTTTTTTGTTTAGAATTTTCTAAATAGCACTTTTACGAAGTTCCGTAGCATTCATGTGAAATTCACTTATTTTCAGTTTGATTTCTTTTTAATTGATAATGTGAATCAATCAATAAATTTGCTGCTATTAAGAACAGCTCATTATATCGGCGTATCCTACATGTTAATGGATATATACATTTGAAAAGGTAAAAGATATGAACGACAAAATATCAATAATGATGCGTTTGCAGTATAGACAGAACCTCTGTATTTCGGGAATTGGATGGAACTCGGCGGAACAATACGCTATTCCATGAGCATGTGTCTCCCGTAGGATTGATCCTGTCCATGCAGGAAATACTAGAATTATATTACGGTTAGGGGTTCACGGGAAACAAATTTGCAACAACATCAACGCTTAATGTAATTGTACTTCATATAAAGTTGCTGCAATAAACACTTACTTTTTATGTAAATTTATTTCAAATGAATGTATTTTATGTATTAGCCTATAATCTAGAATATGTAAGACTGTAATAAAAATTCCCTGCAATGTGCTCTTATTTCTATATTGTTTTACCAGATCACCTGTTGCATGTTTTTGTATTGTCTGATTTAACTTTTTAACCAAAGACGCGTGTTTTGTTTGCAAAGTGTTCACAGTCAATAGAATGTATTATGTCGTTTGGGGGCAATTGTCTAAATGAGAAAAAAACATAGTGTTTTCCTCGAACAAATGACATATTAAGTACCTTTATGTGCTGAACAAGAAACATTTAAACGACTTCGCGGACAGGAATCGAACTAACAACCGCCCTGCAGTGACTCTAACAACTTAAACATCTGGACTGGTCTCTTAATGAAAGACAGACTTTCTTCTTCCTCTATTGCAATGACTAGCAATCGTTTTCTGATTATTATTTAGACCTTGCAGTCTATCTTGTGTCCACAACATTGCTTATATGCGTTATATTTAAAGGGCATAGTGTTCATTTGAATATTTCAGTGTTAACGAATAAAAAAGTTTAGAGATCGGGCCCGCCGAGGAGGTACGAGTGTGTCAATATTGTACACAACGAGAGGCAATTAGTATACGATGCACTCGGCGAATAGGAAATAAGTCCTTATCTGCAAGTGTTACTCTATCTCTTGTAGTCATGTTGGAATGTTACAGACGTTTGTTTTCTTAATAGTTTATGTAGTACGGGCGATAGATGGCTTTCAATAAGGATTCAGAATGAAGAAGCAATTTGAAATGTTTTCTATATAATTGCTTATTTGGCGTTTATAATATTGATAAAACTTATTGATGGAAAACACTCGACATGCTCGAAATTTAGATTGATCACGAATGAAAGGAAACGTGGCCTTTTAACACATGTTAATGAATGTTGATCTCGTGCGAGCATGTGTTCATGGCCTTGTAAGTCCAAAACATCTAAAATGGAATGCCGAACGGGTACTCTGGATGACCGAACGTTCTGGAATGAAAATAAGGACAGCTTAATTAAAGGGGAAAATATCAACCGTCTTTGTGTATTCGGTATCAACTAGGGGTGAGTACCGCAAGTATTTTCGTATTGCGATATATTGCAATATGCTAGAGGCATATAGCGATGTGTATCGCGATATTTTATGGCTATGGAATTAATATTTTTTAGTCAAAGTTAGAAGCACAATATAGCTCTCAAATCAATAAATGTGCCTATCTAAAAGTTGAAAAAGTTGAAAGGATTGATAATTTGATAGTAATATTTGAAGTATCGGTAAGGCTCCAACAACGCACCGATACGTATCGTGCCCGGTAGAATTGTGATTATACCGATATATGTAAAACCGCGCATCCCTAGTATCAACGTACTCAATTAAGAATAAAAACTTTCACTGAATCAATTACTTTTCGTGGGTAATATAATACGACTTGAATAAGTCTATTTTAAAAACACCAATATTATCATTTTCATTTTGTTGATCTTCTATAATGGAAATATAGTTTGTGCATATTGTAAATAACGGAATATTAACTATTCAAAATCCTACAATTATTTTTCTTGATGAAGCAGAATAAAAATTATTTAACACCCGGGCGAAAGATGTCTAAGTAAATTATATAAGAAGTGCTACACTTAATGGAATGCAGTAATGTGACTAGAGTCTGGCAGTCTACACAATGCAGGCTATTTATTTTCCAAATGTTCGCAAAGGGCGAGCTCATCCGACCTTTACTGTACAGTTAAGCACGACTCTCATGTATAGCCTTCTGTCATATACATGTACAGGTGTAACTCGTGTGAGTTCTAACCTGTATTAGCGTTGGATAAGCGTGACTTTATTTAAAGGACGTGATTAGATCGTTACAAAAATGATGATTATACGGTTATGCAAACTTCAGTGCAATTGAACTACTCGTACATGTCTATACAGTGGAAAATGTCAGTTCTAAAACGACATGAAAAGAAATCAATGTACACACACGCGCGCACACACACACACACACACACACACACGTTTTTAATCTGCTCAATTGGTTTCACGTGCCTACCACAATGTTTAAGTCAGATAGAGATTATGTCTACTTGTTATGTTGGGCTGTCAAATTGAGCACATGACACCGGTTCTACCAGCAATAAATTCACTTTCATGCCGAACCCCAAGGGGAGAGAATCGAGGGGAATCGAAAACGCGACCAACCACTCCAAAGGTACTCTAGCGATGCCGTTACATGTGTTTTTATGTTAAAATAAATTAATAAATGGAAATTTAAATAAAACTTACATTGGTTCCTTATAAACTCGCAGATCTTTGTTAAGAGCATTTATTTTCTGCATCTCCTCTTCTGATAGTTCGAAGTCAAACAACTGTAAATCAGACACGAGATGTTAAAAAAAAATTCGGACACAATTATTATGTAACAACTGTAGATCAGAAACGACAATATAAGCAATATATGTTTTATATGTAAAAGTTGATATCGAAATGATATTAATAGAGAAATAAAAAAGAACAGCGATTTAAGTACAATGAATGACCTTGAATATCAGCGAATTCATCTGCAGTCATTGATTTAGCCTTTCTTTTTAAAAGAGTTTGAGAATATGCATGGTAAGTTCTCAAGTAGCTTATTCACAAGAGATCGAAAACAACAACAACAACAACAACAACATAATTTTCTATTCCCCCTCGCTAATGTTGATGACGAATTTGAAAGAAGTTTTTCTTGAAAAAAAAAGGTGTAGATTATCTTGCACAGAAAAACGCTTTTTTCGTACACGCAACATCGATGGAATCAGTTAAAATATAGAATGCGTTATCCCCCGAAACAAATACTTCGCCAGTGTAGGGCAGCAATTTCGTAAGTTCAGCCTATGAAATAAATGCATGCGCGAAAAGTGAATGTGTAAATGAAAATCTAAATAAAGGTTTTATAATGCCAAATATAAAGTCAATACCGCCCATGACAGTATTGCCTGTGGTGGGGAAAACAACAATTTTTTTTTTATAATCACGGATTGTTGACCAGAGTGACCTAGCGTCTGTAGATGGATATTGATAGACGTAATACAGTAGGAAAGTTAAAAATCAAATTCTTCGTCAATGACCATCTGTGAACGAGCTGCTTTAAAGTTTTTCTTTTAGCAGCAGTATTATTATAGCAATATGCAGCAACATTAATTGTAGTAGTAGTAGTAGCAGAAGCAAAAGCAGTAGAAGTAGAATTAAAAAAAGTAGTGCCAAGAACTCCACACGTGTTCCTGCAACTCTAGTTACTAGTAATAAGTCAGCTGTACGATACCCTCAGTGACTTTAGCGCTTTAATTTGTTTCATAGGAATTCGGAGTGAGGTTCCAATAAATTGCATACATACATAAATCATGACCTTACAATCGCATTGCATTAATACGTTGCTGAGCGCGGGAGGGAAATAGCTGTGGTACATGTAATTATGAAAATCAATGATGCCTGTCTCAAATATATCAAATAAATAAATAATGATGATGTTTAAATGTTGCAACTACATGTACCACTTCTACTTCAACTAGTAACAAAAAACTAAAACGTACATCAATGTTTTGTTTCAACCTTTCAGCGGTGACGGTTTTGGGTACGGCGGCATTCCCGTTCTGCAGATGCCATCGAAGGATTACCTGAAGGGATACATTTAAACAGACAGTGTGTTTTAGTTGTCTTTATCGTTTACAGTTATATATTAGTCAAAAACGGTCGTGTTTGTGTATGTGTGCGAGAGTGTGTGTTAATTCAACTGTCGCATGTACGAGGGACTCCTGTACATACATACAACACATATGTCATTTTATCAAAAGATCTTAAAGTCTTTTAATTTTCTCATACTATTACAGAACGGATATAAGCTTCACTTTGTATCACCAGTTTTACCTGGGCGACAGCCTTTCCTTTAGCACTGGCAATTTCTTTCAACACAGGATCTTCGAACGGATTTGGATCTTTTTCATCCTTCCTGAAATGTTTTAAAGAGAATGTCACGGTATGAGCTAATTAAATGTCTTACATTAATAAGCACTAGAACATATGTAATTGTAAAAAATTATTACCTTAATAGTAATGTAAATTTATACGTCTTTTTTTTATATTGTATTCGTATTTTATAGCTTATTTCCCAGTCTTAAGGATTATTTTAAGCAGCAAACATAAAGTACTTAAGTGCTGTGAAAACTGGCACAATAAAACTTTCATTGCAAGGCTAAAATGTTGTAAAATGTAAAAATAAATTCGTGCTATATCAAAGCCACTGAAGGAAAAGGAAACTAGACCAATAACTTCGAATGGTATCAAAAGTAAACAAGACGAAATACAGCCCCGTTGGGGTCACGCACGACCAAATCATTTCGGTTCTTTCAAATCATCGACATTGGGTACGGTTTTTGTTTGAACATATGCCGACTGGTCTATCCAGGATGTAACCAATGAAACTTTATTGAAACCTACCGCAAGCCATGAAAATCCGAATGACCCTGCCGGAATTCGAACCCACGCGGTGAGGGGCTGAGTGAGTGTTAAAGTAGATTATTACTAATTCGTTTTACAATCAAGTTTAGTAAGGAATTAAACTAACCAGGGCTGGGTGAAAGCTCCCAATGGTGCATACGCTGTCACGGAAATTCCTCGTTCTTGACAGAACTTTCGTAAAGGTTCGTTTGTCATATACGGACTCACTTCAATCTAGGGTGAATTAAAAATGAAGAAGAAATGATAATGTTCAAATATTTGAAAATGTTGCATATGTTTGCGTAACATTTGATATTATTGTACCTAAACCTGGTTGGAATGATAACCACCAGTAATCGTTATCGCTTTGTAAGGTCTTTAAATTTATGCAGTTTTTTTCTACGCAAGAAATTTTCTATCTCCAGACTCCGGAAAAATGTTATTTTATCCTTCTCACCAGAAAAAAATCTTAAACAATATAAACTTTAATTAAACGTTACAGTTCGGTTTCCAAATTGCAAAATCTTGAGAGCAAATTATCATTTTGAATCCAGTGGTTCAAGCTTGGATTTAAAATCATTTCATCTAATTACATGCGTTTTAATCAAACTGTCCCAGTTACCTGTATATTTGAGGGCTTGATTGTACAGCTCTTCAGAATCCGGTCTATCTGTTGACTGTTGAAGTTTGAAATTCCAATGTTCTTTGCTAGTCCAGCTTTTTTACATTCCTCCATTGCCTTATAAAAATCAATTCAAGAATTAAATTATTGATTTCACAAAATTACAATTTAGCCTTTCAAGTGGCTAGCGGTTGGTCAGTGGTTTTATGGGGATGCCTCTCTTCATCGACTAGGAATTAGATGGATGTCATTATAAGTCGCGGTGACGGTAAACAACAACAACAACAACAACAGGGAATGAAAAATGTTCACCCTGCCCGGGACTCGAACCCTGTGCCTTTCGCTTAGAGGCCGAATGCTCTACTGATTGAGTTACCCGGCCGCGTGGGCATTTCTCTCCACTATTGTGAGTTATCGGAACTGTGACATTATTCCTCTCCTCTGTGAATTCTAGGAGTTATCGGGTAATATAACCATGTGAAGATATCTTTAGGAAGACCACAGCAACCATGCCACAGTTCCATGTTTAAGGGTAAGGTAGATTTGCAGCCTGGCCGGGTAAGTCAATCCTGGTCCTTTCACTTACAAGAAAAATGCTCTTATAGATAGATACTGACTGAGCTATCGGGCCACATACACAACTTTTCCCTTCATTGTGAGTTATCGACCCTGTGACTATGAAAAATAAAATAAACAAATCGGTATGTCGGTATTATAGTGATATATCGTCGGAGGTCCTAACTGCGCCCCTGTCCTAACTCCACCATCTTTCTTGTTTTCATTGTAATCTCGCGAGATTTTACCGCACGCGCCAGAGACCGTGGGAAAATATTTACTATGCTGTAGTAAATAGACGCAGACGATTTTTATGCGAAAATGCGTATTAAACAGGTAAATATTGCTGATTTTGTCTCACACAACTGTTTTGATATGTTTTTCCTTAATACAAAATGATTTCCAGGTATAAAGTCTCTTTTACACTAAAAAATAAGATAGTAAAATTACCTTGTAAAGTCCGTCTGCTACATTTACATTTTTATGAATGAAAGTCACGTGACCAAACTAAATTTTCAAGGCCATTTTGACCCTCTACAATGTATGTGAGGTAGCTTGCCGTGTGTATTCCAAGGCACTTTCAGCAGAAAATGCTCAATCTGCATTTAGAAGAAGTGGTATGTATCAACTTAACAAAAATGCTATCCCTCCAGAATCTCTCATACCTGCTGAAATATATATTGATGCAGTTGATGAACATGACGCTCAAGACAATGTTGAACGATGTGTACCAGTAGATGATGATTCTCATGCTCAGGAGAGAAATGTGAGCATTTCTGATGTATTTGAAAAAAGAGAATCACATCTAAGAAATATAAAATCTGGAAATAAAAAAAAATCAAGAAAAACCATCAGTAATATTGTAGCAGGAAAGGAAGTGACTGATGAAGTCATTAGCAAGATGAAAGAACATGAAAACAACAGACAAAAACCAAAGAGAAAACAGCCAACAAAATCTCAAAATAATGACAAGAAAAAGAAATTAAAAACTAAAAGTGTATCACTAAATCACTATGAAGACCCCCAACCTGGACCATCTCATATTAACCTTGTACCTGACACTCCTAGCAGTGACAGTGAAATGCTTGAAGATGAAGTGTGTTGTGTTTGTAATAAGTACACACCAGATGAAATATCTAATGTAGTGTCAGTTGTATTCACTAAGTGGACTAAGTGTGATGGAATAAGAAGTGGCTTTCCTTGTATGCACATACTGTATTCCTATAAGAGTAGTTAGGAGGGGTGACGCATTTTTCTGCCCACACTGTAAACAAGAGGAATAAAGTAGTTTTAATGCTAAGCATTACATTTAACATGGATCAAAAAGTTCAACAGTTCACTGTTTCAAGTTAATTTTGCGTCAAAAATCCCATTGATAACATTAACTTTGCCTTAATTTGTGTACACTGCTATTACGTCACATAGGGGCGGAGTTAGGACCAAACAAAATGGCGGTTTGATATTGACATAGTAATTTGTTAACTGTAATTTTTAACTGAATAATAATTTTATAAAAGGGGATTTTTCTTGGAATAAACCGGAATTGGATATTATTTATAGGTAAGTGAACATTTTTTTTTTGTATATATTGTATTTATGCTGAACTTTACAAATCAAGCTTAGAGGGGCGCAGTTAGGGCACTCGAGGATATTTACGCCGCATTCAAATATATATTTAAGGACGTTTCAATGGGCGACCATTGATTTTATTTATTTATTTTTTTTTAATTTCTCATTTGTTTTTTAGAATGTTAGAGAAAACCCGTTTTTATGCAAATTTGGCCAAAAAAAACTTTTTTTACATTTTCAGAAAGCCATAAATCAGAGGATTAAATCTGAAAAAATAAAGGAAATCTGTCCGTTGAATTTTTTTTCTTCAAGAAAATCATTTTTAAAATTCATAACTTTTGGGTAATTTTTGTTAATGCAGACACAAAGACTACTTTTGCTCGTAGTGTATTTTCCATGTTTGACTGTATCTTCAACTGAAACTTATTAAACTCAGTTATAAGTTCAAATTATGATAAAATATTCTAAAAATGCTATTTTGATATATTATTAAATTATTTAGAATGCAATCATTCCCATTTTTAATACATGTACTATGATTTTTTTCAACAAATATTTAGCAAACAAATGATTTTTTATGATCTAAATCTTTAAAACGAGCATTGAGACCCCCTATTTTTATTCATATATCTTTTAGTTATCGTTTTAAGTAATTTTAGAAAAAAACCTGTCCGTTAGAAAAAAAACCAAAAAAAAACAAACAAACAAACGCTGAAACGCCTTTAACTTCGAAATAAACACATGGAGTGCACATTTCTGACAACTCCGGTGGCCTCGGGATCGGGAGGTCGTGGGTTCGATCCCTGGCTCCCAAGTCGTAAAAATAGTACTGGCATAGCTCCCTGACTCGGTGTCAGGATAATGTGACTGGATGTGGTGTCATGCCACACATCTACAACGTGATACTGTAGTGTGGCATCATACATTAAACCCAACAAACAAACTTAGATACCGTGTTATATAGGGCCGGAATTCTATTAAAACAACTAAAGTAAACGCTTGGGTCCATGGTATATTCCATGTTCCATGTTATAACGGATCGCATAGTATTGGATCTATACCATGTGACCTACCTTCCACACGTCCTCTAACTTGTGAGATCCAAACAATACCTTGCCATTGTCATCCATTGGTACCACGTGACTGGATTCAAAATCCCAGTCCTGAAAAACGTAAAGACACCCTAATGTCAAGCATGCAGCATATCATAACATGGCATAAGTACAAAGAAGGTTAACCCTTTCCCTCATAGAGGAAACCATGAAAAGACCTATGCGAACAACATAAAACCAGATCAGCCTGCGAGTAACTCACAGGCTGATCAGGTTTTATGCTATTCGCTGCTCCTCAGTGGTCTGGAAATGAGGACTTTATAATTAAATTTGGTAGGTTTATCTGTGGTTTTGCAGCAGGCTTTATGTGGTACCTATTGAGTCGTCAAAATGAGTCTATATGAGGGAAAGGATTAACTACTGTGATGCATACGACTTTCTTATCATCATAATTTTATCATAATATGACAGCCTGCAGTGTTTAAAGCGTTTAAAGACTTAATCATGTTTATATGCATGCCAGTTACATAGCATCTGTTTAATGAGCAATTCTGTTTTATAGTAAGAACATAAAATAAATCACATTCACCACGTGAGATTACTTAATTCTATAGATAGAATTAACCATGCTCGCTATCATCTGCAGATTTGAGATAAGAGCCAAAACCACCCGCTACGGCTAGTGGTGCTTTAAGAATTACATTAAGGCGAGATTAAGGTATTTCAAATATCTGGGGATGTTGCAATTGTCCAAAGATAACTCAGTGTATTAGGTAAAACAGAGATGATTTGTTAGTTCAGATCTAGGGACAAGATGGAGGTAGTATATAAGTAAAAGAAGCAAAGCACTCGTCCGAAGGGCATTGACGAAACAATTAGTTATTGATTCAAATGTAATTTATTGGATCAGGGTATCAGAAGGTAAATGATTGGATCTTCCCAGTGTCTGCCACAGGTACTTGAGGACAGGACCCTGTCTTTGTCATTAAAAAATTTAAATCACGATAGTCTATACATAATAAACAACAAGGTTACCAACTTCAGCAGGATGCTGAAGGGCACCCATCGGGAATAAGTGTCAACAAATCAATGAAAATGCGCCCATCGATAATATTGGAGAATTCCCACTGTCAGCGGATAATTTTCTTTCATAACTGTTTACATGAAATACAGATATTATTTTCTCCCATGTTCAGCATACGAAGATAGGGATTTCCCTCATGGAAGAAAACTCTATCTTCCATGTCAGGTGATCAGCGTTCTTCCATGTCACGTAAATAAACAATGATGACTGTAAGTTATACATTTTATCAAGATACAAAACTAACTTCTTGTAATTCATTTGAATAGATATATGTTTGAAAATATTATATATATATAGTTAGTTATCCCTTTATTATAATTTATTACTACGAATGTGAAATAAGGCTTAATATTTGGGGGGAATAGTACGTACCGTCAAGGACTGGTATTTTTAAGTTATTTTAAGCAAATGGTAATTCCCAATTGAACGAACATAAGAATTTAGGTACATACTTGCGTGTGAACTTTAAATGTCGATTTCTTTCATGTTTTTATTGTGTTAATTTGTTAAGCGGCAAGAAAAAAAGTGCAAAAAAAAAGGAAAAAAGAAAAATGGAAGCGCGATATGTTTATTAAATCGAGGCTGACGGTTTGTGGCAAGTAATACTCGTTCATGGGAGAAAAAAATCAATCATTCGTAAATTCATGAATGATTTGGATATCTGACCCTCGGGTGAGATATCCCTATCCTACATGAATACTCATGGTGGATTCTAACAATCTTTAATTTCTGAAATTTCATGATTTCTACTCGAGATTTAGTTATTTTAACCGATTGGAACCTCGATCAACGGAAGTGAACCCAAAACGACATCTATGACGTCATCGCCCACTAAGGTCAACTCAGACCGAGAAAAAGATGTTGCGATTGTATATGATACAGAACAGGAAAATAAGAAAGTTCCGAAAATATTTGTAAACAAATAACTTGCATACTACGATCCTTCGTACAAAACCCAAACATGCAGCCTGACCTCATAGACATCGTGGGTTCATTCGTATCGAGTCGAATGGCTAATCTCTATATTCCCACTCGAAATCTTGACATTTCAGACATTAGAAAGTATTAAATTTGTATTTTTTTTAACGGATATGAAGGAAAATTATCCGCTGACAGTGGGAACTCGCCAATATTATCCGATGGGCATATTTTTCATAGATATTTTGACACCTATTCCTGATGGGTGCTCTTCAGTATTCTGCTGAAGTTGGTTACCTTGTTGTTTTATATATAGTGATTTTTTTTTATTAATAAAGACGGGGGGGGGGGGGGGGGGGGGCACAGCTAGGGTCCTGTCCTCAAGTTCCCGTGGTGTCTGCATATTGTTTCAAGTAGCTTGACTGGGATAATAGGTAGTCAATTGTAGACCTGGTTTACACAAAATAGCGCATGGTCTTCATTTTTGACTCACCTTTTATGAACAGCTGACCTAACTATAAATGGGAAAAGAGAGGCTCAATTTTTTTCATATCTAACTATTAGTGAAGTGCATTGCGACCGAGGAAGAATCTCATTTGAACGATGAAGCGTGATTTTTGTATAAACATGAGGCGATTCAGACCCGACCGGGACTTTTACCCGGAATATCTCACTATCAGGTAGACGCTTGACCGACTGATGTACCGCCACTTACACATTTTCTGTACTTATGTGAACACGTTCTCTATCAATACTGTAGGACAATGAAAAACCCATCTTAACGCGTACATACACAGAACAGTTTAAAGTAAAGTCCCTGTAATGGTTCCGCTACGTCTTGGACCACTTATCCTCTTCCAAGATAACCAAGATATCCTAATGAACCATTAGGAGACCTTGGTTATCTCCGTGAACGGCCATGAGGTCAGAAGTGAAGCGGAACCATTACAAGGACTTTACCTTAAGTGACCAATTTTAAATTAATCAGAATGGTTTTAGAGGGTACTCTCATGGTCTGCGTTTTGCAGCAACCTAGAACAAGCGGTCATTTTTGCCTTATCTCATGGAGTGGCCACTTGAGTCTATCAATTTAAACGAAAACTACAAACAGCAAACCTTGAGGGCGGTCGGCCAGTGGATGAGGTACAAGTCCACGTAACTCGTCCGTAGCTTCTTCAGCGAGTCCTTCAGTGCATTCATCACCGTCTCCGGATTATGGTGGGTATCCCATAACTAAACAGACAGTTGATCTATTTGAAGCTATTTGTATTTGAAAATTAAGAGCTAAAACCGGCTGAGAAAACCACATTATCAATTGTTTGCATTACACCGAGAAGAAAAGAATGAAGAATCCTAAACCACACCCCATCCCTCGAAATTGCCTGTTTGGAGATAATTTGTTTTGAATAGTATAAGACCAGTTATTATTATTTCTGTTTTCAAGGACCTTGTCTATACCCGGATGGTACTCTCAAGATGTCCGTCAAAATGAAGAATGTCGGGAACCATCAAAAGTCCCCTATATTTCCCACCCATTGTGAATAACAAATGTAGCAAACTCATTATTGACACACATTTGATACTCAATACTGTTGTTCGAATACTAAAACGCAATTTGACATAGTTTAATCATGATTGTTTGCACTCTATGTGCATTTGAATGTCACACAAATAAAAGCTCTAGGTAGAAAAATGGTTAATATGACAATACAGGGAGATAACTATTGACGAATCTATTTATACACAATAGATATACACTAATACCCCACAAGATACGAGAATCTTTGCCGTGATAAAATATTGACTTTCATTAAAGATGAAACGAAAACAAAAGAAGTCAAGCTGGTAATATACAGGCTTATCACCGACATTGACGTTATTTCACGTTATTAATTTCGATGTATTGACAACATGCCTTCGTAGTTAGAAATATGTCCTCCCGTTTGATAACGCCTTCCTTAATTTTCTCCTGGACAGCAAGACCGACCAGAGGCTCTGTCCCATAATTCCATGCGCAGTCAATATGGCGGTACCCAACGTCTATTGCCGTCTTCAGGGCCTTGAGAACTGCTTCATTGCTTCCCTGAAAAATGAAAAAAAAAAATACCTGAAGCTTAAAGTTTCATTTCTTTTCCATCAAAAATGACACAATTATCAAGGTAGTTGGCTCCTAATGCATTACCTCAAATTGAAGAGCTTCATAAATAAATTAATTATTGTCAACTGTTTTGAATATAAGGGTTGTGGATTCGAATCCCAGTAGGGTTAACTTTTTTTCTTTCTATATATCAGACTTAGAAGGAAAAAGTGTTTTATTTTATTTTATAATTTGTACAGGTATTAATTGGATGAATACCGATGATGCCAAGTGTTGTTGTTGTTGTATTGGGGTTTATCGTCGCTGCGATAGTATTTCAATCATATTGCGACGTCCAGCTAATTACAGGTGGAGGAAGAACCGCCTTACTATTGTTATATCCTCGTTTGTTGTGAAATATTAAATGTAACCCATTGTTAATCATGCAAATTCAAAAGGTCATGGATTTATCTACTGGGTTCATTAACAGTCTTCGCTCCCTTCTTTAAAACATAGGACACACCTTCGGGATTTTCACGTTTTGTCACATGAATAGTTTTCACGGGTGTCTAGGTAGCGGATTATTTTGCTTTTAATTAATTGCTTAAATCACAAATCCTGTTTAGAGTCGTGATTCCACAAGATTCTCGTAATTTCCCATATTGTCAAGAAGATGTTGTATAAATTTTGGGTGGAAGCAATCTATGTATTTGAATTAGCTCTAAATTTCACTTTATAAGTATGTCACAGTACCGATAACTCACAATAGGGGAGAATAATATGTGAGCGGCCGGGTAGCTCAGTCGGTAGAGCATTCGCCCTGTAAGCGAAAGGCCCCGGTCTCAAGTCCCGGTCAGGCTGCATATTTTTCTCCACCTGTTACATTTTGCGCCCAACGTAAATAACCTACTGTTTGATATGGCTACTGCTTCGGCACCTAAAGAACTTTTCACAATGTTCTTTGTCTCAAAGAATTCGGGACGAATTATTAATTTGGAGGGGGAATATGTAGCCGGGTATTTGGTGATAAATCAATAGGCAATAAGACATGAGTGTCTCGATAGCTCAGTGGTTGAGCGCAGGAACGGTAGTCACAACTAAGTCACTAAC